>CM024763.1:129202071-129779298 GCA_014218235.1 Colocasia esculenta | reverse complement strand
TAATAGATTAGAACATAATTTGTTACATCTACAATTAATGTAAGCTTACAATTATAGGTTGTTGTTACATTATATGTTCTAGTCTGTTACAATTAAAGCATTAAAATCCTTACTAGTTAGGTGAGTCAGCAGCATCTCGACAGTCTTGCGACTCACTGATCCAGTAGGGTCCCGCCAACTCAATTGTGCTCCGATTTAGCAGTCTTGCCGATTCACTGATCCAGTAGGGTCCCGCCGACTCAGTTGTACTCCGATTTAGTAGTCTTGCCGACTCACTGATCCAGTAGGGTCCTGCCGACTCAGTTGTCCTCCGATTTAGCAGTCTTTCCAAAGTCACTGATCTAGCAGGGTCCCGCGACTCAGTTGTGCTCTAATTCAGCAGTCTGTAGGTCATGCCGACTCAGTTGTGCTCCGATTCAGTAATCTTGTCGACTCACTAATCTAGCAGAGTCCCGTCGACTCAGTTGACTTCTGTCGATTCAACAGTCTTGCCGAGTCAAGCAGGGTCCTGCCGACTCAGTTGAGTTCCATCGATTTAGTGGTCTTGCCGAGTTGATCAGATCTTTCCGATTCAATCATGTTTTCCGACTCAGTCATGTTTTACCAACTCAGTCGTGTCTGCCGACTCAGTCGTGCCTTGCCGAATGAGATGCTTGCCGAATGACTGTACATGCCTTACCAAATGAGATATCTGCCCTGCTGACTGGGCTGTGCCAATGCCACCAACTAAACGCACAATGATCAAATAGTGTCGACTCACGAGCATAACTATAACTATCATGTTTCAAATGGAACAAAGAGAACACATTGAAATTAATTAATAAATATCAAACGAATAAATGAATGAAAGGATCCAACAATGATACATGAAGATGATAATGATCACAATGAACCAAATGCTATCAAATAGACATCTTTCTCATTGCCATTTCTACTTAAATTCAAAATGTTCTTTTACACTTTTATCGGATGTTTCCTTCTCAAGTTATAAGGCTTTCTAATCTGGAGATTAATCAAGGATTTTTTCTTTTAAAGAGATGTAATTAACATTATTGCGCTTCGGCAACGACAAGATATTGATCTCGACCTGATATTCACTTTCGTTTGACGAAGTCAAACGCGCACAAAGAGACCTAAGTCCTTCGACTCTCGGAGGCAAAACTTGTTGTCATTCATGTGACTAGCACACTTGTGCTCTGCAATTGCAGGTTCATCTTCTATCTCCATGGCTTGATTAACATCCGATGAGACTTGAATTTACAATATACAACCACTCCCACGGGAACATGATAAATAAACCATGAAATAATTTTGATGGATAAATCCATTTCCACACCACCTTATCTAAATACCAAATAGTATCTAAATAAGTAGGTGTGTAAACCTTCACGAGTTAAAAAAGATTGTGTCAGCCCACACAACAGGTAAGTCCAACCATGCTTGATCTCATGATCTGTCCTTCAAAGACTTACCCCTCCACTCCAGATACTTACTGCTCTACATTCCACATTTTTTCCCGGTAAAAACACTTTTCTAGAGGTTTCTGCCTCAAAAATTTGAAGGGACTTCCAGTGATATTTTTGGGGCGGGTGGTGGGGTTGTTGATAAAACTACTTTAGAATCTAGATCATGGTTGGCCGTATCATACCATATCACAGATTATTATGGTCGATCAATGCGTGTTAGAATGTTTACGATATTAGGCATTGTTGATCTGTTGAATTCAAAATCGGTCGATTGATTCGTCTTATCGGTCAATCAATTCATTTAGTGAGCGCTTCAGATGTCCAGTAGACGAAAATCTAAAATTGGTCGACCTATTTCTCTTGATCGGTTGATCGATTTCTATCAGGATGACAATTTAGCATCTAAATCTCATGATCTTCAAAGAGAGATCAAAACGATCGATTGACTTGACATTTTTGATCGACCGATCGGTATAATATAGATTGATTTGAACCATGTCAAAAAAAAGTTCAAGTTGGCCGGTATACACGTTACGATCAACCTTGATCTAGATTAAAGAAAAATTCTTAAATAAGTGAATTTAGTTTTCTGTCGACATCAAAATATAGCAAGCAAGCTAGGCCCAATGGCATGGCATGAATAGGCCCATCGGTTGGCCCATTGCCTATGGCCCAATTGCCCCCATGCAAGGGGTCACTTTAAGCAAGTCATCACCCTCCCACTACAAAAGGTGACACAAAAAAAGCAAGGGGAGAGGTGTTGCATCCGTTTTTGGAAAGGAGAGAGGCGGAGGGAAAAGGGAGAGCTCGGCGGGCGTTCTTCCACTGGTTCCAGGTTTTCCCAGCAGAAAGGGAGAAGCCAGCAACATCAAAAAGGGGAGGAGGGCTTCTTCTGGCCGAGGCTCTCGCTTGCGGCTGAAGGCAGGAAGAGGGAAGCAAACATTCCCGATCTCTTCTTCTTCCAGAAGGAGCTTGCGACAGGAAGAAGGGGAAAGGAGGGTCCAGCTTTATCCTTTCTTTGAGTTGTGTGTAGTGTTTAAGGGAGTGGGGAGAGGTGAGGGCAGAAACCGATGTAATTTGTCATATATTTTGATTTCTGCTTTCTCCCTTCTCGGGACCAATCTTCCACTTTGTTTAGCATGCATCTTTCCTTTCTTTATGAAGAGCTTATATTCCGGAATGTATGTTTGCTAAACGTGATCACCCTCTACGGTGGATGTTCTTTTTTTTTCAAATAGACACCCCCCCCTTCCATCATTAATCGTGTTTCTCTTTTGTTCATTCATTACGATCAAGGCCTCAGGCATTCACAGGTTGGATAACATAGTATCCATACCTCATGTTTTGAGACCAAATAAGAAGATATTATCGAACGCCTCCCAGTGAGTACGTCGTCCATTCCTGTGCTAGATGATGTTGTGCTAGATGATGTTTCTTGCGCCCATGTCCTGCTCAGACCCAAGGTGGGAATCGCCGGCCCTCCTCCCTCATGGGGGTGCTGCAAACCCCCCTTGTACAGCAGGAATCCCCCTCCTATCTTCGGTAGTGGTAGTATGAGCGTTTGCAGCGGAATCACCATCTCTCTCGGCTCTGAACACAAAGGGTTAGGTAGATGATACCTATGCCCCGTTCGAGCCTACAAATAGATTCACGGCAAGATCTGTTCTCTGGATGCTCAATTTCTTGCCAAGTTTTGAGAGCTGAAGCCCCGAGTTGTGGCCGACTCACCTGGTAAGGGGCCTCCAGTGTTTTAAGGTTCATCGGCATCGTGTGTTTTGCTATCTGAAGAGACTGGATTGCCCAACCTATGATCAGTCCCCACCTGTAAAATTTGGTGCCATTTCGATGAGATTTGGGGCTAGTTCATGGAGAATGGGTGGCGCAGCTCTGGCCGACCCACCTGAGTCGGCCACCAGCCGCCGGTTACCTACCCGACTCACTGGGGTTGAGGGTAGGTTCTTGGCATTTCAAGGGTGATTAACCACCCCTTTTCGCTCATTTGACTGATAAAAAAATGGCCAGTATTTATATCAGCCCCCTCCCATAAAATTTTGCCTCATTCTGATGTCTTTTGGGTGGTGATTTTACTAAAATGGCCAATTTCATTTGTCTGCCGACTCACCTGAAGGTTCCCAACTCACTGGTTCCCAGCTCACTTGGCCCCCAACCCACCTGGTTCCCAGCTCACTTGGCCCCCAACCCACCTGGTTCCCAGCTCACTTGGCCCCCAACTCACCTGGCTCCCAACTCACCTAAGCTCCCAACTCACCCGGGCAGCACCCATGTTTTCCGCGATTTGGGGCCGATCGGCATGAGATTTCAATCGCGTAAGAGTTTGAAATTGACCGAGCCACACCTCAGTCCCTTTTGTGAAAGTTTCACGCTGTTCCTCTACGATTTGGGCGTCGTTCCGGTGAAAACCGCTCACTGCCGATTCGTGCACGTTGAGCAGTTTTCTCGCCGACCTACATAGAAACGAGACTCTACGAGGCCTCGGGTTAGATAATACAATATCTATGCCCGAATCCCTGGACTCGTATATCGCTGGCTTGTCCACCGGACTGTTTTCGGTCTCGGTACCCTTCGGTTCCCTTGTGGTCATGCCTCGAGAACCAGTACCGTGTGCCATCTGGGTAGCACCGTATACGGCCGGACCCCCGTTTTGGTACCATCTCCATTATGGTGGATGGATACCCGACCTTCCCCCACATCTCATGAGTCGGGGGAGGTGCTGCCGAATTTTTTTTCGTGAAGTCTAAACCGTCTTATGTTTCTGACGAGTGAGCCGGCAAGCCAAGGGTTTTGGTTTATGAGATTATTCCGTGGCCATGCTTCGGGATTTGGTATCGTGTGCCGTTTGGGTGGCGCCGCGTGCGGCTAACACCTTATTTTGGTACCGTCTCCATCATGGTGGACGAATACCGCGACCTTCCCCCACATCTCATGAGTAAAGGGGAGGTGCTGCCGAATTTTTCTCGTGCGTTTTCATGAGGTCAAAAGACTTTGTATAATTGAAAGACCCGAGAAGCTATGTTGGCCAGGTGATTCGGCAGTGTTGCAATGGTCTGCCCAACTCACTATCTGCCTAACTCAGTTGCTGCCCAACTCACCATCTGCCCAACTCAGCCCAACTCATCATCTGCCCAACTCAGTTGCTGCCCAACTCAGGCACCCAACTCAGCTGCCTGCCCAACTCAGTTGCTGCCCAACTCATCATCTCGCCCACTCAGTTGCTGCCAACTCAACTGTCTGCCCAACTCACAGCTGCCCAACTCAGCCAGCTGCCCAACTCAGTCTATCTGCCCAACTCAGTCACCTGGCCGACTCATCAGCCTGCCGACTCACCAGCACAACTGTGATTATTGTGTTTTAAATGAAATAAAGAGCAGCATAATTGCTTTATTGGCAAATATCTAATGAATAAATAAATAAAAAAAAATCCTCCAAAATTGTATGAGAGATGATAATGATAATAAAGAGCCAAATATTTTCCAATGAGCATATCCCAGCTTTATTTTTAGCATGCACTTTGCACCTTATCGGATGTTTCCACTTTAAGGCCATCAGACTTTCAATCTGGCGATTAATCAAGGGTTTTCTCTCTCCGAGAGATGTAATTAACGTCGTTGCGCTCAGGCAACGGCGGAATCTTGGTCCCGACCCGATCTCTACTTTCGTTTGACGAAGTCAAACGGTGCGCACAATAGACCTAAAGTCCTTCGACTCTCGGAGGCAGAAAATTGGTTGTCACTTTCGGTGGCTGGCACGCCTGCACTATGCAAATTGCCGATTCATCTCTCGTCATCATTGCTCGCGTAGCGTTCGATGGGATTTGGATTAGCAATACGCATCCATGAGAACATGAGAAACATGATAAACAGATAAATTTTAAAATGATAAATTTTCTATTTCCACATTTTAATCCGTCATTTTTATAGATTCATCGATATTCAGACCTTTCAAATAATCAGTATTCGTAATTAAACACCCTCTTTAAGGCATTTGTAACGTCGTGTGCTTTTCGGATCCATGCGGATCATATGTGTGGTGGTTGTGGTGGCCGTGTGAGGCCAATGTGAGTTGGTGTGTGGAATGCGTGGTATGGATGTGTGGTTTGATCAGGTGTAGTGCAGGGTTGGTCTGAAACTGAATAGGACCTGCTGCTGTTCAGTTGGAGTTGGCAGCCAGGGGTAACCGTTGACCTATGGCGTCCAGGTTAGTGGCCGTTGACTGCATGAACTTGGCGGCACAGGATGTGGACGTTTATGGTGGCGGTTGTTATTGGCGGCATAGGGGTTGACGCCAACTGAGAATTCTGCAGGTTATAAGGTCACCCGAGAGCAGGTTTTCACCCTGCTTCTCTCTCCCTCTTGTCCCAACTTCTTGTCCCGTGGTTCTGAAGCTTCCAACAGGTACTGAAGAGTGGTTGGAGGATTGGGAATGCGTGGCATCGTCGAATTGCGCGAGGAAATGTCGTGGTGTGGTGCAATTCTCGTGGGAGCTCGCGGAGGGTTCGGCGTAAACCGAGGGATTTTAGGAGGTGTTAGCGTGTTCTGAGGTAGGGGACGTCCCTGGTAGCTCCGTAGAAACATTAAAACATGGCAAACCTACCTGAATCAGCATGATAATGTGTTTTCGGATTAAGATGCACCATGCGGGGTTAATGGGTGGTTTGGCAAATTTAGTGAGTAAAGCATGTGTTGTTTGGGCTATTGGGTACTCATGCATGTTAGAGGAACTGTTTCTGCATGTTTTTAGTTGTTTTAACGGTTGGAAAACCCGTAGAGCCGGATTGGGTTTCTGCAGGGTCTGTGGCTGAGGATCTTGGCGTCAAGGTCGATGGACGCCAGGTCATCAGCTGAGATATAAACGGCCAGATCCCTTGTCGTTTACTTCCCTTAGCGGCAGTCGATGTTGCCGCCAGTATGTGTCTGGGCAAAAATGGCTATTAAAGGTATTTATCGATAATGCATGTGCGTTGGTACCTGATGTTGCACTGAAGTGCACATGGTTTCGTGTTTAGCATACAAGTATGCAGTACTTTCGTGGTTGCGTGGTGTTCACCGCAGTCGAGTTGGGTTCACGTGTGGTGAACCGTTCTTACTTGAGGTTACGTGAGGTTTCACGTGGTTTGTGTGTGACGTGCACGTGGTTCTGTGTACGGGCGAGTAGTACGACGCCTACCGTGGTTACCTCTTCAGTTGGGTGCCCCAGGTTCTCTGTGAGCCAGGCTGTTAGCTCGGGGCTTTGTCCCGTACTTGTGTTGTACCGTCGAGGTCTGTGTCGTCTGACCTGGACACCCTCAACTCTTGTGTTTGAGTAGCACGTCCGGCTGAGGGAAAGACGACAGTGGGACAGTGACTACTTGTTTTGTCTTGTTAGTCACTTGTAGCGCGCTCGTAGTTGGGGGTACGGACACCAGTAGTCGACACTGTCCCCAGCTAGTCCTTTTCCAGTGCCTCACTCTAGGGAGCCCAGGCCAGGTCTCTAGAGGTGTCAGGCATGGGCCTGTGACCGTGTGGTTCGCAGGTGGTGGTGTTTGGTTGGTCTCCACAGTTGCTTGACCTTTTCCCGTGGAGCGGCAGCTGGACCTTTCGTCGTGGCTGCGAGACTGAGAGGTAGACCTGTGTTAGCTTGTCCGAGTCAGTTTCTGGTGTCGCGAACCAGTTCACGTGACTCGTGTTGGCTGTCTCTACTTTAGCTTGTACACCTGCTGGGTTTGCCGTTTATTATTAAAGTTGTTTCTCGTAGTCGGCAGACGTGAGTACTTTACAGCTTTTAATATCCTGTTTAGCTGTTTTATAAATTGTTGGTATTGTTTACTGCTTCGTACCTGTGGTTTTGGTTTGCTCAGTGTTGGGGGAGTTCCCTACTGAGCCAGTGGACTAGCGAGGCTCACCCCTACCCCCACAGGTGAGAGCGAGGAGGACGTTTCTCGACCGTCGTCCAGTTCGGAGCCGCGTCGTAGCGGTGCAGGGTCGTACCTCCAGCTGTGTAGAAGCAGCTCCAGCAGTGTAGTATAGATAGTTTTGTTTATTTTCTTCAGTTGTACCTCGGGGTATGCCCCAGGCTCTTGTACTTCTTCATTTTTGTGGAAATTTGGCTATGTACTTGTGAAATATATATATATATATATATATATAAATATATATATATATATATAATGTGTGTTCCTTTGTGTTTACACGGACATGTAGTTTGGTATCCCTTGCGAGGCTTCGGCCCGTTCGCGTAAAGCGGACTCGGATCAGGTACGTTATTGGTTTAATGGCTTGGCCGAGGCATTACGCCAAGTTGGTATCAGAACGAGGTCTGTGTTAATATAAGGGAACAGAAAGATACATTGCCTTATTCGGTCTTTGTACACTGCTGGTAGGGACCTTGATTTTTGATAATTTGTTGTTTTGATTTTTTGTTTGATGTTTGTTTATGTAGAATTTGAATGGCTGATAGAAGAGATTGGGGTGGTGGAGGAAATGATCCGGAGGAAGTACCCAATGTATGATAGAAAGAATGTGGGAAAGCCATATTTGGGCAAGGATGGATCAGCAGGCGCCAGTACCACTGGTTGCAGTGCCACCTGGGGATGGAGAGACATACCTGTTGCTCCAGTTCCGCCAAAGAGTGAGGTGTCCTTTTGCAGCACTTGTGCCACCACCACCGCCAGTGTGATAGCAAAGAACCTGTGATGCAGGTGGAGAAATTTCTGAGATTACAGCCACCTACCTATTCAGGAGGGCCGAATCCAGATACAGCAGAGCATTGGGTTCATGAAATGAGAGAGTTTTTGCAACTATGAGGTTCTGCAGCAGATAGAGTGGTGTAGCTGCATATCAGTTGAAGGGTTTGCATTGGAATGTGGTGACTGAAGATGCAGACCACCTTTGCAGGCAGGACATAGGAGGCTATTGCTTGGTCTGAATTTCTTGATGTATTTAACGATACATTCTTTCCGATTCAAGTGCAGCAAGTAAAAAGAGAGCAATTTCGGACTCTCAGCAAGGTAACTCTTCAGTTTTAGAGTACCAGATGAGATTTATGGCACTTAGCCGTTATGCGCCTTATGTGGTTTCAGATAATATATGATGGTTGAGTATTTATTAGAGGTTTGAGAGGGGAATTGCAGGATGCAATAGTGCCTCTCATGTGTAAGACCTGTGGAAGAAGCAGCCCAGAGAGAAGCTACATTGGAGAGGTCTATTCGGACTCGACAGGTGGGCGAGTCAGGTTCAGGTAGTTTCCGGCTACCACAGCAGTCAATGGGTGCAAGTAAGGGTAAAGCACCAGCATGACCTTCTTCATCAGGCTTTGGAAAATGGGGGTCAGAAATTGAAGCAAGCATTTAAAGGCAAAGGAGAGGATGGGGAGGTCGTCCGTAGTTTCAGCAGGGCCGAGGTAGGCCTGAGGTGGAAGAGTCACAGCAGAGTACAGCCAGGCAGCCTGTTACTCCACCAGGATATAGATGCTATAATTGTAATCAGTCGGGGCATCTGATCCGCAATTGTCCCTATCCGAGAGAGTATGGGTATGGAAGAGGTGTGCAGCAGTTTCAGCAGCCTCAGTCAGGTCGTGGTAGAGGAGCACCGCAGCAGCGAGGAAGAGGTCGGGTTATGGCTATCACCCGAGCCCAGGCGGAGGCATCGAATATGATAGAAGGTACTTTACCTCTTTATGAATTTCACAAGAGTTTTATTTGATTCGGGTGCCTCTCATCTTTTATTTCCGAAGAATTTCTGGATTGTATAGCTCATTCTTTAGAAGAAAATCTTGTGATTGGTAGTGGGGTTCCTTCAGGTGAGTTCTTGCTCTTCAAGCTATATAGATGAAGCTCCTGTTATAATTGAAGGGAACCAGATGCTAGGTCGATTGTATGCCCTGCAATTATCAGAGTATGATATTATTTTGGGTATGGATTGGCTTGAGATGTATGGAGCAATGTTAGATTGCAGAAAGAAAAGAATCATATTTTGTCATTCTAATGGTGCAGTATTTGAATATCAAGGTATGCTTTTTATACCTCTATTTCTAATTTCTGCAATTAAAGCTAGAAAGTTGATAAATGCTGGGTGTGTGGCTTACTTAGCTTCGGTAAGTCTGGTAGAAGCTAGTCAGTTAGTGGAAGCAGTTCCCGTGGTTAGGGAATTTGCTGTGTTTTTCTTGAAGATTTGCCTGGTTTAGCTCCACACAGAGAGGTGGACTTTACCATTGAGTTGCTGCCAGGTACCATGCCGATTTCTAAAGCTCCATATCGGATGGCACCAGCAGAACTTAAGGAATTGAAAAGCAGTTAGAAGAATTGTTGCAGAAAGGGTTTATTAGACCGAGTCATTCCCCGTGGGGAGCACCGGTGTTGTTTGTGAAAAAGAAGGATGGAAGTTTTCGGATGTGTATTGATTATAGAAAGTTGAATGATGTGACCATAAAGAATAAGTACCCGTTGCCGAGGATAGATGATCTGTTTGATCAGTTGCAATCAGCAAAAGTGTTTTCTAAAATTGATTTGAGGTCCGGGGTACCATCAGTGAGAATTAAAGAGGAAGTATATATAAGAGACAGCTTTTAGAACCAGATATGGTCACTTTGAATTTGTGGATCCTATTTGGGTTGACTAATGCTCCTGCAGGTTTTATGGATCTGATGAATAGAATTTTTCATCCATATTAGATCAATTCATTGTGGTCTTTATTGATGATATTCTGATTTATTCAGCATCTGAAGAGGAGCATGCAGCCCATTTGAGGTTTGCTCTGCAGTGTTAAGAGATAAACAGTTGTTTGCTAAATTCAATAAGTGTGAATTCTGGTTGAAAGAAATTCAATTTCTGGGTCAGTTATCTCAGCTAAAGGAGTAGCAGTGGACCCAAGTAAAGTGGGAAGCAGTGATGAATGGGAAGTGCCTAAGACAATAACTGAGATTAGAAGTTTTCTGGGATTGGCAGGTTATTATAGGCGCTTCATTCAAGATTTTTCTAAGATTGCAGCACCTATGACTAAGTTAACCAGGAAAGGTGTGCCATTTGTGTGGTCCGGTGAATGTCAGAAAAGTTTTATGGAATTAGAAGAAGAGACTTACATCAGCACCTATATTGACATTACCGGCAGGAAGTGGTGGTTTTGTGTGTATACTGATGCTTCAAGGAGAGGTCTTGGAGCAGTGCTTATGCAGCATGGTAAGGTAATAGCGTATGCATCCAGGCAATTGAAGCCAGCAGAGGAGAACTACCCACTCATGATTTGGAATTGCAGCAGTTGTGTTTGCCTTGAAAATGTGGAGGCATTATCTGTATGGCGAGAGATTTGAGATCTTTACAGATCATAAAAGCTTGAAGAGTATATCTTCTCGCAGAAAGATTTGAACCTTCGTCGGCAGCAGAGCAGATGGATTGAATATTTGAAGGATTATGATTTCAGTTTGGGTTACCATCTGGGTAAAGCCAATGTTGTAGCTGATGCCTTGAGCAGAACGGCTATATGAATCTAATGATGATTAAAGAATGGAAGTTGTATGAGGAGGTAGTGGGAGAACTCCTTGTGTAACGTGCGTTTTTTTCCGGATCCCCGTGGATCCAGGTTTAGCGGGTTGGTGGCCAATGTGAGGCCCATTAGTGTTGTGTGTTTCTTACTAGATCCTTACCGGGTTTGGTTTGGGTCCGTGTTGGTGTTCAGCTTGCTGGACACCAGCAGTGTGTTGGCGTCCATCGATGAGGACGTCGACTGTTGAACTTGGCGTCAAGCTTTGTGGACGTCTAGTTGTGGCGGTCTGGTTAAACGGCCAAGGGTTGACGTTAACCTGACATGCCTGTGTTTTTATGGCAGACCCGAGCTCTGTTCTTTCTCTTCCTTCTCATTTCCTCTTCCCCCACCTTCACCCTTGAGCTTCTTCGCGAGTTCTGACGGTCGGCGGGAGCTCGTGGGAAGGCCGTGGTGCGCGTGGTGGTAGCGGCAGATCGGGCGGGGATGATGGATTGGAGCGCGGTGTTCGTGGGACGTTTCTCGGGTTTCGGCGTGATTCGAGGTTCTTCGGGAGTTTAATTGCGTTTCTGAGGTAGGGGTCGAGCCCTGTTAGCTTGTTAGAAACATTAAAACACGACTTAATCACTTGAACCAGCATTTTATTGTATTTTCGGATTAAGTTGCACCATGTGAGGTTAATGGGTGGTTTGAGTAATTTAGCGAATGAAGCATGTTGTAATGGGTTGTTTCGGGTTCTGGTATGTTAAAGGAATCGCTTTTATATGTTTTTCTGTAGTTTAAACGGTTGGAAAACCTGTAGAGCTGGATTAGGGTTTCTGCAGGGTTTTAGGCCGGAGAACTTGGCGTCAAAATCTCTTGTCGCCAAGCTCACCAGCCGGGATATAAACGGCTAGATCGCTTGCCGTTTACTTCTTATAAGCGGCAGTCGATGTTGCCGCCAACTTGTGCATGTATTCATGCAGTATGGTTTACGTAGCTTTTCTGGTTATGAGTATTGTGTGTTTGTGTGTGTGCATGGCGATGACCGGTGTGAGCCAGTGCACTTGTTATGCTCTTGGAGCATAATGCTCATGTAATGGGCAAGTTTTACATGAATGATGTGTGATGTACGTAATCGCTTTACGTGGTATGTGTGGTGCATTGGCACCCGTGGCACTCTTGGAGTGCGTTGTCCATGTGTTGGACATGTGGTTTATGTGGTAGACGTGTGGTACACCAACCAGGGTGTAATATACATACGTGGTTTGAGTGTGTGTTTACTACACACTTTGTTGTAATGTAATTCTTATGATTTATCGTAGTAACTGGGCAGTGAGGTTCCTGTGTGAGCCTAGCCATGACTTTGTGGTGTTTGGGCAGTAAAGGTCCATACCGACCTAGCCCTGGTCCGTTGTTGTCTTTCGAATAATATTGTATGGATTTATGAAGTAAGTGATGTGTGTTGCCACGGTGGTCATGAGATGACCAATGATAGGCAAGTTTGTGGTTCAGGTCTGTGTTGGTGCGGGATAGCTTTGGGGTCATATGACGACCGATGATAAGCTAATCCTAACACTTGTATATTGTGAATTATAAGTAAAGGCTATATGTGTAAGTATCGTGGTTTGTGCTAGCCGAGTGTGGTGGTCCGGCGCCTATTCCGGAATGCCTCTCTAGTCGGGTACCCCAGGTTCTTTGTGAGTCAGGCACGTGTGTTTGTGTGCTCGGGGTTTTGTCCCGATACTTGTGTTGTACCGTTGAGGTCTGTGTCGTCTTCCTGGACACCCTCACTCCTGAGTTTGAGTTGTACGTCCGGCTGAGGGAAAGACGGCAGTGGGGCAGCGACTTCCCAGAGTTTGTTCTTTTGTCGCTTGTAGCGCGCTCGTAGTTGGGGGTACGGACACCAGTAGTCGACACTGGTCCCCAGCTAGTCCTGTTTTTCAGTGCCTCACTTTAGAGTGCTCCGGCCAGAGACTCTAGAGGTGCCAGGCATGGGCCTGCAGTTGTGTGTCTGCAGGTGTGGTGTTGGTTGGTCTCCACAGTTGTTTGACTTCTTCCTAGTGGAGCGGCAGTTGGACCTTTCGTCCGTGACTGCGAGGCTGAGAGGTAGTTCTTGTGTTGTGTTGTCCGGGTTGGATATTGGCCTGATCAGCCAGTAGTCCGTTCCCGTGTGGTGGCGTCGTTCTTTCTGACTCGTGCTTAGTTAGCTCCAGTTGTAGTTGTCATGCTTTGCTACTTATCGTGGTTTGTGAGTTTGACTCGTGGTCGAGGTTTGACCAGTTCGAGGTGTGCCCTGGTGTTGGCACAGTTGTGACTGAGTTGTGGTTTGTGTGACTCGTCGATTAAGGTTTCACTTGTAATGTTGTGTCTAAGTGAGGGCACAATATAATCGTGGTTCAATGTGGTGTTTATCACCTACTTATACCCTTGTTCGGGTGTTTGTGTTGTGGTACCTCAGAGTAGCAGGTACCTATTTCTTTCGGGGGTTACTTTATAGTTTTGTGGTGGTACATTGTGTACCAACCTTTCCGGGTACTTGTGTGTTGAGGAGTCTTGTGGTTTGACCTGCCACTTGTTGTATCCTAACTGTTTTAGGTAAATCTTTGTTTATAATTTATTGTGGATTAGTTTGTGATTATTAATTATGTTACCTTTGTGAGTAATTTGCCGATGAGGCTTATGGCCTAGGCATATTGTGGTTTAGTTAAGCTATGTTCCGTGGAGGCCGTGTGAGACCTTCCACTTGTTGTGTTTTACTCTTCTTGGATATGATTCCAATTATAGTTTTAGTGAGTTATGGATTGGCTTCGTGGTAGCCAGTTCCGTTACCTTGTGTATAGTTTTCGATGTAGTGTGGTTTGGAATATAAAGGACCAACTCTTTGTTAGCGGTCCTGTTACTCAAATATTTGAGGTTTGCCTATAAAGCTTGTAGTCTGGGCAGTACTTTGCCTGTGTGGCTTATAGTTTAGGCAACCAGTTGTCGTGGCAGTGTGCCAGTGAGACTGTGGTTTAGGCACTTTAGTAGTTGGGCTAACTAATGACTTTATGTTAGTCCTGTAATTCTACTTTTCTTCTGAGGACGTTATGTTTATTATCATAAGCATGTTTAATTGTTATTTATTGTATTGATGTGAGCATGAAATGGTTTGGCTATTGTTGTTGCCAGTGAGACCCATTGGGGTCGAGGTGTCTGTGGTTACAGTTTTGTTTTTGGGTAGCCCCTACTGAGCAAGTGACTTGTTGAGGCTCACTCCCCTACAGTTCTTTTCAGGACTTGCCGTGTGTTTGGCTTGCAGCGGTGTTGTGACAGACTTGTACCACCAGCAGTTGTTTAGTAGTTAGTGTTGTGTGAGCTTGTGCTCCCTCGGGGTATGCCCCAGGTAGTTGTACTCTTTTAATTGGACATATATTAATGTAATGGGACAGTTGTACAAATTTGTGAATAGATATGAGCACATGTACTTTCTTGTGTCTTATATTCTTGTGGTTTGTCTTTTATACTCTTACTGGACACGTGTGTGAGATATCCCTTGCGAGACTTCGGTCCGTTCGCGGGAGGCGGATCTGGATATGGAACCTTAATGGGCATAAATACCCCGGTCCGTCACACCTTGTATGTGCCCAGTAGTCAGCGACGGGCAGTACTAGCTGTTAGTGCTGTAGAGCCGTCTTTGTATTGGCAGATTATTGAGGCTCAGAGAGCAGATGTAAATTTAGCTGAAATTGTGAAAATGGAAGGAGTTACCATTGATGATAATTGTATAGTCAGGCTCAGAGGCAGATTGTTTGTTCCAGCTGAGAAAGAGGTAAAGCAGCGAGTGTTGGAAGAGGCTCATAAATCAAGGTATACTATTCATCCGGGTAGTACTAAAATGTACCATGATTTGAGAAAGCATTTCTGATGGCCTCATATGAAGAAAGAAATAGCAAAATTTGTTGCAAGGTGTGCTATCTGTCAGCAGGTTAAAGCAGAGCATCAGAAGCCTGGAGGTCTATTGCAACCGTTACCCATTCCACAGTGGAAGTGGGATGATATTGCTATGGACTTTGTGGCAGGTTTACCAAGATCGAGTTCCAGGCATAATGGAATCTGGGTATTTGTTGACAGGTTGACCAAGGTATGCAGATTAGTGGCAGTAAGTATCTCTTGGACAGTGGACAGATTAGCAAATGTTTATGTTGAAAAGATTGTTCCACTGCATGGTATTCCAAAGACAATTGTGTCTGATAGAGATCCAAGATTTACTTCTGGTTTTTGGAGAAGTTTGCAAAGAGTAATTGGTACTGAGCTGAGATATAGCTCCGCTTATCATCCCCAGACAGATGGTCAGACAGAGAGGACTATCCAGACAATTGAAGATATGTTGCGAGCTTGTTGTTTGGTTTGGGGAGGTAGCCGGGAGCATCATTTGGGAATGGTTGAGTTTGCCTACAATAATAGTTATCATACTAGTCTTGGGATGGCACCGTATGAAGCTTTATATGGAAGGCCATGTAGAACCCCATTGAACTGGCATGAAGTGGGGGAAAGGCAGTTAGTGGGTCCTGAATTGATTCAGCAAACCACTGAAGTAGTGAAACTTATTAAAGAAAAATTGCAGGCAGCTCAAAGCAGGCAAAAGAGTTATGCAGATGTCCGGAGAAGACCACTTTAATTTGAGGTGGGAGATTTTGTCTTCTTGAAGGTTTCCCCGAGTAAAGGTATCATGAGGTTTGGCAAGACTGGAAAGTTGAGTCTAAGGTATGTGGGACCTTTCCAGGTGATTAAAAGAATTGGGGAAACGACTTATAGGCTGGATTTGCCAGCAGATTTTGCAGATGTGCATGATATTTTCCATGTTTCTATGTTAAGAAAGTGCATTGAAGATCCAGCTCAAATAATCAGATATCAAGGTGGTGACCTGAGGCCGGATATGACTATGCCAGAATACCCGGTTCAGATCACAGATCGAAAGATAAAGAAGCTGAGAAATAAAGAAATTGAGCTAGTTAAAGTGAGATGGGAGAATAGGTTGGGTGGTGAGGATACCTGGGAGTTAGCCGAGGAAATGGCTAAAGGGTATCCCTATCTGTTTGTATGAGCTTTTGTATTTTCTTTTTAGATGATAGTGTTTGTAAAGGTGTGTATGTTTGAGTTGTTTAACGTTGAATTGTGTTATGAATTTCGAGGTCGAAAATTTCTTTTTAGATGATAGTAATGTAATGTCGTGTGCTTTTCGGATCCATGCGGATCATGTGTGTTGTGGTTGTGGTGGCCGTTGTGAGGCCAATGTGAGTTGGTTGTGTGGAATGCGTGGTATGGATGTGTGGTTTGATCAGGTGTAGTGAAGGGTTGGTCCTGAAACTGAATAGGACCTGCTGCTGTTCAGTTGGAGTTGGCGGCCAGGGGTAGCCGTTGACCTATTGGCGTCCAGGTTAGTGGCCGTTGACTGCATGAACTTGGCGGCACAGGATGTGGACGTTTATGGTGGCGGTTGTTATTGGCGGCATAGGGGTTGACGCCAACCTGAGAATTCTGCAGGTTATAAGGTCACCCGAGAGCAGGTTTTCACCCTGCTTCTCTCTCCCTCTTGCCCCAACTTCTTGTCCCCGTGGTTCTGAAGCTTCCAACAGGTACTGAAGAGTGCTTGGAGGATCGTGGAACGCGTGGCATCGTCGAATTGCGCGAGGAAACGTCGTGGTGTGGTGCAATTCTCGTGGGAGCTCGCGGAGGGTTCGGCGTTAAACCGAGGGATTTCAGGAGGTGTTAGCGTGTTCTGAGGTAGGGGACGTACCCTGGTAGCTCCGTAGAAACATTAAAACACGACAAACCTACCTGAATCAGCATGATAATGTGTTTTCGGATTAAGATGCACCATGCGGGGTTAATGGGTGGTTTGACAAATTTAGTGAGCAAAGCATGTTGTTTTGGGCTATTGGGTACTCATGCATGTTAGAGGAACTGTTTCTGCATGTTTTATAGTTGTTTTAACGGTTGGAAAACCCGTAGAGCCGGATTAGGGTTTCTGCAGGGTCTGTGGCTGAGGATCTTGGCGTCAAGGTTGATGGACGCCAGGTTCATCAGCTGAGATATAAACGGCCAGATCCCTTGCCGTTTACTTCCCATTAGCGGCAGTCGATGTTGCCGCCAGTATGTGTCTGGGCAAAAATGGCTATTAAAGGTATTTATCGATAATGCATGTGCGTTGGTACCTGAGGTGCACTGAGTGCACATGGTTCTCGTGTTTAGCATACAAAGTATGCAGTACTTTCGTGGTTGCGTGGTGTTCACGCGAGTCGAGTTGGGTTCACGTGTGGTGAACTGTTCTTACTTGAGGTTTACGTAAGGTTTCACGTGGTTTGTGTGTGACGTGCACGTGGTTCTGTGTACGTGGCGAGTAGTACGACGCCTACCGTGGTTACCTCTTCAGTTGGGTGCCCCAGGTTCTCTGTGAGCCAGGCTGTTAGCTCGGGGCTTTGTCCCGGTACTTGTGTTGTACCGTCGAGGTCTGTGTCGTCTGACCTGGACATCCTCACTCTTATGTTTGAGTAGCACGTCCGGCTGAGGGAAAGACGACAGTGGGACAGTGGCTGTTGTACTTGTCTTGTAGTCACTTGTAGCGCGCTCGTAGTTGGGGGTACAGACACCAGTAGTCGACACTGGTCCCCAGCTAGTCCTTTTCCAGTGCCTCACTCTAGGGGGCCCAGGCCAGGGTCTCTAGAGGTGCCAGGAATGGGCCTGTGACCGTGTAGTTCGCAGGTGGTGGTGTTTGGTTGGTCTCCACAGTTGCTTGACCTTTTCACGTGGAGCGGCAGCTGGACCTTTCGTCCGTGGCTGCGAGACTGAGAGATAGACCTGTGTTAGTTTGTCCGAGTCAGTTTCTGGTGTCGCGAACCAGTTCACGTGACTCGTGTTTGGCTGTCTCTACTTTAGCTTGTACACCTGCTTGGGTTTGCCGTTTAATTATTAAAGTTGTTTCTCGTAGTCGGCAGACGGTGAGTACTTTTACAGCTTTAATATCATGTTTAGATGTTCTATAAATTGTTGGTATTGTTTACTGCTTTCGTACCTGTGGTTTTGGTTTGCTCAGTGTTGGGAGAGTTCCCTACTGAGCCAGTGACTAGCGAGGCTCACCCCTACCCCCACAGGTGAGAGCGAGGAGGACGTTTCTCGACCGTCGTCCAGTTCGGAGCCGCGTTGTAGCGGTGCAGGGTCAGTACCTCCAGCTGTGTAGAAGCAGCTCCAGCAGTGTAGTATAGATAGTTGTTTATTTTCTTCAGTTGTACCTCGGGATATGCCCCAGGCTCTTGTACTTCTTTTCAGTTTTTTGTGGAAATTTGGCTATGTAAACTTGTGAAATATATATATATATATAAATATATAATGGTGTGTTCCTTTGTGTTTACACGGACATGTAGTTTGGTATCCCTTGCGAGGCTTCGGCCCGTTCGCGGGAGGCGGACTCAGATCAGGTACGTTATTGGTTTAACGGGCTTGGCCGAGGCATTACGCCACAGCATTCTCCTAAAAATTTGGAGGGAACAGAAGGGCTTTATTCTTAATAGTCTTGAGTGTTTGCCAAAGAAGTATATAATGATAGGGGTTGATCATTCTTTATCAGAGAGACTAATTCCTAAATCTGACAGAGATGCTCATATATAGGGATTTAAAATCAAAACACCCAAAATCACATGCTACCACATGATATATTAAAGATATAAAACCTACTTTCACGGATTCGAACCCCCCAAGAATTAGCGTTTCTCAATCAGAATTAGAAAACCAATAATATCCCTAAACATGATGCAACTACACTTGCGAAAGGGCAAATGAGGAAGAATAAGATTAGAAAGGGTCTTTTTTATATAAAAAAATAATTCCGACCTGCCGGATTCGAACCAGCGACCTAAGGATTTCAGCCGGGTTACCTCCACTACAGTCCTCCGCTCTACCAACTGAGCTAAGGTCGGTTTGTTAAAAACATCAATCTTACTAATCTTGTTTAATTGAATGCATCCCATTATGAAAAACAAAACAATAAGACTGGAGTTTGTAGATCGGATAGTTTGAACTGAATTGGTCTTGTCAATTATTTCTTAACCTTAAAACCTCGCCTTCCATCATCGTTGATCACCAATTCAACATCCCATCCATCTACTTTAAGGCTCTTCGCCTTCCCTGCTCATCTCTATCATACGAGGAGGTGGCTCTGTCATTTCCTAAGGAGCAACATTTTATATTTGGCTGATCGAGTGAAAATATAATATTTAGTTGGTTTGCTCATTCCACCTGTTGATTCGCTTGACACTGGACCCCACATTTTATGGAATTCGACATCCAATTAATCACGTAGTCAATTGAACAAACTAAGTAAATTTTTTGAAAAATGCTCCCCTCTCGTCCACTTCTAAGATGAGTTGTGCTCGTCCAAGGGGGAAAGAGAGAGAGGGTCCGACGAGGCTCACACAGGCCTCCCTAGTCTAGGGTGGCAGTTGATTTCGTCGCCTAGACGGACAACTAGCAAGACTCAATTTTTTGGTTGGTCGACTGAATATTAATCTTTTTCTTTTCCTCAGTACTCTCCCACCCATGACCATGCGCTAGTAGCCTGGTACCAAACATACTGCACTCCAACTTTCGTCATTTTATTTGAATTTCTTAGAAAAAAAGAGTGGATTTGATTCAATTTTATGTATTTTCAGATGGGCGGCTCGCGAGATTATCTGAACTTTGGCTCTGATGACTTGTTACTGAATCTTCTTCGATCTAATTGCACGGTATTCTCACTCTCACTGTAGAAAATTTAATTCTTTTACGATTACAAAAGTCGCTATAAAAACTTAAAATATCGTCATAAAAAAAATTTTAGAATGACACAAGTGCCGCAAAATCTTCTGTTGCTTTTGTGGGATGTTTTTTTTTACGATGACATTTTGTGTCACCGTAAATATTTATATATGATAATTATAGTTGTCACCATAAAAAAATAGATAAATCAATTAAAAGTCTCTATCAAATATTTGACTTATTTTCTAATTTTTGATAGAAGTGTAACTCATTACAATAAATATTATCTTCTATTACAATATATGTTAAATTCTATTATAATAAAGACCTCACATATTACAGTTAGAGACTATTAATTATTTTACCTAACAAAAATTCGGCGAGAAAAAATAATCGTCACTTTACCTAATTATTTGCGGCGATAAAAGTCACCGGTAAAAAGATTTAAAGTAGCTAAAATATTTGAAACTCCGTAAAATATCTGTACAACTGTAAAGTACCGTAAAATATATAAAATGAACTATTCTTTACACAATTATACATTCATCTTTTCATTACCAAACTGAAATCTAAGTAAAGCATAGAAGTGTATGATATCTCCCCTTTTTTCTTTTCCGGCCTGAATCATATGGCTTGGGTTTGCTACATCTAATCTCTATATGATCTCAATCAGATTTGCTCTTGATTTATGTTTGATCTCTATATATTAGCACATTGATTTGGCAATCTTCTTAACGACTAAACACCATTTTGTAGTCTTGTAGCAAAACACATTCTCCAATAAATGGGCACAATAGCACTCATTATAATAGAGAAATTGTGGCAATTAGTGACTTGCCAATAAAGTTAGCGGAATAGCGATGGAATCAGCAAACGGCTAATTCTATCACTGATCAACAGTGTCAGCAACTGAGCAGGGATGGAAAATGTGTCTCTCTAATTAGAGAAGGATGTTTTCTATCACTAATCTGTTGTTTGGTTATGTCGCTGATAATAATGGAAAACTTTCATATTAATTAATAAGTATCTATTTAGTATAAGATTAAATAGGGGATAAGAGATAATTTAATCTCATCTCATATTTGGTGCTTCAAAAAATGAGAATAATTTTGATTTAAATATTTTAGAGATATCCTAAAAAAATGAGAGTAAATTGGAAATAACTCATCCCACTTTTTTGGTGGGATAATTTATCTATATTTTATAATCTTAGAAATATCAAATAGGTGATAAATTAAGAATGAGGATAATGTATTCTCAAATTAATTTACCCATATCCCCATTTTTTTTAATCTCGTACCACAATAGAATTCTTTCGGTCCATCGTAGATATGTGATAGATTTGCATTAAAAAATCACACTTTTTCTTAATAGCGATATAAAAAATATTTATATTTCACAAGTTTGCATCATTGTTTGCATTCTTGTACATAAAAGAGCGTTGTTTTTTTTGTATCTTACACCTTTAAGCCCGCGGAAATTTCTAGTACTATGAATGATTTTGCTGCACATTTAAAACACATCTGAATCAGAAAGGGGTGTTAGAATCTATTTATCAATTTCACTTGTTCGATCTCCTAATCTGTTGCGCCAGTCTCCAGTTGTTGTTTCATCCCGAGCTCATATTGTGGATGAAAATATTGAGACAAGACAGATTATACATATTTTAGTTGGAGAGCTTGTTAAAGTTGAAAATATATTTATACTTAAGTAAAATTATTCCTGAGATGTCTGACAAAGAAACAAACGATGATGAGGATCTCGGTTGGGTCGATCGTTAGAACTCTTGCTTAAAAGTAAGAGGTCCCGAATTCGATTCCTGGGGGGGGGGGGGGTTTACCTGATTTACATGTAATCCTCGAGGTGTGTAAATTCGGGGTTTTTCTGATCAAGTGAGGTAAGAGCAATACGGGTATACGGAAAGTAGGAGCTACCAAATCCTGATTTTGAAGTTCACGAACACCAACTCTTGAGTCCACAAAACAACACGGGACGGGATTTCCTCGTTATAAAAAAAAAAAAAAAAAACGATTATATGGAGAGATGCGCATTACGGCCGGGCCTTCATCCTCTTGTTGTTTTTCGCCGTATATACTGCTAGGATAAGGGCCTGTTTGTTTGAATGTAAAACCCGGATTAAGAAATAGTTTTCCGGAAAACATATTTTTTAGGTCGTTTGTTACCAACGAAAAATAAAATCTGTAAAATCATTTCACAGGAAACCCGGATTTTGACATCCGCGGGTTTCCTGCGGATGCCAACTGCTGGAGTTTCTACAATGGAAGGTTTTAGGCACTATTCATATAAGTTGTCTTTTTATTTTTTTTCACTCATTTAAGTAGTTTTTGTCAAATTTAATTATTTTTATTAGTTAATTTAATTTTTATTTTTTATTAAAATATCGGTAGAACATTATTCATTTAAATTGTGTTTTTATTTTATTTTTCTTACTTTAAATTATCTTTGTCAAAGTTACTTATTTTTCATTAGTTATCTAATTTTTTTATTTTTTTAAAAAATAAAAAATAAAAAATAAAAAAATTTGATAAATAGTGTAAGTACACAAAGAGTATATGACTCTCTCTCATTTGAGTAAATCATAAGATCTCATACT
The DNA here is from genome assembly GCA_014218235.1 of Colocasia esculenta. Classification (NCBI taxonomy): domain Eukaryota; kingdom Viridiplantae; phylum Streptophyta; class Magnoliopsida; order Alismatales; family Araceae; genus Colocasia; species Colocasia esculenta. The sequence continues at coordinate 129,756,997 of CM024763.1, read as the reverse complement.
CCTCCATACAATTTTATATTTTCCTAACAACCAAATAGACAATTACGTTTCCGTTTTCACGTAAAAGTTTTTCCGTGAAAAATTATTTCTCTCTAAAACTGTTTTACATGCAATCTAACGGACCCTAAGCTGTCTACGGAATCTTAAGCACATGCTTTCTTAGGTCTCAGTGTTCTGATTTTTATTAGAGTTTGTTGGTCTTTTTGGGTTTTTGCCACCCGGTTGTACTTGGTTTTGGCCATCTCTCTTTTACCTATATTTCATCAATAAAATGGGCAGATGTTTTCTTTTAAACTTAAAAAAAAAAAAGGATTTCTTGCTCCTACTAGCTTATTCCTTGGAGGGAAAAATGGATGGCCACTCAAGGAGAACCCTGGGACAACCATCCATAGAAAGAAGGTGACATACTTTGCTACTATTTTACTTCATGCTTTTGGCAATAAGTTTGGGGTTTCTGGGAGTCCTTTGTCCATCATTTTTAGCATATTTGATGATCTTGAAGCGGCATTTGATGCATTTGTGAACATACTTCATGATGTTATGAGGACTCATCCCCATCACCTTTTGAGAACATACTTCATGCACAAGTATGGATGGATAAATTTTAGAAAATGGATGCTGGATACTTTTTTTGAAAATTAAATTTAATATTTTCTTTTAATAGTTTTAATACGGCAGTATATTACATATATGCCAACTGATTGTAAAGTTTTTTAGTGAGATTAGTTTGCCAATCTGTCAATGGGCCCAAAATGCATAAGCCCAAAGTTGAAGAGAACAACAAAAGAATCCCATGGCTGAATAACCCAAAAAGGCCAAGAAGTCCAAATCAATGGGTTGAGCCTAACTGAATCAAATTAGTTCAGTTTGATTTGGTTTTTGAACCGGACCAAACTGAACCTTATTCAATCCTACCCGAAAATGTCAAGAAGTCCAAATCAATAAATTGAATCGAATCGAATCGAATTAATTTATTTTAATTTAATTCGATCAATATGAGAATAAACTTAAAATAGATCAAATTGAACCATGTTAAGTTCAATGCCGGTTAATTTCTGAACTCACAAATTAAGCTAAGAGCTAGAATCATGTGCTTTCCCATTCTTTCAATCTTTTTGCTGACACACTTCCCTTTTCATCAAATGTTGGATACACGATAAACAAAATTAATCTAGGCTCTTTGTTATTAATGAGTGCTATTAATATCCATAGGGCTATAAACTAGTCGGAATCAGAAAAAGAAAATAATATCTTCCACTTCTGCTTTATGCTTGCAAATTATCCGAGATAAAAAATGACAACAAAATGGGTTGTTGTGTTTCCTCATCGGTCTACTTATATTTATGGTAAGCTTTTTTAAACATTTACGGATGGTACTCATCAAAAAACAAGTGCATAATTAGATTCCCAAGACATCTACTTGTTTTTCCAGCTAGAGGATTTCGACTAGGTCGATTAGTTAGAACTCTTGTTTAAAAGTAGGAGTTCATGAGTTTGATTCTCGATAGGGATTTACCTGATCTACATACAATTCTAAAGATGTGTAAGTTTGAGATTTTTCTAATCAAGTGAGATAAGAGTATTACGAGTACACAGAAAATGGCTGTCAGGTCCTGATCTTAAAGTCTACGGATACTAATTTTTGAACTCGCAAAATCACATGGGGTGAGATTTTTCGTTACCAAAATAAATAAAAGTAAAAAACAAAAACTCCTATAACTATTAGAAATCTATTTTCTTTCCTATAAAATGTCAAATGCTTTTACCAGAGTTCCATAGGCATCATCTAAATCAAAAATATATGGGAAAAAAAAACCAGAACTCAAATTATACCCATTTATGGCCACAACTAGTACTCGACATCATTTTCTTTTTATTTTAAAGCTTAATATGTTCTAACATTTTGATCCATTTCTTTCAAATCCATTCCATTATTTCATCGGTTTCTTGTGTCATATTAGAGCTTTGAGAATTTGGAATGTTGTGAGAAAAGTTATTTTCTTTTTTTTTTTAATAAAAGGCCAAAAAAGCCAAATTTTATTAATAAAAAGAGATTGTAACAACTAGAGGGAAATTGAGTACAGAAAACCAACAGAATAAAACCAATCTAAAACTCCAAGGAAGACCTATCCCATGAATGAGTTCGCCGAAGAACTTCCCGAGGACGTAAGCCTGGTCGTCGCGAACACCGCTCCATGTTATTGTCATCCGATTCCATCTCAGACATCTCTTGATCAAATCGATAGACAGACATGAATATTCTCCGCTTTAGCAAGGTCAGCAACGGCCATAGCCTTCATACGCATATCTAAAGTTGGAGAGTGAACTGGCATATAATAACGTCTATCGGACATAATGGGCTCGGAGAATGTTCTCAGGTGCTCGGGGGACAAATTCTAACACCCCCTTTACGAGATGGACGTGATATTCGTCGACCAGAAGATGACCTACCGGAAGTGAAAATTGAAGAAGTCTTCCCTGAGTAACTGAGGACTGACGCACCACTTGAGCAAATGTCATGGGAGTATTTGCCTGACCAGTAATAGGATTCTCAACGTCGACCATCATGGAAGAAATATTTTCCATTAGCACTTCTTTCTGAAGAGAAAAGTTATTTTCTTTGAAAAGACTACTTATTTAAGAAATAAATAGTTAGGGAAATGTTTTTTTGTTTATTGAGAAGAAAAAATATGTAAATTTTTTACTTATCTCTAGATTCAAGAAAAATGTTTTTCCTGGAATAAAATAAAGTTCCCTTTTTTTATCCTATGTGGATTTCTCCCTCATTCTCTTAAGAATGGATAAAATCTAATATTTTGAAAAGTTTTCAAGATGTCACTTTTTTTAAATATTAGGGGAAGAAAATGTGTCCCTTTAGCCAAGAATATGAAGGTTTCTAAACAAAAAAAAAATACTTGTTAACAATCTAATTTAATAACAAATCTTATGTGAATTATTTGTCAGTAATTCCATTGATTAAGAATCTTGTCATACCCTTCTTTTTCTCCCTTCTGCGACTATCAAAATTATTTGACAACTAATCTATATAAAACTTTTTATTAGATGGGATTAGTAACAAGCATTTCTTCTAAACAAATTCACCTCCACCACATATTCACCCTTTATGAGTTGACCAGATATCTTGGAAAGATCACAAGACATGGTCTATAAGTCATATATAATCCTTAATGCTCCCTGTGACTGTGGAGTCAAAAGACCATATTGTTGTACTACACCTATTTGGTCCACCCAAGACACAAAGTGTGCCTTCCTATGAGCAAAGAAGATTAGTTTAAATGAGATGCATTGGGATGTAAAGTAGAAGGGTGATCCATTTCTGATCCTTAGAGTTTTTATATTTGTCAATTGCTCTTTCCAATCTATCTATCCGTTAAAAAGTCCCTATGATTACACATTTATAATAAGCATCAGAATATTAGAAATAAGTCATCATATCTCTTCCATTCTTAGACCAAAAAAAAAAAGTTCCAATGTAGGTGCTTAGCATGTTAAGACATGACATCACTTACTTATCAGACCAATTTACCACTCTACAAAATTAAGTATAACATAACTTCGTGCAAGGATCGTTCAAGGGAAATGATGTGATATTTATTTTTTATATAATGATAAAATTAAGTGTGATAGAAACCGAGGTATGATGTATCCTACCATTATGTAATCTATAAATAGATAGTAGTAAATTCTTTATAAATATCTTAAGAACTATAGAAGCTTTTTTCCTAAATAACCCAAGTTTGGGGAAAAGTAAAACCCACCTCACATGAAGTCCAGAGGCCATGAATGTTCTAGCCGACATTTATTGGACCCAACACAAACCAAGTCTATTGACCAGTAGATCACTATGTAGGAGTTTCTTAGTAATGCGAGATCTAATAACTTGGATGATGTCATGTGATGGTACTGTAAAATAAGTGGCACCTCCTCGGGCACCTGACATTTATTTATTTTATATTTCTTGGGTCAAATAAAAAAAGATTGATGTGCCAGCCATATATATATTTCTCAGCTATTAGCCTATGAAGGTTCTTTTATAAACATACCCTCCTTACAGGTTTATTTATAGAATTACTTTTTAAATATTATGGTATTTTTGTAACTAAATTATTTTGGTATTATTTTAATGATCTCATTATATTGCAGCATTTATAAAAATGTTTATCCCATTAGAAATTCTGTTAAAATCTCTTATTTCATTCAAGTTAGCCTCTAACCAAATTAAGAAAAATCAGGAATATATCCATCATTAATTCTCCCTCTTTCTTTGCGACCATGTGCCAATCATAAGAGGGTTTTTTTTTTCCTCCAAAAGCTTAGTTTATATGTGAAAACGTAAGAATAGATTCTCGGCATTTCAAACAGTGATTATTGACAAAAGTAATTCGACAGTCTGCACTACGTTCATGTAGGAAGTTTATTCAAAAATAAAAATAAAATAAAACATGCAATTCCTCAGAAGGGTTTTTTTTGTAAATAACCCAATTAATAACTTATTGGGAAAATAATTTATATGTAAATGTTATATGGTTAGTCTAGTAATAACATGTGTTGGCCTCTCTCTCTCTCTCTGGTTAGTCTAGTAATAACAAGTGTTGGGCCTCTCTCTCTCTCTCTCTCTCTCTCTCTCTCTCTTCCATGTGTTGAGAGAACCGCCCTCATTTATGGGCATTGAAATCTGTCTGTACGTGATCACCATCACCACCACCTCTCTTTGCCGCACCGTCCCATGAGAAGATGCGTCGGTCGGCCCAAGGGTGCGGCGAGGTGGCGGCTGCGTGGGGTGTGTGAGTAATTTGATGCACACTTAAATGCACTTACCAAGTTTTAAGTATAAAAAACATATAGTTATAAAATAATTTTGATTAAAAAAATAATAGACAGCATACACAATTGTAGAGAGGTGGAGCTGGCCGGGTTCATTAAGACTCAATCAGTACTCGTCCAATCCTACAAGATAAGAGAACGGAGGTTGTGCCAATTGTCTCACCTTTCAGTGACAGTCCATGCAACTTAAATGTTTTAAGTACAAAAACAAATAATTATAAAAATAATTTTGATTAAAAGATAAAATAAACAGCATACATATAATTGTGGAGAGGTGGAGCCAGCCGAGTCCATTAAGACTCACTCGTCCAATCCTATCAGATAAGAGAATGAAGGTTGTACTCTCACTTTTTAGTGATAGTCCATAGAGAAGGAAGAACATAAACTCCACTAGCCCTTCGGATTCGAATCTCTTCAATCTCTTTGGTCATTGGTTCTCAATGTAAATAGGTAAAGGCAACCCTCAACTTGTCATCTCTAGACGACTTTTCACTTGTCAACATTGATCTTCAATCTTTTAAATTACGATAAAACTTACCACTCTATCATTAATGTTACGAGCACACCCGCAATCAATCACGCCCTTACAATGATAGGATATGACTTCTTTGATTGATGAACGCCCGTTAGGAGATGACCTCTCCATCTATCTAGTACACCCTCTCCTCTCGAGAGACTCGTGCCATCAGAATGGCCTTAATAGTATTGCATAGAGTGAGACAACGACTCATTCTCTATCTGAAGCATGTCGATCTGTTGTGTATCTCCTAACTACCCTCGACGATCTTTGTACATGGTACAAGAAGAGGCGATAGGTAAAAGAGAGACCCACGACACATACTTATAAGGAGATGAGTAACAAATAAGCAAGGTATATTACAAGCTCTAAATTTTTCCACCACCACCACATAGGAGCACAATTGCTCTCTCTCTCTCTCTCTCTCTCTCTCTCTCTCTCTCTCTCTCTCTCTCTCTCTCTCTCTCTCTCTCTCTCTCTCTCTCACACATTTTGGCTAGCTCCTTGAAACCGTTTTACTGACTACAGGTGTAGGTGGCATCTCAAGTATCAACAAATTCAGGAATTACATGAAGATCGGATTGTGAAAGTTTGACTACCATTTTCCTATCTCTACAATAATATACTAAAATCCATCTTATATCCTTCTTCTAGTTATTTTTAGACAAAACCAATTCAAGGATCCGCTAGAGATACGTGTTTGTACGAGCTGGGTGATTAGAATAAGTTTTTTAAATAAAGAATGATAATAATAGACCAATCACTTTCGGACATTACACCATGTCTTAGTTTTTATTTTTTTTTTAAAAAAAACTTTCTAACTCATCCAATTGCGATCTGTTTTTTGTAAACAAGGAGGTGTTAGGATTTGCCTCCCGAGCACCCGAGAACGTTCTCCGAATCTACTACGTCCGTCTGATGACATCAATATGACATTACATTCTCCAACTTTGGATATGCGGATGAAGGCTTTGGCCGTTGCTGATCTTGCTAAAGTAGAAAATATTTTCATGTCTAGTTTTCGATTTGATCAAGAGATATCTGAAGTGGAATCGGATGAAGAAATTATGGAGCGTTGTTCTCGACGACCAGGCCTACGTCCTCAGACTATCTTTCGGCGAATTCACTCATGGGATAGATCTTCCATGGAATTTTAGATTGGTTATTTTGATTTTGTTGGTTTTATGTACTCAGCTTCCTCCGGTAGTTACAATCTCCTCTTATTAATAAAATTCGGCATTCTCTGTCTTTTATTAAAAAAAAATCTCAGATTATCCCAAAGTCGTTACCGCTTTGAAAAAAAAAATAAACTATACACTACAAGAATGCAATAAACATTGAGCGTGGACAAATTATACCTGATAATGTGGGAATTAAAATTTCCTTGTAGCAAATAATTGGAGGTGGGAGTCTTGGGGATATTAACTCTCAATAGAGAAGTTCTGAGATTGCCAACACTGCTCCTGTCTTTGTATTTAAAAGGGCAAACCAATCTCCTGTGGTTTATGACCTCGCCGACACTGATCCATGCTATCTTACTGGGAATTTGATCCCCTTTAAATTCTCTGGATAATAAAGTACAGAAAATAATTCTTACCGAAGTAAAATAATATATTTTTGTGTGCACAACAGAGTGGTTCAAGAGTTAGAAAAATTATTTAAAAATATTTTTGTAAATGAGAAATATTCCGGACACACTATGGGGCTGGTGAATCCATCGTACACACATGCAAGACTCAACCTATATATTTGGGATGGACAGTATCGCCCTCCCTCAGATATAAATAGATAAATATTATTATGTTTTTTACAAGTATATTTAGTATACTTTTGACAAGTGATATGAGAGTTTGTAGGGTGTCATGTAAGATGTCACGTAAGTTGATATGTCATATTATTGATGCAGGTGGTGGCAATGACGGTGGTATTAACAACAGTTGGATGCAAGTTGGGAGATGATGGCGACAAGTTATATAGATTTATATATTAAAAATTTGAGTTTTAAAATATAGATTTTAGATTTTAAAATTTTATCTTTAAAATTTAACAATATTGATTGAACTTTTAATAACAATTTAGATTTATAAATATAAACTTTATACTAAAAAATATGAATTTAAGAGTTTAAAAATTAATGACAGAAATTTTATAGTTATAAATTTGAACTTATAAATACTAATTTTGGACTAAAAATATTTCTCTTAAAAACTAAAACTATAGATTGAGCTTTTAATAATTACTTTATATGTATAAATAGTGATTTTGAACTTAAAAAATAGTGACTTTAAATTAAAAATAACTATCGTTCTTTAACCCGCATATGTGATACTGTATGTGAGTTGCCATACAAATAATGACAGGTTCAGAATTTTCGTTCAATGAATGCACTTTTAGATTTATTTTGGTTCAATATTATGGTCACTAGTGAAATTTTACATATCTAATAAAAAAAATTTAGACCTTAACATAGATCCACCACTGGGCAAATAGGTGCAGCTGTTTTAAATTCTTCTCTAATAAATATGAGGATTCCGCCAAGAAAGGAAGATGGTTGGTCACTTGGTTGTATAATCTAAGTTTTTTTTCGGAATGGGGGTGTAGATGAGTCGAGTCGAGTAATATGTTACTCAAGTTTATTTATTAATTTTTAATCGAGTTCAAGTCGAATTCGAATTTTATCGAGTATTGAAAATATCTGTTCAAACTTGATTTGTTTAAATATTCTCGAACTCGAGTTCTTAACGAGTGTAATTGAATTTGTGAGTTCGTATATATAAGTAAGTTCAATCCAATCTACAAGTAAAAAATTGATTGTTCATAAGACCTAAATCTATTTTATTTTGAACTCATATCTCAATAATCTTGATAAGTTACTTAATTTAACTATTTTAATATAATATTTGAAATATATTCATAATTTGTCACAAGTAATATGAGATTAAGAGATAGACACTGCAAGGGAGGGGGCCGGTGAGCAACAAGGCAGGGGCGGTGCTGCAAGTCTTCTTCGTACATTGTCTAGAGCTCCCCTTCTGCACTGTCGGCAATGATATTGTGACCGTCAAGAGTACCGTACACCACGAACGGATGGTCCACGGTAGTTGCTGGAGATGTCAATGGCAAGCCGCGCGTCCCTTAGCTCCACCGAGGAACTCACCTACTGCGCAGGCCTCTCTCGGGAGGAAGAAGATGCTTGATATGTTGGGGGACCTTGCAACATTAAAATTTTGTGTTCATACCCCTATTTACATGATTTGTGTATATGTCTTCATTTACATAATTTGTGTATATACATTGTAGATTTAGTCTATGACATTTAAGCCCTCATTAGTATTTTATATTATAATAATTATTATATAAAAATAAATAAATATATTTATATCAACATATTCTCATATTTATTATATTTAAATAAATATTTTAAAAAATATTAATGAGTACTTAGATAAGTTATTAACGAGTATTTAATTGAATTCTTAACAAATTCTTAAACGAGTTATTCAGGAGTATAATCAAATCGAATTTACCTGTGTTCAGATTCGTTTTATGAATCAAATTATATTTTATTTAAATATGATTTATTAAATAAATAAACTAAATTTATATCTAAATCAAATATCAAATTACTCTTCAAACGAATCAACTCGTTTACACCGCCGACTCGGAGGTCCACGAACCTTTCTTCTGATCACTTTCTCGTACTCGACGAGTGGACCCAAATCCAGACGTGGACGGTAGACTTGGACGTCTTCTCCACGGGTTGCTCGAAGAACAACTTTGGGAACGCTGCACCATTTGTTGTGGTCAGAATTCCGATGCTCGTCCGGTCATGAAGCACCAGAATCGATGAAATAATGAACACACAGTTTTTTGTGTTTTGGTTGAAAACATTACATTCGCGTTTATAAGCATCTCTGCAAAAACATCATATTTATATATGGGTAAGTCTTGTTGCAAATCGCCACATAGCGGTTTGGAGCCAAATCCACCTCTAATGGGGTTGTGGTTTGCACCCACGTGATGCAAATTCCCTTGAAAAATTTGCACCAAGTGCAACTCTTTATATATTACTATATTCACGACTTCCACGAATTATCGAAAAACACCCCCTTATATTTTAAAGAGGATTAATAATTGGCGTTTATTTCGTTTTATTGATATAAATCGTCACATAAAAAATTAAGATAGTATCTTAAACGTGTGACCCTCGTCCACATTTTTTTTTACTAAATGATCTCCTTATCATGTGTTTTGTCACTTACCCATGGATCGATACAAAGTACACTTAATAGATGTCGACTAATTAAGTTTTATTAACATAATTAATTATGTTATGTGTTTTTAGTTATGACTGTGACGTTATATTCTTCATATTTGCCGGCGGAGTTCACTTTTAGGGACTGTTTGGCAACTTGGGTGGTAGAGAATTTCGTGTAAAAAATATGTGATAATCGCGCATGTTTTTCCAAATAAATTCAGATGACATCAATTTTGAGATAGATTTTGGGTGGAGGAGAGAAATAAAGAGAAGTCATATCTTCTCTCTCCAATGGTGAAAAATAGGTCTCTACCAATTTTTGAGTAAATTTTGAATATAGTCGCGATAGAAAAACAAATAAAATAATGTGCGTTTGTCACCATTTTATCAACGGACACAGATGATGAGGTCTCGTCGCTTGACCGTGAAAAGTGCGGGTGACAAGGTCACACAGTATTACACGCGACGCTTTCTAATAAAATCAAATTTAATCAATTTTTTTTTTTTAGCAAGTTTTTAGCAAGTTGAACCCAAGTCTTCTACTACTAAAATATACTTAGATGTTCCTAGGTACATATGATCTAATCTTGTGTTTACGAAGCCTCCTCCGAGAGAGACGGAAAAGTTGGCTATTTTTTACAAAATAAGAAGAAAAATAGTTTGTTGATATTAATCCTTTGACTCCAATTTTCTACGTACTATGTATCAATACTCTTATTTTATTCAACGTTTCGTTGGTGTTAAATTTGGTATCATGATTAATTGATGTTAATGAATTAGTTTTCAAACACGAATATAACTACAAGGATGATCAATATGTCATCAATAATTCAATTAATTCGTGAAAAACAAAGTGATGCGCATACATATAAGATTATACGATGAGAAATACTCATTTTAAGATTAAATGTGTTGTGGATTGCAAGACAAATAATCTTGTTAGTTGATGAAGAGAGAGATAAATATATATATATATATATATATATATATATATATATATATATTGATGGATAAATTGGTTGGTTGAAGATAGGGAGAAATGAAGAGACGGCGCGGGATCAATCTTGTGCCCTCTCATCTCCCCCCTCCATTTGGCAGGGGGCGACCACCGCTCCACTGGCGGTTCTCAAAGAGAGATAATAATCTTATATATCAAACTTTCTCCACCAACGAAATAATTTATTTGATAATCTATATCAACAAGTTGGTTCGAAAACTTGCAAAGGCCGAGACCATTATGACTTTGGAATTCGATTTGAGTAGAGTTGAATGCAGACCACTTGTTTGGCCGACCACGAGATATGCCTACAAAAAGGCAATCTTGGGATAGGGTTTTTATGGTGGACCCTCTAATGTTCTAAGTCAAAAGTTGATCTTGTTGAAGAGAAGTAAAAAGAATCTAGAGAGAGAGAGAGAGAGAGAGAGAGAGAGAGAGAGAGATGAGAACTAGTGCTGAGACACCTCACTAATTTAATCCCCCTCTACTCGAATATGCATGTAGTTCTATACACATAGGTTGGGGGGAGATGGAATTGGGCTTCAGAGTGACGATATGTTACTGCTCTAAGATTGGCAACAAATATTGCAAAAGTGTGTCATTGATCGTGTGTTGATCTCATTGACGACCTCGAGACCTTCAATCTACACATTCGTTGTGGTCCGCATTTGTTGTCAAGATCTCTTGCACAGGGGAGCCAATTTTTATGGCATGTTTGGTATGAGATTAAAAAAATGAAGATAAGGGTAAATTAATTTAGGGATACATTATCATCATTCTTAATTTACCTCTTATTTGATATTTTTAAGATTAAAAAATGGAGAAAAATTATCCCACCAAAAAGGTGAGATGAATTATCTCCAATTTACTTTTTTTTTGATGATATCTCTAAAATATTTAAACTAGATTTATTTTTATTTTTTTAAAGTACCAAATATGAGATGGAGTTAACTTATCTCTTATCCCCTATTTAATCCCATATGTACCAAACATGCCTTAGAAGCCGGCCTTGCAATTGATGTTTTCTAAATCAACTCGAGTTGTATCACCTTGTTGAGCATAGGCTATTATTGAGTCATAATCAGGCCAAGATGGTTCGACCACTAACACATCATCAACTTTATTACAAAACTAGTTTTATAATAAGTATTTCTAAAACACTAAGCACATTCTCTCACAATGCTCGTACGTGCCTGTGCCATTCCCAAAAAGAGTAGAAAAATGAGGTTGACGTGGTCATGGAAGATAATCTAATTGAAAATTCTAATAAGAGAGATATTTAGTGCCCACCACACCATTGATGTGTACAAATTAGGGCACATCTTTAGTAGGTGTGCCACCTCCACTTAAAAATATTTAATATATCTCTCATTCCTATATTTTTTTAACCCTAAGGTGTAGATGACACATTTTTATTAGGTGTGCTCAAATTTATATACATTAATGATGTGTATTAAGTATTTTTCATCTAACAAAACCTTCCTCTCTATCTCAATCAGCAGATTTATTTTTTATTTCTATAACTAACATCAATTTGATGTAAAATCAATTTTATAATAAATATTTTTTAAAAATAATACTTGACGAGTTAGAGAGAGAGAGAGAGAGAGAGTTGTAGCTGTACTAGTTGGGCGGGAGGGTTGAAGAAACGCGGGAAGGGAGGGTCAGCACGTGACTCCCGCGTTATGGCGTCGCCTCACCTTGGGGGGCACGCGGCGCAGTTGCTCTCTACTACAAAACACACCTCGTCCACAGCGCCCATGACGTACCCGACGCCCCCGCTCCGAGTCACGGGCCGCTCCAGGACGAATCCCGAGCCGCCCCTTCGGTCCTCCTCCCTTCGCCTCGACCGGGGTGTGGAAAGTCGGAAGAAGACGAGCCTCCGCACCGGGACGTAACAGTCACAGCCAATAGAAAAGCGCCGCGATACCCTTAACCCACTAGGCGTACCACTTTACGACGCAGAATGCTCCAGTCTGGGACAGGTCGTGGGGAACCGGGCGATCTGCGGTTTGTTTTCGAAGCGTCTCTCTCGCTCTCTATCTCTTCCTCGCAATAGCACAAAACGAGCCCACGGGTGGGCGGTCCACACCCAATCACACGGCCCCACCTGTCCCCACTCGTTTTGATGAGGTACTTCAAAGACGGGACCTAGAAAACTCCAACGGGGATCTAACGGTCGCCTCATACGACCGTTGCCGTTGGGGCTCCGGGAGCCTCTCCCTTGTAGTCGGCAATTTTGTGCATGAAAACAATACAGGTTTATACATATATTTTAAGTTTTTTTATACATATCGCTATTAAAAGTAATTCGTCTTATTTTTTCTATTTACATAAAAAATTATGTTAGATGCGTTTTTTTCCCACCAGAAACTCTGCTATCAGGGATCTATTAGACATTGTCATCGAAAGTGTATAACATGATTTTATTCATTAAAATAGATCATAATGTCCATCTGTTAAGGCTGCCAATGGGTCGGAGTCAGAGTCGGAAATGACACTTTCCGCATCCATTTCATATAAGAAAATTGGAAACGGGTCGAAAATAAAAAGTAATCGGAAATATCTAGTACGATCAAATGATAGATGTATGTAGCATTAGGAGTAGTGGTAAAAAAGATATCTTTGATAATAATAGACATAATAAATGTTACAAGAGAAACAACTTAATTAGATTCTATTTACAAATTAAGGAGAAGTTAAAAACTTAGTCTAAATTTTTTTAATATTAAGAAATAAGATTTAAGAGTATATATTTTGTAAATAAAATAAAATTTATATATTATCGAAATCGGAAACGGAAACATAATCGGAAACGGAAAAACGGAAAATAATCGAAAACGTAAAAACGGATACGGAAAAGTCGAAAACGGGTCGGAAAGTCAGAAAGAGGATATCCATTGGCAGCCCCACCATCTGTCTAGTGAAATAGTCTATTTAACTATCTAAAGATAGAATTATAGAAATGTTGAAAATATCTAACAATCACTTACATTGTTCGTAAAAGAATATTTCAAATATATTCCATAGTTCCATTATGATAGGTAACGCCAAGGTTTTTGATGTAAGAAAAAAATCGTCTAATAGAATTTTCAATGCAACTATAAAAATAGGATGGATAATGGTCTAACTATATTTTTACAAAGATATATATGTAAAATTTTTATATTTTTTATAACATTTATCTTTTATTTTAAGATAAAAATTTTATTAAGAAAAAATAAACGGAGGACTAAGAACTATAATATTTATCATTTTTATATTAGTACATACGTTATTCAAAATGTCAAAAGCGGACGGGAAGAACATCCATATTGTGTATGTGTGGCAGTACGAAAACATACATGAAAGATAAATCTGTAAATTCCGATGTAACAATATTTCATATATAGAAACCCCAAATTTTTTTTTTAACTTAGATGGAAATGTTAATTGTCACTTACAAGAACACAATAATGGCATGCATTTTACTATACATGCATGGGTTGAGGGTGGCAGTGTCGGCAAAAGGCAACAGGGTGGTTGGACAACACAATCGACATGCTTTTCATATGATTTGACTACCAGATGTTGTTTGCAAGATGGAATAATTTTTTACACCTAAACTACCCATCCATAATCTTACTTTAAGGGTTACTTTAATAAGAAGATTAAAAGTGCTGTTATTATTTATCTGCTTGGATACATCAAATTTAGATAAGGCAAATGCTCTTTTATCTCGAATAAATCTATTACTCACTCAAATATTATATATATATATATATTTCCTTTTGTTCAGATTTGCTTACCCTCTCATCAATCGGCATAGTCAATCACTCTTCTCCAAACGAACAAGTGAAAAAGTGAGGTTAATCTATATATGGAAGTGTAAAAAAATAGATTTTTCACACGCATTGTTGCGAGCGAATAATATTAGTCTTAAATGTATATATATCTGAGGTGGATAATAATACTCACTCTAAGACATGCAAAGAGATGTAGATAATTTTTTTTTCAAAAAAAAAAGAAATAAATTAAAGATAATTTTATCAGAATTTCGATATTAAACGTTTTAAATATAAGCCTGGGACCCTGACCAACCTTCATATGAACATGGTCACGAGAATTAGTTGTTCAAAGACAAAGTTTTTTTTTTTTTTGATAGGTAAAAGCAAACTGTTCAAAGACAAATTTACTAATATATATAGAGCAGGGTTAGAAAGTATATATGGGGGGTTGTAAAAAGCTAATAATGACATGTTCAAGCAGGGGTACAGCTAAGATTTTGAGGGGATGCCATGATAAAATTTGTAATAAGGGAGTGTGAACAAATATATGCTATTATTCTTGATATAAATATCATTTAACCTATAATATTAACTAACATGACAAATTCTTTGTCAAGAGACGAAAGTTTAGGTCTAAATCAACAAGGCTCGACGTTCTTTTGCTGTAGCAAATCGTCTATGATATAATCACTGGTAAATATCTCTGCAATCTTTTTCTCTATATAAGACATCCAACAATTTGCCATTATATTCTTGATAAATCCATCTGCTTTTTGAAGCAAAGTTGAATGATTATTTGCAAGATATATTGCATCTTTAAACAAATAATATTCTAACCAAGTTTTTGTTTGACGATTTTTCTTGTTTATGATACTTGAAAAGATGATGCATATGAACAGGAAGGAAGCTTTCTCTTATATAAATTTACTGTTTTGTTCAATTCTTAGTCTAAATTCCATCTTTACAGGAAAATGATAGATTAAATACAGTTATAATTTATTGTATAACTAATACAATTTTTTGAGGCAGATTTAATAACTGGATAGTATATTTATAGATAGATTATTTGCAGTTATCTCATAAAATATACATGGCAAAATAAATTCCCCCAGCTAGACCCCCTATGATATGGTAAACACCAGGAAGCAGAAACAACAATCACCTCACCTAAAACTTCTGATCTTTGCATCCCCCAATCCTCCAAAACATAGCAACCAGAGGGGTAGATAGCTACCAAGATCATTAAAAATGGTCATTTAAGTTCCAAGTTGCTACCATTGAAATGATTGGGGAGAGAGAAGGGAGGGCAGATAGGCAGGCCAAGCACACGGTTATCTTTAAATTTATCTGTCTTTCCCTTTTCCACCCATGGGCAGCAGAGAGCAGAACCTTTCCATGTGCACCCTTTATCTTAGAAAAGGATAAAGGGAGGTAGAAGAGCGAGAGAGAGAGAGATAGACATAGAGATAGAGTGAGAGAGTGAGGAAGAGTGTCCAACACACTTAACCTAACCCCTCTCCACAGTCACCTGCAACCTTCCTTGTTGCTTACAGATGCCCTTCCCTTTTTCCTCCTTCCTTTCTCTCTCTAGACTCCAGTATGTGAACAGAGTCAAAGCAGATATCAATACAAAAGAAGTCTCCTGCTCTCTCTCTCTCCCCCCTTTTCTTTCCTCTGTCTCTTCCACTTTTACACCGGGAAGATGCAGATATACTTTGTGTGAGACCACCATGAGACAATTAATCATGCGGATCAAAAAGTCTCCTCGAGAACAGTTAATTTTAGTTTTTTAATGCCTTTATTGAATATTATATATATATATATATACTTCTAACTTTCATTAAGTGTCAGAAATATTTCTAATATATTCGGATACTTGCAGTGATACTCTCTGCTGTGTGGAGATCACAAAGCGCCCTTCAAGTCATGCTTCACAAAAAGCATGATGAGATCACATGTGGCAAGCGTATTATTTGAGTTTTTTTTTCAATATTTGTACCAATTTTTAATGATGTAGAAATCCGAAAGGTTTCTAAACTGATCAAGAATATGCTTGACAACGCATGCAAGTTAGGATCTGGATACAAAATATGATATTTTACAGAAAGTATATTCAAATTTGATTCCCTTTGCTGCAGAGATAAATATATCTTGTGTTAAATTCATCTCTGTTAGCCGCAAAAATCTTACCTCATGAGTCATTTACCATGGTTTATTTAATATCTTACAATTTATGGATGTCGGCTCCCCCCCTCTCTCTCTCAGACTCTCTTTCATATCTGTCTCTCTCAACTCCCAGTGTGGTCCTGTTGAGCATTTGTCTCATGGGTATGACGGCCCCCAATGAGATCTCATCAGAACACAGGTATCAACAGTTTCAGGTAATCCTTAATAAAGAGCTCAAGAAATTTGTAAGGGATGCCTTCCCCCCTCCCCACCACCACCCCATCAGGCCATGGTCATCAAGCATGGGCTGGGCTCCATTCAAGAATCCCATTGATGGGGATGTGGGTGCCGACGCTCCCCTGCACTCACACTGGGCTCTGTGGAGATACAGCACTCTGAACGCACAGTTTGGTGGGGGTGGCTGGTAAAGAAAGACAAAAGGATCGACGGAGAAGAGTGGGGGAGTGGAGGTTGGTGTAGTTGGGGTGTCGTCGGACTCCCACTGTGGCTGCCTAATCCCATGCTTTAGAGAACAGTAATAATAAGAAACGTTGCAGATGAGGAAGAAACCGCCACCAGTCCCACAGCTATCATTCCACCATGCACACCACACCATTGCCATTTCTTCTTACTTTACTCTCTCTTCTCTGGATGTCTGTGCACGTTGCAGAGCTCCCTTTGCCTTTTTCTGCCTTTTGGTTTCTTTCTCTCTCCCCCTCTCTCTCTGTCCAGCTTAGCTGTTGGTCTCCACTGAGGCCAGCGGCACTACCGGACATATTCCCAACAGTCAGAGGAGCAACAGCACCAAAGCAGATAGAAAACTTCACGCCCCCTCTCTCACCACCCCAATAAAAGGTGGTTCAGATTCTTCGCCAGTGTCGCCCTCTCCTCTCTACTTTCCCAGTGGCTTCCTTTCTTTATAGCCCGTTTCAGTGGCAATTCCAGCATCGCCTGGAAGGAGAAGAATTTTGTTCTGGGTTTCTTCCCCTTGTGCGTTTCCTGTCTGGATGGGACGTGGGGGGGCCTCAAGTTGGTGCCTTTCCTATGGCGATGCCTCTGTTCGCTCCTATCATTTGTGGGTTTCCACGAGGGAGTGAAGGCGAGGCGAGTAGTTCATCCCTTTCCATCCTTTTTTTTTTCTCCTTGAGTCTGCTGTTCGACATGTTTGCCCTGGGTTAGAGGAGGTGTTGCCCGAGGAGTCTCTCTTCTGCGGTGGGTCTCCTGTTCTGTCGCCGAGTGTGGTTTCTCATGGAGTGAAGACGAAGCCGCAGGCGCTGGGGAGGGCGCTGGAGGAAGGCATTCTGTTGTGCTGGGGTTCCTCCAAAATGGAGCGCCTCCATCTGGTGCATTGGATGGTATTCTGCTTGCTGGTTTCCTGGGCAACAGGTGGGTTTTCCCAGGACGATGCTAAGGCTGTGTACATCATTACGATGAAGCAAGCTCCTGCGGCTCACTACTATGACCTTATGAGGAGGTTTGGAAGCAGCAGCAGCAGCAATGGAGAGACTGAAACACTAAACACACACAGGGGACCGAGGTACTTCTTACTTTTTTTATTCTTTCCTTTCTCTTGTTCTTTTGGCTGTTTACTCGCACTTTGGGTGTTTGTTTACTTAGATTTGAAGTATGTGCCTATCTCCACTGTTGTTGGAGTTCCCACTATTTCCTGTTTATTTATCTGTATGCGACCGTTACTTTAACCTTTGCTTAACCCCCTTTCTATCTGGTCAATTTATATCCATTTTTTCCGATTTATTGGTCTGGAAGGTATTTTACTGCTGTAAAACAGTTTGCTTTTCATATATATATTATTAATATTTTTTGAGAAAGGGTTTCCCTGTTCATCTTCTGAGAACTAGATCGCATTCGATTTGTCCTAATCATATGCTACTTGCATCCGAGGGAACGGCGTAATCTTCTGCTGCCATGGCTCTGAACTTCTCAGACATTGATCTTTGTGATTATCTTATGAATGCCTCTGTTACCTCCAACTGCTAGGGCTTGGGAATGGGTAGTAGCTCTTGTTTCTCTCTAGCCTAACTGTTCTCTTCTCATTCTGGCTGCTGAGATTTGGAGTATTTTGGGAGGGGAAGGAAGATGATTTTTAGAGATTTAAGTGTAAATAAAGTATGAATCGCATGAATTGCAATCTGTATTCCTGTTTGGCACCTGATGCTGTGTTATGTGAACCTGCTGCCATCTTCTATACGCTCTACACCAGAGAACTAGTTCTTGTGGGCCTATGCTATATTCAAAGCTGGCAAACAGAAAGTATAAATTGGTATTTGATGTCGGTTGTTTGTATCCATACTTAGGCCTTTAAAAGATATGTGCTTTTCTGCGAGTGCCTTTATCGAAGGCAGATTTCTGTTACCATATGGATGAGGTGTTCTCTCTCTCCATTGCATTTTCTTTCACCATGGATTGAAATACTAACAGAAAAAAATTCTGTATTTGTAGCTGTTAGAAAATCCTTTTCTATTCTACCACTTCTAGATTCTAATAGAAAATACATAGAAAACTCCATGTGATGGAAAACCTTCTCGTCAGGATCATCGTCACCGGAATGTATTCTCTAGGCATGTTTTCCCAGAAGACTATGAAACCTGTTGTATATGACAATTCAAACTGTCACCCCAATATTATTTGCTCAAAAAACATTTTGTCTTTTCCAAAATAGCTAGATCATGTGGGTAACTTGACCTGGTGGGATTTGCAGCTCATAAGTCATGGTTAGCATGCATCCCTTGAGAATAGTTACTAGACTAGCCTGTGAGAACGTATGGCATACATTGTTATCCTTTCTGAATATGTGCAATTGATGTTTTAGATTACATTTCTTTGTCGTGGTTTCTCTGACAGCATTAGCTTCCAGAATGGTTAACTTTCCCACCCGAAGCTTAACCTATATGGGCATTTTAATTTCTCTGTTTCCTTATTCATGAAATATACATCCCATTGACTATGGGATTTTTCTGTCATAACCCTGTGGTCCCAAACATTGTCTAACTAGTTTGGTTATGGACAAGAAGCTAAGAGGCAGAGACAGAAGGAAGTGGAATGCATATTAATGCACTTATTGCTAAGGTCACTGTCAGGTGAATGGTTGGTTCCTGCGGTTTGAAAGATAATTAAAAGAAAGGGGCACATTCATCCAAGGAGACTTCAAGCAAATTTGGGATCAAAATGCCCGCTGAAGTAGTAGTTGCTTGATTGCAAATTGTGATTGCTTAATAGTTTGAAATTACACAATAGCCACAAGGATGCGAATCATGTGCTTTCATAATATGCAGCATAGATAATTATGTATTAGGATCTACTTTTCACCTTCTGTTAATAGAACAAGTCTGCATGTCTCTGGCGAAACTAAAGAGTCAGTTTGTATTTGATTAATGTCTCTCAATTGTTCCAGGAATGTCTCAAGAGGTGGTAGAAGTTATAGCAAATATCTTGTTCAGCTTCAGGACTCACTACTTAGAAGGACTTTGAAAGGGGAAAACTATTTGAAGCTGTATAGCTATCACTACCTTATAAATGGGTTTGCTGTCCTTGTTACTGCTCAGCAGGTATATGATAACTGCCTCATCTGTTTCTAAGCTTGTACTTGAACGGTTATTTCTGTTCTATTCTTCTTGTTGCATATAGTTGAGGTCAGGGTTCGTCGCATCACCGATTCGGGGCGAATTGGTTTTCTCTTGATCCGTCACGATTTGCCCGAATCGGCCTGATTCACATAGGAATCGGATGGAAATAGGGTGAATCGGATTTCTCCTGATTAGATCTAATTCAGACGAATCAGACCGATTCAATCTGCCACGGCAACCCTTGGTTGAGGTTACACTTATAAAACTTTCAAGGTGCCTGTGTCACTTTATAATAATTCTATTGGGTTCATACATTAGTAACATGGTTTTAGCTACACAATGCATGGGCTCTTGGGATTGTCCAATTTACAGTGTGTTTATGGTGTTTCAAACTTTCAAGTGGTTTTGATATATGAGGGTATATATGCTTTGATCCGATACCTGTTCCAAAAATATGTTGCTTGACCTTCCTCTTTAGCTCTTAAGTTGATGTGCATAATGGCCCTGCTATTGAAGATGGTTATTGAAACTAGATAGGAATTACATTCAAAATAATTTTCTTTTTAGATTCTGGATTTCGTACTAATCCAATAGTGTGTTTGAATTGCTGGGAACTGTCTAACTTCAGTTCACAGAGATCTTGAATTGTGCTATGGATGTAGATGTTTTGTCATCTCCTATCCTCATAATTATTTGTCTCTTCACTTTCTGTTGTTGCTTATATAGTTCTCATAGTCAAATTATCAACCTGTAGTCAAACAATAACTCTTTATGTGAACGGTACCCATTTCCCATTGTTTCTTGCTATAGATGGGAGTGGCTCCTGTTTAGACTTACTGTGATCCACCTTTTTCCCCTAGACTGTTGATATGTATGGTAGCAGTATTTCACTAGAATGTATTTCAAATTGGGCCTGTGAATGTCCAATTGATGCTTGCATTGGTGTTGAGAAGGTATGCATGTTTCATAAAAAAGATGTGATTCTGCAATTTTCACATTTCAGCATCATTTGCATAAAAGAGGGTGATTCTTTAGTTTTGTTCACCCATCCATCTCTCATATTTTCCTGATAATATTTTTACTTCAATTGCGAAGGCAGATAAACTAGCTAGTAGACGAGAAGTGGCAAATGTGGCATTGGATTTCTCAGTGCGGACGGAAACAACACATACACCTGAGTTTTTGGGTTTACCCAAAGGAGCATGGGTCAAAGAAGGTGGACCAGAGGGTGCAGGAGAAGGAATTGTTATTGGATTTATTGATACAGGAATTGATCCAACACATTCGAGCTTCTCAGATGACAGTTCTGTCAATCCTTATCCTGTTCCTCCTCATTATTCTGGTGTCTGTGAGGTTACAAGAGATTTTCCCTCTGGGTCCTGTAACAGAAAACTTGTTGGGGCCCGCCATTTTGCAGCTTCTGCTATAACCAGGGGGATCTTCAATGCGACCCAAGACTATGCTTCGCCATTTGACGGTGATGGCCATGGAACGTATGACACCTTTAACATTCCCAGACACCTCTGTCTAAGCATTGAAGTTAAATTAAATTTTAATTAAACATATCTATGTTCATAATTATCATGTACTTCTCTGACACGTACTTTCTCAGTAATTCTCTCTTTTTTATGTGCTTCATCAACTTGACACCTTTGCCAAATGTATCTGGTAGGAAGTATCACTATCCTGACATTAGTTCAAGCATTTTGACCTAAGCTTTCTCCACCTTATACTCCTTTCCTCATCTATATCCTGTTTGCATTGCTCGAATATGTTTATCCTTTTTTTTTTTCAAAATGTCTCTCATATCAAAGGTTTATTCACAATTTAGATATTAGATTAAAAGTGGTATTGATTGTTCTGCAGGCACACTGCATCAATCGCAGCGGGTAATCATGGAATTCCAGTTATTGTTGCTGGGCATCACTTTGGGAATGCAAGCGGCATGGCTCCTCGTGCACAGTAATCACTGATATTTTCTTATGTTTCATATTGCATTTGTCACAATACCAGCATTCTATGCAGACTTACCATTTATTTTTTTTCAGCATTGCTATTTACAAGGCTCTATACAAAAGTTTTGGAGGATTTGCTGCTGATGTTGTTGCTGCCATAGACCAGGTATGCCCACCTTTTGAACATGTTGTCCTGCCTTCTGATTTATGCTAGTTCGCAATCATCCGATTTCGATATTCCTGTTTGAAGCTCCTTTCGGCTCAGATTTCTTATTAAAGTGTTTATTTTATTAACTCTTCATCTCAAAATATTTTGAGTATTTGTGTGATTGCTGTATATTCCTACTTCAATTTTAAAACTTAAGTTCAAGTGCAGCTTTTTTTTTTGAGAAGTCAAGTGCAGCTTTTACTTGTTGCGGGCCATTGTACTTGGGACTTTGGTGTGTAAGATGTGTAGGATGGTGTAGGGTGAATCCCCCCCTCAACTGCCAGAAAATTAAACAAAAAAAGAAATAGTGTAGATGCTGTATTGAGGACAATAATTAATTGTTGCAGAGTTCTACATTTGTTCCTCCTCTCTCTTTTAGATGGGAATTACATTCTGTGGTGAAGATGCACAAGTTCCTCTGAGATATTCAATTTCTTTATTCTTTTCAAATCTGATCGAAAATACATAACACATGATACTTCAACAAGATTTCTTGATTTAACACACTAATATGTCTATTTTCCAAGGGTATCCACAATCCAGTATAATCAGAAATGGGGATGCGGTAGTATGCTTCTTAGTGGTGAATACATGTTAAACATTTCACATGTTCACCTTGTGCATAAAGTTTGAGTATTTGTCCTTTCTATTAATTTAGCAAAATGCTTGTATTTCAATTTCTTATTTTGTATCTTCATAACATATTCATGTATTATTTGGGCTTGCTATCTATAGACATCGTGCTTTCTGGGATTTTACGTAGTCTGATGCATACAGTATGAAAAATGATTTCCTTAACTTTATTATAATTTTCTACCTACATCCTTCTTCTTTTTCAAACGTTCCACTTTCTGAGACTCTGATGCATATGAAATAAATGTCCATAATGTAGTCATATTTTTTAATGAGAAAAGCACTTATACTCCATGCTAATCAGATCCTTCAATGAGTACCTTTAGATATGTATGTGGCATGCATTAGACACTGGATTAAATTTCTCAGAAATCTTAAGGATCATCATACTTAATCTCATACTGGCTGTCTACCTATTCAACATTGGGTATATGCCGTCAGATAGTTGATTTTGGTTATGTACAATCTGTACTATTTGATGGGAAATAATAGGAAGGAGTAAGAGTGTGTTGCAAAAGTGTGAAATGCTTTGTTACTTGCATAAGAGAAGCATTAGATATTTCGTTGGGACGCAAGATCACATATGCATGTTAGTACTATGTTTTAGGATTTCAAATGAGCATTTGAATGACTCTTTAGATTACACGTTTGGATATCTTGGTTCAGTAATTTGATTTCCTTCTAGAAAGTAATTTGATTAATATTTATATATCAATTCAATTGATTGATCTTTTTCTATCTGCATCTATAAGTGCATGTGAATCTGCTTGCATTTCTCTACTTCCCATGCCCCCATGTTTTGTTTCAAAATGTTGCAGTGCCCAATGCACACCTCTACTGACATCAAGCACATGTGTACATCCCACAAATCATGGTATAGATTACATATGTTACAAACTAGCTGATTTTGTACCTGCTTTCTATATGCTAATCCGTATAGATTTAGTTTCTGGCTGCTTTTTTTTTTTTCGGCTACTAATTGGCCTTCATATTACAGGCAGCACAAGATGGAGTTGATATAATAAGTTTATCCATCACCCCTAACAGACGTCCTCCTGGAATTGCAACATTTTTCAACCCTATCGACATGGCATTGCTCTCAGCTGTAAAAGCTGGAATATTTGTTGTGCAGGCAGCAGGCAACACTGGTCCATCACCAAGAAGCATGTCTTCCTTTAGTCCATGGATATTTACCGTTGGTGCTGCTGCTCATGATAGGATCTACAGTAATTCCATTATCCTTGGTAACAATGCTACAATTTCGGGAATCGGACTCGCACGTAAGTTGATTTTCTTGTCTTTCAAGCAATGAAACTAAAATTGAGTTTTTTACTATAATGCCCATGGCAATTCATGGTGGTGAGTGTGCCTGCAGTGAGGTGCAAGTTTATACATATGCACTCAAATGTAGACTTGGAAGGAGGATATAAAGTTACGGCAGTTTGTTGGTTCACAACAAATTTGTTAAACAAGGAAAATGAACATAGAAATGTGGCGACATGATGCTTACAATCTCTCTATATAAAAGATGTAGCCCACACCAAGATTATGTGCACCAGAATTATTTCACAAAAATGAACCAAAAAAGAGAATAAAGATCCTGTAAAATCTTGGCCCACCCAAAACTCCTTCAAAGTGTTTCTTTTCTCTATTTGAATACCAAGAGTAAACCTAGCCCACCAAGGACCAAGCATGAATCAACAGTAACCCAAGATGTAGGAAGGACACACATCTCTTGGGGTAAGGCACCCCTTGTCTTGGCAAAGTTTGTAAGGTCGGAACCCACATGAACTCTAGTTTAGTATGCAAAATGTGATATTATGGTGTAGAGGCACAGTTTGCTCCCATATTGGATATGGTGAAAATAAGTATATGCTTATAAGCAAGACTCATTCCCCTTCTCCCAAGAAATCCTTGTGCCCAGAAAAAGAATAGAACCCCGAAGGAGAGAATACCTTTTGGAGGGCACATTGAAATTTCATTGGCGCCGTCTGTGGGAACTGAATAAGAGGCCGTGTGTTCTACTTGAACGTCTTGTTGCACAAGACCACACACCCTTATCCTTACTAGGGGGGTTGCGTAGATACATTTCTTTGTCCCATTTTAGATAAAGTGAAAATAAGTATGTTTATAAGTAAGACCCGTTCCTCTTCTCTTCTCCCAGTCGGACCCTTTTCTCAGAAAAAAGGACAAGCCCAAATGGGGACAATACCCCTTGGGGGCGCTCTGAAATTTCCCACATCATCATATGGGATTATGGAAGATACTGTGCAAAGTGGAAACTTCTCCTGAGATGTGTTGCTGCTTCCTCTATCCTTCTTGAAATAGCTTCATCTCCTGCTTGTTTGCCTATCTTTGCCACATGGTCCACGTTCTTATCCATCCTTGGCATTGCAACCCAAAGTCTGGAATGTTGTAGTACTTATGCTGAATATATCTTCTTGTAATCTTTGCTTCCCCAGACTCAACTTCTATACTCATTTCCCAAAAGTGTCATGTTTACCTCTGATATCTTGAGCCTAATCTGCCTACGTGTTTGCACACCTTATCTAAATGGTATTAAGAATGGTCTACAAGGCTGCAATGCCAGGGAGCCTTGAATAGGTTATCAGAGGTTGGCAATGTGGCGTTCCATTAATTATTCCTTGGAGTCAGGTCATCTCAAGCAATCAACTGGCTATAACTCCTCTTTGTAGACCCTTGACTGATTTCACACCATGACAAAGGATTTTGAGACATTGGTAGAGGGTCTGCTTGTAGTCGAATGACAAGAACTATGCCTCCATCTTTCTGTTCATCCACTTCTGATCCTGGAGACAGCATGGGTGGTGGCAGTAGCAATGGCCGGTGATGGTGGCAGTGATGACCAGTGACAGTGACAGCAGCAGCATGAGAGAAAGTGTGGGGGTTGAAAGCCTAGCATTTCGATGAGGGGGTGTGGGGTGCTTGATTGGGATCAGGAAGTCTTTGAATGAAGATCCGAGATTAGCCAGATCTTCATATTAGGTCTTGGACCCTGGTCGCACCCGCCAGACAAAAGCACTTGGGCGGGCCTTGGGCCACTTGGCTTGCCTTAGGGGCTCCTAGGCCTACCTTTTGAAGCCCAATAAGGTGGTTGGGCGTAGGGGTGTCAATGGGTGGGCTTGGGCTGGCCCAATTTAAACCCAATTTAGCCCAACACTAAAATAACCCAACCCAAGTCCAACCCAAATTTAATGGATCAAAGTAAAACAAACCCATGGTAGCCCATTGGGACCCGTTTCAGCCCATCAAGCTAATATGTAGATAGATTCACTATTTTAATTTAAGCATGTTTTAATTTAAAGAGAATTGTTGGTGTGGTGGAAACCGCTTTCTTTATTTAAGCATGTTTTTAATGCATGTGTAGGTATGGTGGTTATTGATAGGTATGGTTGTTATTGATGTCTCTTAGCCCAATGGGCTAACCCGAGCCCAACCCATCAAGTGATGGGTTTGACAAATGGGCTTCAAAAGAGATCCATGGGCCATCATATTTTAACCCAAATTGAGTCTGGAGTGGACTACTCATTGGGCTTCAAATTAACCCAGCCCATTGACACCCCTAGTTGGGCGCTTAGGGCATCAGAAAGTGCCTTTCCACTTACATGGCCCTAGGCACCGCCTTGGCAGATACCTTAACTATATAACTAACAGAATTTGGAGGTGGTTTATGTTGAGAGGAAATGATTATAATTATGAGAAAAATTGCATCCCTTACTATATTCCTACATCTAGATTTCTGAAAGGCAAGATTTAATAGATAGGTGAACTTAGTTTTAACTATAAGTGTTCATTTGTACTTTTTTAGTATACATTTACTTTCTGTCAACTACCTCTCCATTGTGCTCATGATTTGTTAAACAAATAATGTTTCTAGGTAACTAACAATTTGACATTTGTTTCAGCTGGGACAGATGGTGATTCTATGTACACATTGGTCTCTGCAGTTCATGCTTTTAGAGAAGGCACAACAGATGTTAAAGATATGTATGTGGCAGAATGCCAAGATTCAAGTAATCTGGATAAAGATATTGTTCAAGGAAATATACTCATATGCAGCTACTCCATCCGCTTTGTACTCGGCCTGTCTTCTATTAAACAAGCCTTAGAGACTGCCAAAAATCTCAGTGCAGTTGGTATCATCTTTTATATGGATCCTTTTGTGATAGGATTTCAGCTAAACCCAACTCCAATGAAGATGCCTGGTCTGATAATACCGTCCCCTGATGATTCCAAGGTACATTTTTGTACGCATCCTCTTCTTGTCCTTTTTTGCTGAATTTATTTCATGAGAACATTAGCTTGTCCTTTGGTTGAATTTTGGTTGTTGTTGGCAAAATCCATTCAATAACATTATTAATTAATTGTTCATAAATCAAGGTTGGCGAGGTGTATGGTTTACATCGAATTGGTTCTCTCATGATCTGGTTTGGTCCATCTGAACTGATTCAACCCATTTGACCCAATTTCTATGTATTTGTTTTTCAAAAAAATAGGGTTTCATGAAGTTTTCATCAAAAGTGATAAAACCAATCGCCTAGGCCATGAGGCAAGGCAAGGTGACCTTGCTTCGGCCAGATTGCCGTGGTAATCATGGTGTTTGACCAGGCTACTGAAGGCAGTCATCTTGTCCCACTTATCCCATCCCAGTTTCCCAAAACTAGGCTTGTCATGATTGAATGAATAAATGTAGGCAGTTTATGGGTCGTTGTGCATGTATTTTAGTCATTTTGTAAATAAAAATAGCATATTTTATGTTTCTGAAATATATCTATCTTTTTTTATCTTTTAATAATTGTCTCCTCAAACAGCTCCTAGGCAATCGCCTAGGCAATTGAGGCTTGAGGTGATCCCTTGGTCGCCTCAGTTGCTTACATCTCTGACTACATAGATTTTAAGCTACCAAATGAAGGATCACATCATATTGTATGGTTTTCGTAGCATTACCACAATATTAACGATAGAATTGATGCCTCATGATTCTAGGTCTTAATATATTGACACCATAGTTCATCGTAAGAGATTTTACACACCTTAAAGAAAAATAAAGGGTAATTCATTCACTTCATTTAATAACTTCAATATGGCAGCTTGGTCACATTCACTACCCATTTACGAAAAAAAATGATTAAAAGTTAGATTCTGTAATATGACCACTTTTTGGAGTTTTCTCTGCTAGTCTAGTTTATTAAGCAATTATTTGAAGAAACATCATAATATCATATTGTATGATGTTTGAATGATCACCACTCTATTCACAATGATGAATGCCTAATAGTTTAGAGAAATGCGCAGCCTCATGAAGGATTTTGCACACTATAGAGGCAAATGAAGGTGATTGACTAATTCATTGCCAAACCACGATCCAAATAAGAGTGATGAGTCAATACAATAAGCAAATGTGTAAACATAAAATAAGCGAAGCATGATAAAAATCAAAATGGTCAGTCAATTCAGGCTGGTATGTGCCAGTTGAGATTGTTTGAGCTGGCCAAGCATGTGAACCAGCTGAACCGAAGGGCATCATCGCTGGGTTCGGTGTCAAATGGTATGTGCCAGTTGAGATTGTTTGAGCTGGCCAAGCATGTGAACCAGCTGGACCGAAGGGCATCATCGCTGGGTTCGGTGTCAAATGGTATGACATTGCTGGGACAGTCTGAGTCAGTCTGGTCTAGCGAACCATGCCTCCTTGTGTTTGTTCATTGCCGTTTCAGAAGGTGCCTTGCCATTAAGTACCACATCAGTTATTTGTTAACCACTTTGTGCCTACATCAGTTTTGGATCTCTCCACCTAACAACTCAAGCTTAGGGTTCATGTTTCACAAACAGATAAGCACACACCAAGGTTCAATGCCTCTGCTCTGTCATACAACTCTTCATATACATGGTACTTTGTGCTTATTCCATCTGCATCTTCATTTTGTCTTGGCACCAGAACTGGGTAATTAATGGGTGAAAAGCACAAAAGCATTTTTTGTCTGTTTTTCTGGGCTTGGTCATATCTTTTCCTAAGTTTCTTCTTCTTGGCCACTATAGCCTACTTGGTTATTAGTTCTTTAATCTTATTCAGTGTTTCAGAGTGATAGACTTGGACTGCCATATGTTTTTGCCAGCAGTTCTGCAGGCCTGTTATTCTTGTTCCCATGAATTATAGAACAGTTGACTGCATGTTATTTGAGGTCACATCACTGTCAAATTGCCCAGGAAAATGGTGTTATTTTTGCATGATAGTGGGCCTGGACTATAAATGCAGTAACTTCTCTGTGTGATTCATGTTTCAATCCTTTTACGTGTAGATTTTTCTCAAGTATTACAATTCCTCTCTTCTGAGGAACGACACATCAGGGTCAATTATCCAGTTTGGAGGTGCTGCAAAAATACTAGGTGGCCTAAAAGCTAACTACAGTAACTTGGCACCAAAAGTTCTTTATTATTCTGCAAGAGGACCGGATCCAGAGGACAGCTCACTTCATGATGCAGATATAATGAAACCTAACCTGATAGCTCCTGGTAATCTCATATGGGGAGCTTGGAGTTCATTGGGAGGGGACTCCACTGAATTTGAAGGTAAAGTTGAGCATACAACACAAGGACATCATCCTACTTCCAAGATTTGTGTTTCTTGGACTACAATTTACTTTCTTTAGCTAAGCTTCTTTGGTAGTGATATAAGAATCCTGATTGAGCATTATCTTTTAGATTTTGCTGGGAGTAGCATGACCGGATGTTCTTCTTCATCTTAAAATGACAAATATATGCGTCAAATTTTACTGCTTTTACAGATGCAAATGTTACTGAGTCAAAATATGGTAGCTTGCAAATTTAGTTTGGCAGTAGCCACTGAAAAATTGTGTTTTCATATATTTTCCCTTCATTATGTATGTATACTGCCTGTGCGTATGTATATGCATGCACATATACTGTGTTCATGTGTGTGTTGAATTTGGGGGAGGGGGGGGTTTCGGTGTCAATATATTGAGTGGAATGTGTGCGATTGGGGATATGGATCTCTGTCTACATGTGTACACAACACACATGCGCCACATGGCTTTGTTCATTGTCAAAAGTAACGTCTGGTTAACCCAATATTATTGCTAAATTTTCATGTTCCTTCTTCCAGGGGAAAAATTTGCTATGATTTCTGGAACAAGTATGGCAGCTCCTCATGTAGCTGGCCTTGCTGCCTTGATCAAGCAGAAATATCCAAGTTTCACCCCTTCAGCGATTGGTTCTGCACTCTCCACGACTGCCTCAGTTTATGACAAGCAAGGTGGCCCCATAATGGCACAACGAGCTTACACTAACCCAGATATAAACCAGTCTCCAGCAACACCATTTGACATGGGCAGTGGTTTTGTTAATGCAACTGCTGCTTTAGACCCCGGCTTGATCTTTGACTGCAGTAAGTTCTACTACAACCTTATCTGAATAAGCTATTTGTACTGTGAAGTGAATAGGTTGGAAGGACGTGGAAATAGGGTGTTTCTGGGTTGGGTTCCCCATACCAATTGGTGTCTTCATGTGAATGGAGCATCAATCTAGAGAAGAGTCTATTTGCCCCACACTTTGCTCATTTGTAACTAATATCATTATGCTACTACCTTAATACGGGTTTGGTTAGACTACCTGCAATCATATTCTAATTTGGCTTGATATGTCTATCTGCAGGTTTTGGTGATTACTTATCATTCCTTTGTGGCATTAATGGGTCTAGCCCTGTTGTTCTAAACTACACTGGCTTTGACTGTGGTGGGAGCACCACTGTGAATGCCACAGATCTTAACTTGCCGTCTATCACTCTGGCACTGCTAAACCAATCAAGAACAGTTTTGAGAACAGTTACCAACATCGCGAACGATGAGACTTATAGTGTCACCTGGAGTGCTCCATATGGTGTCTCTGTTTCAATCATGCCCACTCGTTTTCTCGTTGCCAGTGGTCAGAGTCAGGCCCTGACGGTTGTTCTAAACGCCACCATGAACAGTACATATGCGAGCTTCGGAAGGATAGGACTTTATGGAAACCTAGGCCACATCTCCAGCATCCCCTTGTCTGTGATTTCGAAGGTCACCCTCAGCAGCTCGTTGAAATAAAAGAGAGGATCTGTCAAATTCTTTTTGGTCTTTCCGCTGTGTCACTCCATTTTTTGATTCGTTCTTTTTTGGCTTTTCTCTGTGTAAAATCCTGAGCCACCTCAGTTGTTACTAAGTGGTGGCTGATTGAAAACTATGTAATATAGAAAACCTTTTGTCCGGGGGAATGTCTCACTGCTTCATTCCTTGTAAGCCTGATTTACGGAGTTCACTTCTTTTTTTTTGTGGGTTTTTAGTGAGGGAAGGGGCATATGCTGACTGTCATTGTGAATCCTCGCTGGTGTAGGCAATGGCATATGTCAACTATTACCTCTTCATGTTTCCCATCTGTGAGCTGTTTGTAGATCTTCCTCCCTAGCTCCACACTTCACCGCTGTGAGACTGCAAACAGTACTACAACAATCTTCTGTATTACATGAGCTCAAGCATCTCAAGCACATGGGAGAGTGATTCGGGGGCATATGCTGTCTTATTGATAGATGTTGCTGATGCCAATACATGTATGCAATGGAACTTGCTAGCTATTCTCTGTTTCCATGTTGTTGCCCATCTGTGAGCTCTGCAGTGCTTCGTCCTCTTCCATCTCCAGAGTGTGCTGAGTTGGGATTTTGCAAACGGTACTATTATAGTCATATCTATAGCATAAGCTCCAATGTCTCCAGCATATGGGATACTTGATATAGTCATATAGATGCTAAATGAGGCAAACCCACTATTAGTATTGTCCTTGGCATGGTTAAGAGGATCAAGTTCTTTGAGGAACATTTTATTTACAAGGACAGCGTATAATATGCAAAGGATGAGATGACTACTATGACCTTCGTTTGGGTTCGATGAGAAACTCTTATTGCCCGGGCGCCGCCCTGCTGGGTGCGGGCCACATCCGGTGCTCGGGCAAATCATTTGTTCATGCGCCCGGGCGCAAAACACTTCTCGGGTTCGATATGCTGCGGAGGTTTAAGGGCTTGATTGTTTCAAAACTGTTCTTCCAAGTATCTAGTACCCAACGTAGCTTGGAAACTATGTAATGCATTGCATCTTTGGGGGCACTTATATTGGTAAATAAGATGCTCATTATCTAGTAAAAGTTAAGTGCATAGGTTAGTTCCACTTCCTATCCGGTTGGCCAGATGAAAAACTCACCCAGCTATGCACGTGAGGCCCGTGCCTGCCAAGCAGTCATGGTAGGTGTGTGTGTCCCGCACATCAGCCAATCCCAGTACAAGTCGGATGAGTTTTTTTACTCGGCCGCTTTAATATTAATCATTTTCCTTTGATGGGACTTTTACCCGGCTTCCCCTCGGGGAACAAAAAAAAATGAAGAGAAGAGAAGAGAGGAGGGGGAACCTTACCTTCGCTGCCGCCGTTGGAGGACCCCGCCAATGCCGCTGCTGTCTTCGCCCCCACCGCCATAGCTGTTGCGCTTCCCACTATCGTCGCAGGAGGAAACCCTGCTCGGCGCTGTCGCCGCCGTTGGAAGACCTGGTCGTCGCTGTCGTTGCTCTGCTCGCCGTCGCTGCAGGAGAAAGAAGCCGCTGCCGCTGCTTTGCCTGCCGTCGCCGCAGGAGGAAGTCGCAGTGGCAGAGCCGCCGCCTTCTCCAACCGTAGTCGCCGCGGCCCTTGCAAGCCGCCGCCGGCCAAGCGAGGAGGAGGGGAAGAGGAGATCGCGGTCCTCCTCTCTCCCATCTGCCCCTCTCTATCGCGCTCTCTCCGTCTCTCTCCCGATAGTGCAAAAGAAGGAAAGAAAGGGGGAAGAAAAGAAAGAAAAGAAAAAATGCAAGGGGAAAAACATAAAATGCCAAATCAAATTTGTCGGGGGTGGATACGCAAATGTGTCAGAGCAAGTACACATTTGTTGGAGTGGATTTTTTTTTTTTTTTGATAACGAGGAAATCTCATCCTATGTGATTTTGTGAGCTTAGAGATTGGTGTTCGTGAACTTCAAGATCAGGATTTGGCAGTTCTTACTTTCCGTGTACCCATATTGTCCTTACCCCACTTGATTGGAAAAACTCCGAATTTACACACCTCGAAAATTGTATGTAAATCAGGTAAGCCCCCTCGGAATCGAACTCGGGATCTCTCCTCTTTTTACTATAAAAGAAGGGGGACGCCCAAAGCCAAATGATGGATATATGAAGTTAGAAAAAAAGAAGCAAAGGTTCTAAAGACTGCAAGTGCAAAATGGTTCGGAAGAAGGGTTTATAAAATAGTCTTAAAAAAATTATGCAAGACATAATATTAATTTTTCTCAGTCTTAAAAGGTCTATTAGACTTGTTTATTGGGCATGTTTATTGGATCAGACTTATACCTTTTATGTTAAGACTTGTTAAAAGGACCATGTTCATGTTGCTTAAGGCTTAATGGGCCCAGTGTACTTAATGGGCCGACATTTGATGTACCTCCATGTATGCTCTTTTGCTTAACATATTAATGGGCCTATTAGACTGATCTCATTATTTTAATCATATTCAATATGTGTAATTATATTTGTTCCATACTTTTCATTAATCAAATTCTTAACAAAATCAATTAATTTTGTGTTAAAGTTTAACAAAATATTTCATAATCATTTTTATTTAATTAATAATAACTTCAAAGTAACAAACAAATCATGAATCACATCATTTTTGATCCACCTTAAATTAATCCACTCTTAAATCAAATAAATAAATGAAATTGTTTATTTAATCCATATAATTATAATTTTGATAAATGAATTACGAAAATAATTAAATAAATGAATTTTAAAATAAAACAAAAAATAATAAAATGAATTAAAAATAAATAAAAATGAAATAAAATATAAAAATTCAAAAAAAAAAGATTGTGTGTTTGCAACCTTATTTTTTTCATGTGTAATTCATTCCCATTAATTGTGAGTTATATTTTTTTATTTCAAAGAGATTATCTGATGGTTAATCAAGGGTGTCTTTGCACTAATGTAATTAACACTGGTCTTGGCCAGTGGGGAGATGTCAAAAGAACTTATAAAAACATGTTAATGTAAATAAATAAAGACAAATAGAAGACCCATAATCCAAAGATATTTTAAAAACAAAAAAATTAAAATAAAAAAGATAAAAAATGGTTCTCTCACCATTTCAAGTACATGTTCGTACAAATAATAACACCATTGATGGATACAGACCCTACTTTGGCCAGAGGCATATTATATTTGTTCATTTTAGTTTTTTTAATCATCTACATCATGTTGTGGCCTTATAAATCATGTATATTAATTAGGTTAAGAAGTTAAGTAGTATATTTTAAAAATTAGAAAAACTACATTGGCAGGCTCAACATCAGGTAGGCTCAACATCAGCATATATATATATATATATATATATATATATATATATATATATATATATATATATATATATATATATATATATATATATATATGAAGGTTCGCCGTACCGACCGGATCGACCGTATCGTATTTTCCGTGGCACGGTACGTATCGAAGCGTACCGTACTGTTGAGATACGGTGGAAAATTGGCATGTTGTGTTGAAACTCATTCTCCTCTTGTAAGCATATTCAAATAATGTCTATTTGTGTTGAAATTTTATCTATAAGCTAATGTAATGGTTTTACAAATTATGGTGATTTTAGTTTAATTTTTAGAATTTATTTTATACTTGGTGAAAAATCACCGGAAAATAGTTGCATCGGCTTAATATCGAAATCCGTACGTCAACAATTCCGGATATTTACATTTCTGATATCACCACATTTTTCTAAAAATTATGGTGTTCTCAAAATTCATTTTCGTTACAGTTTTTTGATGTCACTCCGTCGGAGCGCGCACTTCTGAGTATGACATTGAACTATCATTTATTAATGTTAATTAATCTCATATATTAATAAAATTACTATAATTTGTATCATCTCTTAATTAGGTTATGTTTAAAATTTTATCTCAATTAGACACTAATTAGACAACTTAAGTGTACACAGAGTTTGTCGCGGTACGACGAACTCTCTATGCGCGTACTTCAACGGGATGACGTTTGGTTTCGAAAATAAAGTCATTATAATTACTAGAAAAATGTACTGATTATAAAAATATAAATATCATGAGTTATTGATGCATAGATGCCGAGATTAGGTTGACCTAATGATTTTTGGGACAGTTTTTACTTGACAAAAAATTAATTTAAAAAATTAAACTAAAATTATTACAATTTATATCACATATTAATTAGCTTATGTTTGAAATTTCATCTCAATTAGACACCATTAGATCCCTTAGATATTGAGATTAAGTCGATTTACTAATTTTTGGGATAATTTTTACTTGATAAAAAGATAATTTAAAAAATTAAACTAAAATTACTATAATTTGTATCATCTCTTAATTAACCTATGTTTAAATTTTCATCTTAATTGGACATCGTTTACATCACTTTAATACACCTAATATAAAAAAGTTATGAAAAAAAAAATTAACCGAGCGGACCGAACCGAACCGGTCCGTGGTGTACCGCTGCGGCACACCCGGGTCACCCCATTGGGGTGACCCGACCGTGCCCGGGTGCCGCTTTCACCCGAGCACGGTACGGTACGCCCGTGCCGCCCCGGTTTGGGCGGCACGGGCGAACCATGATATATATATACATATATATATATATGTTAAATTAAAATAAAAAGGTACCAATATGTTTTTAGTATCAACATACAACGATAAGTATATTTATGCAATCATAGACTCAAATATGCAATCATAAACATACTTAGAAAATATTAAATTTATACCATAAACACATACACAACTAGAAACATATATGTACTACCATGTATATATATATATATATACTACCATATATATATATATGTATATATATAACACACACATTTATAGACAACAAGAAGCATTACTATATAACTATACACACATGAATATAATCATAAGTAAAGATATACAATCATAAGCACACTTATATCACATATATATAGATAGCTATAAGTATATGTAAACAATCATAAATAACAATATACAACCATATACACATTTATACCATTGCAAGCACATATAAATCATCATAATCACTAATATACGACAATGACCACATATATAGCTATAACATCGCTATACAACTGTAAATACACCATAAATATAACAGCTATGTAGCAATCAATTAATGTATTCAGAGGAACTGTTGATATATACAACAGGTATCTTTTAAATTTAATTTCTAATAGCATGCTTGTGTGTCTAGCTATGCATAACCCTGTTGCAGCTAGATTCCCATCTCCACGGTCTCGACTACGCCGACGCCTCTCACTTCACCTACTCCCAGCGTGACGAGGGGGATGAGCAGGTCCTCACTGCATGATCTCTCTACACTTCCTACCTTCTAACATGTTACTTTGCCGTCGGTGCAGCTCCATGCCTGCCCAAGTCCCTGTGACAGTGACAACCATTGCAGCTGGGACTTGCCGGTGGTGAATGCACGGAGCGTGATATGCAGAAGTTAGGCCACGCCAATCCTCGCCGTGCTCCCTCTTCCAGCTGCGGCCCCCCATTAAAAGCTCACTACCTCTCGCACACTGCAGCTACAGCTACTGCTCATCGACAACGAAGCAGAAGCATCTACGAGTAGTGTAGTGTTGGCTCCGAGAGATAGCCATGCATCCCAAGGCCTCCCTCTTCCTTCTTCTGTCTTTCGCGCTGTCCTGCGTTGCCCTCTCCAGCGCCGCCCGCTGCGGCCTCTGCAGAGGGCTACTGGAGCCACCGCCGGCCGCGGCCCCTTCGGCTGCATCCGCGGGTTACTCCGAGATGCTGCACTACTACTCGCCGGGGCCCGCGGGTGATCTGCCTCCACCGACAGAGGCGGAGTCGCCTGCGGAGGTCATTGCAGACGGCAAATGGATCCCCATACACTCGCCCCCAAACTGGCCTCCTCAAAGTACCTTCCCGCCCGCCCCACAGGTGATAATTCCTAGTTCCCTGCCGCTACCGGGTTTCCCTGTCGGCGGCCGCCGGAACCCGTCCACGTCTGTCCCGTTTCATGGTCCGGCCCCCGCCTCGGCCCTGGGCGCACCACAAGCAGAAGCTCGTCCGTAGACGCGCGCCATGAGTAAAGTATCATAGTATAGATAGCACTGGTTGGATGGAGGTGCAAATAAACTGGCTGGCGAGTCTCTCGGAGCTAAGAAGAAGAAGTGTTCTGTTGCCACCCACGAATAACGTTCCCTGCGGTTTTCCGTGTTATCCCATCGATATCTAGTAGTAAACAAGTTAATGGTTTAGTGATATGCTTCTCAACCATTTGGTGATCATGGTGTTTGCTTCTCTGTGTTCAAATTATGCTTGTTGCATAGATTAGGTGGGGGGGGGGGACAGTGTTCTCATATTGTGCTTTCCATTATATTGACGTGATGAGTAATTACTAAAGAGTGATGTACGATCCACACCATCTTCTATCTGATGTGCATCAAACTATTCTCATTTTTATTTGGGAAGAAGAAGTGACATAAGGATATGGGTAGGGGTCACTTGTAAGCCAAAAGTGGGCCAAAAGATGACAGACGACTCTTTGGGTTAGTCGTTGACCAAGGTTTGGGCGACCCGTTTCGGCCCATGAACTCCCGCTGTGTGTGTGGAGCTCATGAGCACCCATTTTATCGCTTTCAATACTTTTGACAATTTTTTTCGATAAGATTTATAGAAGATATATAGGAGAGATCCATTGCCACCGATGACAGCAAAAGATGTGTTGCTTCCGATCGATGACATCAATATCCAATTTTAGATGCACATCAGTAAATTTTCTCTACTATCAATTATAAGCTGTACGTGCAAAAAAGTCACTTGATTAATTAAATATAAAAAATCATCGATAAAGAGACATACAGTTACAACTATCTAGGTCATCCATTTTACATAGTTTAGACACCAATGATTCTAACATCAAATATATGATTTTTCCCCATAGTTTATTAATGTTAATTAGAGATCGAATTAAAGAACCATATTATCTTAAATTTGATATCATATCATACAATTTTTTAGTAGGTGAAGGAACACATATGGTGTTACGGCTGAACACAAATATATATATAGAGAGGCGTATACTCATGCACTTTATCACAAAATATAGAAAAAATACATACATACCTCCCTAAATCTTCATATTGTATTCTATATCCTTTTGTACGTATTTCATCATATATATCTCCATTGTTTGATTTCATTCGTTTAACCCAACTTAAGTTAAAAGAGTAAAAAGACTAACTCTTTGATAACTGGGTCTTGGGTTAGAGTACCAAAATTCTCCCTCTTCATAAAAAAATGACTTCCTTGCTCCTTGGAGCATATATCTAGCTACTCGTCTGCCGAATGATGTATGCAATCACGCGAATGTGAAACCTCAGTTCTATTTTGTTGGTCTACCTCACTGATCACTCACGTCCCAACACATGATTTCCATACTCCTTGCTTGCAGCTATGGCACTGGGAAGGTGAGCTAACTGCAACACCCACAAAAGGACCACCCTTTCTGCTTCCCTAAACAAACATATCCAAGAGACTAACTTAGTTCCAAGTACATCATCACCTCCAATCTGTGCACTTATAAATACGTCGGAGAAACCATTCACGTCGACCCCAATCACCAACACACAGTTCTTCCCAACCTCGCGGTGCCAGATTCGTCATGGCTTCGAAGAACAGCTTCAGTCTGACTGTGTGCATCCAGCTGATGCTGGTGGTGGTCTTCTCCTCCTCCTCATGCACCAACTTCGGTGAAGCTGCTCGTCACCTGTTGCAGGCTCCGTCGACGACGATCCCAACCATCCCAGCGTTGCCTCCGCTCCCATCCATCCCAGCGTTGCCTCCCATCCCATCCCTCCTCCCTCCCCTATCAATCCCAAGCATCCCTGCAATACCGAGCATCCCATCGTTGCCTCCGCTGCCATCCATCCCAGCAATCCCTCCCGTCCCATCCCTCCTCCCTCCCCTATCAATGCCAAGCATCCCTGCAATACCAAGCATCCCCAGCATTCCAAGTATCCCCGCCATACCAAGCATCCCCAGCCTTCCAAATATCCCCGCCATACCAAGCATCCCCAGCCTTCCAAATATCCCCGCCATACCAGGTATTCCCGGCATTCCGGCGGGTAATATTCCTGCCATACCAAGCATTCCCAGCATTCCAAACATCCCGATGATACCAAATATTCCTAGCATTCCAAGCATCCCCAACATTCCAGGCCTTCCTGCAGGCATCCCGTTTCTTAACCCACCTTCGTCTCCCAAGCCATGAAAGTTTTAGACTGTCCCAATAGTCCGCACAGCTTCTCGTGAAGTGAGATGGTTTTCTCTGTATTTATACAACTATGTTGAGTATAATACTATGTTGTCTCACTTTTATCTTATACTTTTTGCAATTTGCGTGCCTATCCTCTGAGTTAAGATTAAGAACTAGTTTAGTACTACTGGATTTAGGTGCATCAAATTTAAGTTGTCTTCTTTTCGATTATTCTTTTTTTAAGAATATTTATTTATTAAGTACTAGTCTATTACAATCATGGGGGTTAAACTCTTGATAATATTTTGGCAAATTCGTCTTTTGATATGAGACTAATTTCGACAGGTTCCGTAGACACATGGAATAAATGGTGGCTCACTCTGTGTGTGTGTCTGTGAGAGAGAGAGAGCTTGAGATATCATTAATTTGTGTTTTTCTACATAGTCTCTGCAAGAATCTTAAGTGTCCATGCATATTGGTTATTAAGAAAGCATGAGAGAGGGAATAAAATTTTGAGAAATTCTTAGTGTAAGTGTATACTTGCACTTGAGTTGTAAGTAGACTCATAAAATTTTAAGTTAGAATCATAAATATTTAAGTTGGATTCATAAACTTTGGGTTAGACTCATAAATGATGTGTGAGGGTACATATTGGTCTATCATAATTGAATCAAAACTCCTCCTTGCAACTCAAATATAAATGTACACTTATACTAAGGGTCCATTTGGTTGCATGTAAAATATTTTTATTGGAAAATAATTTTTCATGAAATAATTTTTACATGAAAATGAAAATCGTAATTATCCATTTAGTTCTTAGGTAAATGTTTTCACTGGTTATTTATGTAAATAGAAGATTAAAAAAAATGTGAAAAGTCAACAACATTAAATGTAAATTTTTATTAGAGAGTTGTATTAGAGCACATGAGATATTATGGTTCATTCCAATGAGAGAGGACCACATACCCTTAGTGCACTATTCATCAATATTTTTTATTTTATTTTATTTTTTATTTTTAATAATTTTTTTTAAAAAATAAAAAATTAGTGGAAAATAAATAACTTTGACAAAGACAATTTAAATTAAGAGAAATAAAATAAAACATAACTTGAATGAATAATGTTCTATAGATATTTTAATAAAAAATAAAAAATTAAAACAACAAATAAAAAATAATTAGATTTGACAAAGATGACTTAAATGAAAGGAAAAAAATAAAAAATAACTTAAATAAATAGTGTCAAAACAAATTGTCACTGTAGCAATTGTCAATACGCACGTGCGTGGAAAATGCCCTCCCCATTGTTTGTGGGAATGCCAAATTCCAAAAATTTCTGATAAAATTTTTTAAATTTTAGTTTTCAAAATATCAAACGATCTAAAAAAACATTTTCCTGAAAAATCTTTTCCTAATGGATTTTACCTTCAAACAAACGGACATATATCTCTAAAGTTTCATACCTGCGTGCGTTCTTCTCTCTTCTTTTCACGTTTCTCCACCCTCTTCTTGTCGCCATGGAAAATTCTCATGTATTTTCTTCGCTCAATATAAAGCACTTCTTATCATTTTTTGGGTTGGAACACGAGCAAAGAGGCTAACCACAATTAACCCCGGCCAAAGGAGTCTGAAGACTCAGAATCTGATGTTTGCGCTCTTTCCTCATGGCCGGATTTTAGCACAGCGAAGTCTAGATGCTTACATTATATTAATAATAAATTTGAAATTATAGTGGGCTTAATTACATAAAAGAGTAGTTCAGGAGTTAAAGTTCTTCAACGTGTAGACTTAGTGATTTAATTAAGTTTAAATTTCTATTTCTATATTATTAATAATAAATAAATAAATGGACCAACCAACCAAAAAATTAAAGGTGAAAGAAGTTAAGAGAGCTAGCGACGATTGTTGGAGTCTTATACTTCCTCACGAAATTCCAAATAAACATGTTACTTGGAGACTGAGAGCTTCACCAGCCTTTTCACTTTGCATAAAGATTAATTTTCAAGGTTTGAGATTTATAAGGCTATAAATTGTTGTGCTTAAATGCCGCGCCTAAGAACAAGGGATCAGGTGAACATGGTTCGGTTCGGTTCGGTTCACCCCATTTTTTGGGTGAACCGAAATCGAACCGAAATTAAGGTTGAACTGGTTGTTTGAACCGAAATTTTAAAAAAAAATAATCTTTTTCTAATGCAAAACCGAACTGAACCGTCAGACCCCTCAATCCGAACCGAACAGAACCGAACTGGCCAGTTTAATTCGATTTTACGGTTCGAACCGTATTATGAACAACCCTAGATCAAGTTGTTTTTGTGAACTAAATCAGTGGAAATAGCGGCCCCAAAACGCCTCTATGGATGTCTAGCCCAATAAGCCCATTAAGGCCCGATAATTGGACATTTATGACAAAGGCTTAAGGATAGGACCCCGAGTGAGTCGACTACCCCTCTTCTCGCCCTCCCCCTAGCACCTCCCCCTTGTTCAAGTGCCGCAGTTGCCTTCCTCTGCGCTTCCCTCCCCATCGTCACACCCCATCCCACCCCTTCGTGTTCCTCCCACTCCCTCCTCCTTTCCCCTTTGCCTGGTAGCAGTTCTCCTTCACCCCTTTTCGTCCTCTCCCCTTCCTGTGCCCCCATTCCGCTCTTCCTCCTTGTGCAGCCGTTTTTCTTTGTTCGTAGGGGTGTTCCATAAGTTTCTGTTTTGGCCTGTAAAGTCTCTGAAGAGAAGGTTCATACTCAGGCATCTGTGTCGTCTGAAAGGTTTGAGTATCATTTGGCTACTCTGTCTCTAGCTCTCGCCAAATCGTGGCTATGGAGTCGTTGGCATAGTTCGAGATATGCGGCTAATCTGCTCACCAGTTTGGCGTGTGGGCGTCTTCTGAGCTTCAGTTCCTACTCAACTGCAACAGCTAGCATCTTGGAGCCCTCCACCAACGCAGACTTCTTTTGGTGCTCTCTCATCCCTCGGGATTCAAATTGTCTGGATGCGACCATTTTGCTGTCCTCGTTGGCTCTTTTATATGGTTGTGGTCTTCCTTGTTCTAGCAGTTTTTCTTTGCGCGTTGCCTTCTCTGTTGTTGCTTCATCTTGGGTCAATGTGTTAGCTTCTTTTTGGATTCCTTGCTTGAAGGCAATAACCTCCTGCACTATGTACTACTAGTCAAAGAAACGTGCTTTGCATTTGTGTTTACTGAAATGGTACAGAATAATGTAAAACTTGATCAAGAACAACAATTTTGGGACAATTTGACAATACTCTACGTCAAGACAGATGATGTATATAAAATAGACAAGTCCCAAGAGATGTCTCCAAACACAATCAAATATATCTGAAAGACCAGCTATGAGAAAACTTGTAGATATCAATAGTCCAAAATATGACATAATTTAACCAAAAGATCACACGCATTCGTTCATGCTTTAATACAGAGAACAACCATAACTTATTGTATTATGCAACACCATAACTTACTGGTTTGGAACTTATTGATACAGAGAGATGCCATAACTTATTGTATTACCACAATGTTTTCTTGGGAAGGCCCTGTCACATAATGCCTGAATCAGGGAAGTGTGCAACTTGGCCAGAAGTAGGAGAGATGGCATGACCTGTAGTTCCTCTTCATCTTTTTCCTCCCAGTATGTGCTTCAGATGAGGCATCAATCTCTAACTCAACCGATCTTGATGGAACCATAATGTGGTGGACTGATCCTCGACACTGGAAACTTAATTAGTCAGACCTATCCTAACTATATGCTTACAGATTTGCAAAATCAACTCAGACAACTCAGGTCATCTTCTTCCTCTCCACCTGCTTCATTCTATCTTTTTCTCTCGTGTATTCTTTGTAATCTTCTTTGACTTCTTTTCAAATCAGTCTAATATTGAGCAAGACTTACCTTAATATATAGATATGTATGCATATTCATATTTGTGTGTATGTCATATTGTCATGGAGAATTTATTGACCCCCTATCTGAGTTTGTTTTTGGAATCAAAGCATTATCAAGCAGCTTCCAGGCTCAACTCTTGACTCCATGTCCAGCTCTCTCAACAACCCCAAAGCAGAAGTTATTTCTTTGAATCTGAACAATCTAAAAGACAACATAAAGTAGAAACCACTACATTTCTTTTCTGAAGACCTCCAGTTAACAATGAAACCAAACACTAAAATTATTCACTTTAGTGAAATCTATTGAAATCTTGAGATAGAGTTTTGATGCAACTTCAATAACTTCTCCCAATACGCAATATTAAAATAATCAAACTCAGACTAACCAATCCATGTGTAACTGATTTTCAGGAGTTAACTGTGCTATGATATGCCATTCTACAT
Source organism: Colocasia esculenta (assembly GCA_014218235.1). Taxonomy (NCBI): domain Eukaryota; kingdom Viridiplantae; phylum Streptophyta; class Magnoliopsida; order Alismatales; family Araceae; genus Colocasia; species Colocasia esculenta. The sequence goes on along the minus strand of CM024763.1, from coordinate 129,713,357 downwards.
GACTACTTCATGATCAAGCACATAAAATGAAGAGGAAACTAAGAATGATCCAGAAGCACCAGATAGGATAAGATCTTAAGATGTCAATGAAATTATTCAAACTAAGAAAGGTAATTTACAAAAGATAAATAGAATAGCTAGCTCAGACAACAAAAATAAGAGGAAAAAGAGATAGAGCTACCCTGCTGTAATAACTCATGATTTATTATCTGTCTCTTATGTACCGTAGGAAGAAGGAGACGTTTCCCATAACTTGGTTGGCCCTGTCTTCCTTTCCACCACTGATGCCCCCAGCCTCTGCCAAAGAGAAATAAGCATGTAGGAAATTCATTTTCGGAATCCAACCACTTCACAATGGCACCTGCCACCCTCTTACACAAAACAATGAAATCATTTACGTTGCAAGTTGTAAATGAAAGACGAGTGTATGAATAATAATTTAAATCATGATTTTCTACCAAAATTCTAATTCTATTTTGATTTTTTTTGTTTCCATTTCCTTTTGTTGCCACTATGATAAACCCCTTTCCCATACATACCACATAAAGAAAGAATGACTCTATGTATTGATCATGCTTGTAGTATTTGTACATCTTTTCAACTTGATGCTTCACCTTGCTTTTTAATTATCAGAAACTATCTCATTAGAAAATTTTACTGTTAAAATCTATTAAGTCTGATACTTGTCTTATTCAGTCAAGTTACTTGACTGGGGTGAAGAAGGAAGCCGGAAAGAAGCTGAAATTGCTTCGCTTTGATCATCCTTTACTCAGGAAGTTGTTGTCTGGCACAAGTTTGACCATCCTAATGTAACTAAGGTACCAACTACTACTCTAATGTTGACTTTTGGCCATAAATTTTTTCTACAGTTGTTTCTTTATGCTGGAATATGTAGTGTGTTTGCAAAATCTTAATAAAAATTTCATGCACTCAAATAAAGGTGCATAATGGCCAAGAAAGTCAGCCCATATGTCAATGAATAATTGTTTTTGCAATTCTTAAAGCTTTTGGAATGACCATAATGTGAGAGTTGCCTATTTCATTCTTCTTGAATTATGTTCTGCTTGGTCTTGTAAGCTACTTTGACTTTTCATTCAGAAACTAACATCAATTTGTCTGTAAAGATCGATCTATAATTTTCCTCTATGATTTATTAGTTTCCCACTGTTGAGTGCCTACCATGCATTTTTTTTAGGAGGTTGCTTATCAGTGTGGAGATGTGAATTCCTCTCCTTTCATGCTCAATTATCTTCATTTTCTTATTTGCTTAAGTGAGAGCTTGACACCTTTTGAAACCTTTTTGCAGTTTATAGGTGCTATCATGGGCACAACAGATCTAAAGATTCAAACTAAAACTGGTCAACTTAGAATGCCAAGTAATATTTGCTGTGTTATGGTTGAGTATCTTCCAGGGGGTGCTCTAAAATCATACCTTATTAAGAACTGGAGAAAGAAGCTGGCTTTCAAAGTAGTTGTCAAAATTGCTCTGGATCTTGCAAGAGGGTAAGCTGCACTTTACGGTCACTTTTATGTCCAAAAAGGAATACAAAATCCATGACCATTCTGATGAGTTGTTTGTGCATTTCGTTGTAGGCTAAGTTATCCTCATTCTCAGAAGATTGTTCATTGAGATGAAAGATTAGCGATACATGACAATGATAGATTATTGAAAAGGTTTAGCAGACATAGAGAAAGAATGTCATATTAAATTCAAAGACCAACAAGCCAAGATATGAACAATAATAAACAAAATTGTGAGAGAAGACATCTCGCGAGATTGCAACTTTCATGATCAAAGTGAAAATATACCATGAGATTGGTACCGAGAATAATAACTCCCTCTGCCATCTCTAATCCCTCGCCCCTGCATCCCTGGTTTCCACCGAGAATTAGTTGGCTCTCTGTTGTTCATGTTTTGCAGAGAAGAAAACTTTTAATGCAGGCCTTATAGAGACATAAAAACTCAAAGTGACAACCATAATGAAAGAACATAGCCCTAAAAATGCGTACTACAATGATGAAAATTTTGTTTTATATAGGAAGCAACAAATTTCTAGTTAACATCTGAAAGGCCATGCACTTTACAGGATATACTTGCCCATCATATACAACAGGAAACTGAATTCATATTTTGCAGCAGAAACAAAAAGAATGCAGAAAACCGCAATTGTCTTATGCTCTACTTAACAACATACATAAAATTGTAGGAAGAGAGTCAAACTTATTGAACAACGGCAATCGCTGATTCAATAATAATTACAGGGTGAATGAGGATGTTCATAAAATGAACACAGAAGTTTAAGAGATTAAAATCATACTTCTGATGTCCTTTTCTTATAGAGTGCTTGATATCCATATTATCAAGTTCTGGGGCAAAAAACTCCTAAACAGGTTTCATTTGGATCTAATATGAGGAAACATAATTAGTTTAAGAATGAAGTTGGAGTAATAAGATAAATAGAATGCAAAATTCCAGTAATTAATTTGGATTGGAAGGATGGAGGACCATAAACATCTATGATAACAGGTAATGGGAACAAATGAGAGAAAGAAAATATCCTCTGCAGTTACTGCATTCACATGGTTCTTTTCCCTTTTCTTTCTTTGAAAGTGGTTGATGTGCATTTGCAGGTGTGAACTTTTGGAAGAACGCAAGTAAGAAAACAACATGGTTTTGCACATCAGTGCATAATCCCCGAATCAGTCGAGAAAATCTGGCAGCTCTAAACTTTTAGTTCACACATACTTGATATGGAAGGCTTCTCCTTGTAAAAATCCTTGTTGAACTGTTCATATGGAAGGGGTGGGGAGGAAACACTATGGATGGGGAGGAAGCGGGCGCTTCTGGTGGCGGTGCGTGGGATGTGTCGCGGAGATTGCAATGGAGAAACAGGGGAGCGGAGAAGGCAGGAAGGCGACGATGGCGAGGGAAGAGGACGCGAATGCGCTGGGACGATGACGCCTGGCTCCGTGCTTGCAGAAGAAAAAAAGAGCGACGATGCGGAGGATGGAGGACGGCTGTGTGATGGCAAACGGGGAAGAGCAGAGAGGGGAGGCGACAGTGACGAGGGATGCGGGGAGGCAGCGGGGTGCAAGCTCCGGGCTCTGAGAAGGCAAACGGCCTTGTCCTCAGGGGCATGCATGCGGCAGAACGAGAGAGTGAGGTAGAGAGGAAGAGAGCGCGACGGAGAAAGAGAAGAACGGGAGGGAGATTGCCAAGATGAGTTCTTTGTCCAATCGGTGGACATGAGTTTCTATTGTTATGGTTTTCTAATGTGCTCGTGGATGAAGTAGGAGGGAATCAGAGGAGGGGAGTTGCTGTTCGAGGCATGTTATTAGTATCTTCTAAAATTCTTGCCGGGCGAGGCATGTTAGTAGCATCTTCTAAATGGGTCTCCCTCCCCCCTCTTCTTCGATAGCAGGATCGTACCTCTTTTGAGGAGAATTCTTTTCATTCAAGAAGGGTTTCCATCTTATCTTTTGCTCTTCCCTTTGAGGAAGGGAATCTTCTCCAACTATCACCTAGGATCTCGCCTTTAAGTGGTTTCTTCTCAGGTTAGTCTGTGATCTATATTTTTCTTTTTCATCCTTTCAACTCCACCTCCCATGTGTATTGACCTCCATTTCATCTCATCGATTATGAGCTTTTCATTTATCTTGTTGGAGCAACTATTTTGAAACACCACTCATTTTTGATATCTCCCTTGCTAGTGAAATCCCTAGTACCCCTCCATCCCCACCTCCTCTGGCTTACCTTCCCCTTGTTGGTGGTCCTTAGTGCTAGTCGGACACTTACTTCATGACCCGATCGTGTTCTTTTGGAGTTGTGATGGTGGTTTATCTATATGGATGATTTCATCATGCTTATAACCTAGCAAGTTTGGAGCTTCATCAGCCCTCTCCATGTGAAAGACTATCATGCTAGGGCTCTTTTTACTTCTAGTTATTTATACTATATTTGTAATCTTATTAGATATATAAGAGGACCAAGCTTTCACCACCCCAAGAAGATTGAAGAATTTTCTAGTTCTGTTCTACAGCGGACAACATACTGCCGGCATTGAGATCTTTTTTTTTTGTTGTCCTTTTGTAATTTGATCAACTATGTTGATCTATGGTGTAAGGGCTTTAACAATTGAGTTTGGGACATGAACACTTTGTATGGGTTTGTTTCATCTTTGATGCTGCTCTGTACTTATTTGAATGAATTAATGAAAAGCCATTTTTTTCCAGTGTAAAAAAAAAGGGAAGTGATTTCGTTCAGTAAAATTTCTTCTCTATATTTTTATTTTCTTAATAATTAGTTCACACATCTTTTGCAAGCACATGGAAGTAATAGTCATGATTTTTACTTCTCCACATACTTAACATATATATTCCTTATTTGTCTGACAATTATTTCTTCCATCACCTCTTAAACAAATGCTTACGGGGAAACACACATGCAAATGTGTAGTTTTAACACTTTCCTATACAAATTACGAAAAACTTCATGGTTTAACTTTGTTGGAAATCATAATTTAATTCCCCGTGAATTTTCACTTTCAAAGGAAACATTTGCCATATATTTACATAATTCCCAAAGGATTATTACACGAACCACGGCTAGCTAATTAGTCCCCGTAGAAATGTCACCAAAATCTCTGATTGCTCGATAGAAAACAAGACGTACGCATCCCTGCAGAATCATTAACTAGTTCAAATGGATCTCACATTACTAATGTATAGAGAGATGTGAGTTTGATCATATATACTTTTATTTTTTGTTTATTAATTAATCTTCCAACCCCAATCAATTAATCCTCTGGCAGTACTAACTATTATTCCATTTAATCCTCGCCCATGCAGAAAGAGCAAAAGACAGATATAGCTTTCGCTTCAGTACTTTTCTTGGAATGGGAGAAGAACACAAAGCAGTGGAGATAGAGGGTGCTACGGAGAGGAGGGGGAGGCGGCGGCTGTGCTCCCGCCGCAGAACTTGAGGCAGTAGCATTCCATGTTCAACTTGCACTCCCAGAAGGGGAAGCCCTCGTCGCGGCACGCCTGCGCGCACAGCCCCGGCAAGCAGTCGTCGGATGATCCGTAGAAGTGGCTCGGCTGCCCGCAGTAGCGGCGTACCAACGGCGATACCAGCTGCTCCGTCGTCCTCTCTTCTGCAGCAGCATAACAACGACAAAGGATGATGCATGCATTCGATCGAAAAGGCTCTCATGGAACTGCAGTACAGAAGAGGGAATTAACCAGGTGGTAATATGACTGGTACGGTGATCACCTGATGGCAGTATGAACATTAGCAGTAGCAGGAGGCAGCACAGAGGTGCAGCAGTACTGGTTCCCTTCTTGGACTCCATTTGAGGTGGAGGATGTTTAATTAGGGTGTAAAGATGCTAAGAGAGAAAGCTCTCGTACTCCCTACGAGGGAGACGAAGTTGTATTTATATAACAATTGGAGACTACAGCTTACATACAACAGAAAGATCACTAAAAGAAGAGTCCAGGTCCAACGTTAACATTTATCTTATCGTTGGACAGGCTTATCTACAGAGTCCTCATATCAACCGGACCTTAAGTTTGGTGCATTCTGTCTTCTTTTGGGTATTATTGCAAGCTCATGAATAGGAAAATTAGTTCTTGGTCAAAACTAATTGGGGAGTATAATTAGTACTGTTTGCTGACGAGAAAGAGAGTTCATATATAGTACTTAATCTCTTCCGTGGACTAGAGTACTGTTAGCACGAGGTCTAAACAAAGGCCACTAAAACCTCAGCATTTGTACAGCTTGAAGACCATGTGAATGACCATCCGCCAATTGTGGAAGGGCATTCATCTCAGATTACCATAAAAGAAATATTAGGAAAGCGCGCGCACACACGGTATTTTTTTAAATTTGATCAAAAGTTGATTCTAATTAATATATGTGAAGTTATATATTTTTAATATTTAAAAAAATTAAAAATAAAAAGAAAGCATATATTTAAAAATTGAGAAGATGACTATTATTAAGTGTCAAACAAAATTATTCTTTTAAACCTTCTTTAATAAAAAGTTCACAGCACTATATCCTTTCTTATGTAAACATCAAAAATTTCTTTAATGAACAGTTCACATGCACTATAGAGTATGTTTTTGATGAACATACATAGTTCAGAAAAAACAAAAATCTTTGAAATTCTTAAAATGTATAAGGTAAAAAAATAATCTCTAAACAAAAGAATCAGATTTTTCAATAAATATTTTTTATTTTACAATCTATGAGCCAGCAAATAGAGACAATTGAGTCCCTCTCAAGGAGTTTCGAGTCCCACTTTCACTCAATGTGAGAGTGAATCAAGTCCTAAGAGTCCCAGAATGTAAATACATTCATTCAAAGTAGATTATCATAAAAATTTGCACATGAAAGTAAATTTCTAAATATTTATTTACAATATAAATTTATATGAATTTTTTCAAGACCATGTCCAGTATCCATAAGATAAAAGTGTTGGTAAATAAACAACTTGACATAATTTGTTTCAATCAATGTATGCTGAGTCATAAGCTACTATCTTTACAAATAAGTGGTGGCAGCGGTGGCTATTCATCCATGAGAAGTAAGGGATGTGGTCCTGAGCTTGGCAAATATAGAACATGATAAGTTCACATGCACTATAGAGTATGTTTTTGATAAACATGCATACTTCATCTACTTTCACATGTTTGATCTGAACATATAGAATATGATATAAATCTAAATAAATATTTGAACAAAATATTCGCAACGTATCTCTTGTCACAAAAATAGTCCCTTTAAATACAGGCGCGCGAGGTTGCAGTTGGCCCTCCGGCCGTCGATCACCGGCGACGGGTCCTGGCAGGCCCTCCTGGCGAACTCTAGAAAAGTGATGAATTTGGTGAGCGAGATAAAGCGGCGTTCACGGGAACCAACCTGATGAGCTCGATCGCCGTCGGTGTCGATGGTGCCATGGAACACGACGTAATCCATGTCCGTCAGCGTGCTGTAAGGCTGGTGCTGCGTTGACGGTGAAAGCAAACAACGACGGGAGGCGAGCAGGAAGCAAGGTGGGAGGCGGAGTCCCTCGGTTACAACACTTTCTTGAACACTGGAACGTCGCAGCGTTCCATTTGAATTTGGATGGCAGTGATTCTTCACACAAAAATTCAAATGAAAGAGGCAAAGGCGGACGTAAAAAGAGAAATAAAAGACAGATATAAAGAAAGAATGTGAGAGAAGGAGTTTAGGCGGGAAATAGAAAATTCTGGTGCTGCCACCTGTACTTCTAAAACTGAGTATTATTAGTTGACCACCCACGATGCACAGTGTTTGATTATAAAAATATATAATTTTTATTACAAATTTTTTTGTTAAACTAAACATAATTATAAAATATATTAATAAAAAATTGATCAAATTAGTTGATACAATCTACATTCAGCTGTCCAAACAACACAAATATATCTGATAATATATTTTTTTGCATGGGGGGAATATATATAGTTGACCAATACTTTATCTTTCTTTTTCCCCAAATGCCTTAGCTACATGTGCATTTCAACTAACATCTGAGATCAACTAAAAGAGATAATATACTGTTACTATCCACATTAAAAATTTAAAGCGTAGTATTGATGTGTTCTGAGATTTGAAAATAAAACCCTTAGTCATCAAAATTTCCATTTTCTTTCTTCTTTAATTAACCGTTGTATCATTAGTTAAGCTTTGACATTAAGAGAGTCGCAAGATGAACATGTAAAAAATACAAAAGAATTACATATAACATTAAAAATTACAACTAAAAAATTTGGCGAAGGAAACACACACAAATTAGACAACATCCTCACACATAAATGGGGAATGGGTTTTAGAACTATTTAATAACCAATACATTACAGTACAATTAAATCAAACCAAAAATATAAGACAACATGATTGACTTCAACTACGATACTGTTCAATTCTCATTATTATGTCTATGTACATTCTCCTATCGTGCTCATCCTTGTTCTTTTGTTCATATGTAAATCGACTTTTTCTCTTGTTTTTCATATCCAATTATAGATCTTTGTCATAGAGGGGGATCTTAACTGCAAGTTCTTATCAGAAATATCTACATAAAAAAATTAACAATTTTATAATTTTTAGAGATATTAATTTTTAATCTCTACTTTATTTGATGACATAAACAAAAAAAAGTAAAACAAAAAAGAAGAAAATAGAAACTATTTTCATTGATAAAATCTATAAAAAAGATTATTGTGGTATTTTTTCTAATAAAAATTAGAAATTAAATTTCTCCTTACCAAAAAAATATAAATCTTTGTCAATAATTAAAAATTAATATCTTTAAAAATTATTAAAAATTTTGTGTAGATATTTCTGAAGGCTTACTCTATGGATCTATAATTAATTTTTTCATAAAAAATTACCAATAAAAAGCGAAGAATTCCTTTTGAGTTCCATCACTTCCACCTTTTGCAGGTCTGACGTAGCCTTTCCCTTCTTGTGCAGCATGGAAGTCACCGGCTTCTGCTCTCTTCTTCCTCCGTCTGCAAGGTGTTTGGAGGCTTTGAGTCCTCAGAGCATCCCCAAAGGTGTTGCCTTTACCTCCTTCCTGCTCTGTGCATACGGCCACCCTTCCTGCATCCCCTCCCCCTCCGAGAAGGTCTCGCCTTATATCTCCCTTTGGGTGCGTCCCTTCTCTTTTCCTCGCTCTGTGATTTGGTATTTCTAGATCCTTCATAAGATAATCTGTTTCCAGCAGCCTCTTCTTTTGATTTCCAGTTTTACTTGTTGGCGATCGACGTTAAAGTCGGAAACCTCAGGGAAATCGCCCACCATTCTGGTGCTGCAGACGGATATCTCATCCCACTTTCTGCGGTGATTCAGTAGCTTTGGATCTTCAGAACACCTCCAAAGTTCTTGCCTTCACGTACGGCCACTCTGCCTGGCGCCTGTGCCGGGGATCGGAAACTTGGAACCAGAAAGCCCACAAAAGATGTTAACTTTCTCCTCATATGCCGGAGATGGAGGAGACACGCTGGGCTTCAGGAGCAGATCGGCGGCGGCGGAAGGGATCGAGGTGCCTCCCGTCAAGAGGAGGAGGTGGTGGTGGTGGTGCCGGTTGCTGGTGTCCAGGCTGTCGTTGGCGGTGGAAATAGAAATATCCGTCGTGACAGGAAGCTCCCGCGAGCACTCGGGACTGGTCGAGCCTCCCCAAACCTGCCACCCGGCTCATCTTGATGGGCCTGCGGCCGGCCCTCGGGGACGCCTTCTCCTTCGCCGGCGTCTGCGAGGCATGGCGGTCTGTCTTCGCTGACTGCAAGCGGGAACTTTTCTCGTCTCTGCCTCCTCTGCTCGTCGACTACGGCTCTTCCCCAGACGCTTAAATACAGGTAGAAGTACGTAAAGCCCACGGGTTGATCCAAGACTTTTTGGCGTATCTAGTCTTTAACGTATCGATTAGCCCATCTCGGGCGACGCCGTCCTTCCTCCGCTGGGAAATGGCGGGCAGACGTGGGAAGGCGAAACGCCAGGGGCTCTTTTCACCGGGAAGTGAAGGGGAGGGCATGGCAGGAAGCTTTTCACCGGGAACTGAAACGGTAGGTATCATTGTGAGGAAGAAAGAGAAAGCAAGTAAAAGAAAAGTGAAGAGATAGTCATCGCAGTTAGGAAAAAAATAGAAAAGAATACACATACTTCAGTTTTGGCGGGGTTTAGAAAGAATATGAGATTGTCATCTGTACTTCTAAAAATAGTATAGAAAGAAGGTGAGTGAGGGAGTTTAGGTGGGAAACAGGACATTCTAGTGTTGACACATGTACATCTAAAATTGAGAATTATTAGAATAGTATATATATATATATATATATATATAGAGAGTCTGTGGTGCGACGGGTCCGGTGCCAAAAAAAAAGATGGGTCCAGCCGCCCGTTACACGTGCCTACGGTGCCCGCGTAGCACGCAGTGACGGGGGGTGGCAACGTCCTTTTTTTTTTTTTGAAACGGACTCCGTCGCACCACAGATTTCACCTATATATATATATATATATATATATATATATATATATATATATATATATAAGGCGCTTTGCAAATGTAAATGAAACAAAAGGGTAATGAAAAGGGAAATTAAAAGATGAATGAACCAGCCTGAATAATGGATGAACCGGACAAAAAATAAAGTGTGACTTCTTAATTATGTATAGGTTAAGATGTATTGTTTGATTTTTAATATAGTGGCATCTTCATCGTAAATAGTAATAATAATAAGAACAACGTGGGCTTCCATATGACGCTAAATTGTTATTAAATTAGTGTAGGCAGGAACAGATCATGCCCCCGCCCATTAAAGGCTGGTAATATATATGGGTTCGGATTTACGTGCATTCGTGATGACAGATCCATCACCTTTGTATTAATTGACGTCAATATCAGTTTTTTATAAAGGTCGTATATACTTCTCTAGATTTTAGAAGACAAGCCCAATAATTGTCAAACATCTAATTAGATTTTACACTGGGAAACTTCATATAATACTCTAGCGTTCATAGAATACTCTAGTGAAATTCTGTATATGTATACTGCTGAATTTCACAAAACTGTCAAAAATATCTTGGATATATTTTAATGGTTGTATTAAAGCACTTCGGGAAAATATTGAACACTAAGAAATACCCCCATGATATGAGACCTCATAAGGTTAACTTGGGGGGAAGGTTCATCATTTCAATGTGAGAGAGATATAGCAATAATTTTTTATATGTATCAAGGATATATTTTGATAGTCCTTTGCGCCAGATCCAGTTGCTATATCCTCCCCTGCTCCAGTTCTATAAGATAATATTGCAATTAGGCTAATCATGCATAGTTCGGTTGTAGAAATTACTAAAGTTGAAAACAAAATGTCGGAAGCAAATTAGAATTTGAGACATCTAACAAAAAACGAAAAGATGAACTATTTTTCTCGATATATATTTTCGAAATCGATCATCTACGTAGTTCTAAGAGCCTCCTTTTCTGGATCAGAAGTTTTAGTTTATGTCAATTGATCTTACATTTTCTTTCTTTGTGATAGTCTTCATGTTTGACGGACGCCAGCCAATTTGTATATGACTTTTGCCTCCTATTTTAAATATTTTTCATTAATAAAATGGCCAGATTCAAGCATTTAATTTAAAAAAAGATATATTTGATAGTCATGAAAGCCAATGATATGTGTGGTGGCTAGTTTTAGCCACCTAAGTCCGAGAGGCCCATCATGGCCCACCTCATCCTACAGACGGGCGCGGCCCTTCGGCGGGGCGACACGTGTCGTCGGGAGAAGGTTGAAGATCTCCGAGCACGGTCTCTGCTTCTAAGCGCCCCCAGGATCCTAGGGGCAGTCTCCGGACGCCCCACATCCTGTTCGGTCCATGCCCTATCTACTGAACAGGCCGTGGACCCGCTGGTAGCAACAGTGCCCTGGTACTAGGCACCGAGCAGCCAGTTCGGTTGCCGAACAAGGGCAGTCACCGAGCGCCTAGTTCAGCCTACCGAACAGGCTACCTGCTCGGTATCCTCTGCCCAGGAGCCTCTAGACAGCTCTCCGTCTCCTTGCGACGGTTACAACGGCTGCATCGTGCGCGCTCCACGATCAAGTGGTGCATTAACTGCAGGCCCCCTCAACGGGTGTCTGGACGCGTAACTCCTCGCCAAGGGCGCCAACCGGCGCGCCCTTTCCGGCGACATTAGGGGGCGTTCCGTCCCACCCCTTATGCACCTTCGCTTATAAAAGGCCCAGGTAAACACCATGCCAAGGTACGCACCCTTGCGCACAGTACTGCATACTACTGAAACCTTCCTTCCTCAAGCCTCTCTACAGTTCACTAACTAAGGCATCGGAGGGTTCTCCCTGGTTCTTCAACCGGGCCCCCCTGATCCCGTTCTGGTTTTGCAGGCCTTCGTCCGCTACCGGTGACCATCTTCCCTCTTCTCAGTGGAGGCCCATTTGGTTCAAGCCTGTGGTGGCTGTTTTCTGCCACCTAAGCCCATTGCGATCCATCAAGGCCCATCAACGCCTTCCTTTGTACGTGGCCTCCTCGTACGGTCCCACGCCTCCGTACGGACCGGTTAAAAGGGCCCCACGTGCCAGTCACCCCTAGCGAAGCATTGCCGAGCTCTTTAGCGGGATGCTTCTGAACAGGGGTGTTAATCCTGCTGCACGGAACAACCCTAGATATTACCGAACAACACGTTCGATCCCCCCATGCGGGTCACCTGCTCGGAAAGCATGTCCAGAGGGCGCCGAATAGGTCTTTTGGCCTACGTCACAGTTATAACCGCCTCGGGTCACACGCCCCATCATCAAGAGGTGCGTTAACTGCCTAGCATCCCAACGGACATCTGAGCGCATAACTCCTCCCGTTATGCGCGCCCGTCAAGGCGCCTTTCTAGGCACGATCTACCAGCGTTGCGCACGTCTGCCTTAGCGCCAACGCCTATAAAAGTACAGGTACAGGACCATGCACTGGTACGCTCTCTCTCATGCGAACACACCCTTACACTCACAAACTCCCTGCCTCGCAAGCCTCATACTGACTTAGGCATCGGAGGGTTTTCCCCGGTCTTCACCGGGCCCCCTGATCATTTCTGGTGGTTGCAGGAACCCCCGTCCGCTACCGGCGATCGTCATCTCCCTTACACCAGTGTCAGGCCTAATCCGCTCCGGCCCAACAAGGAAAAGGCCTCCACAAAGCCCAAACAAGAACACACCACCACATTTGGCGCCATCTGTGGGAAAGGCTTCAGCCATAGCTCGCGGACGTTCCTCCTACCAGAACATGGGTAGCAGGGCAACGAGGTCGCGGCAGTCGCGCATGGACTCCCGTGAGCGAGTCCCACCTGTCAGCCACTTCAAATTCTTACACTCTACACAAGGACATCGGATACGACCCTCACAATCTACAGCTTCAATAGGATTTCTCAAAGCAAACTAAATGAATCTCTCAACTCCATTTTTAAATTCCGTAGACACCACCTGATCAACTACTCTACGGTACATCCATGAACGATCTTCAGACATTTTTCCTGTGCGAATGAAATGTAAACACACAAAACCTTAACATGTTTAACAAAATAAAAAGTTCAACCATTTCCTCACATCGTCCATCTCTGCCATTTTAAATAGGAAGGAAATATCATTTAGATTTTCACTTTTTAACCCATCTGTGAAGGTTTGATCGCACGATTAATTACTATATGTGTTGTGTTATTTGCTAAAATTTTTGGCAGTATCTCCCCACACCTCTCCGATATACCACAAAATATTTATTGATTAAGAAATTTTTTTAAACACTTACTAATAAGTGGTTAAGAAAATAATCAAAATCAATAAAGGTATATCAGAGAGGAGTGAGAAGACGCAACTAAATTTTTTAACAAACAACACAAACACATATAGTAATTAACCACCTAAGTGCGATCAAACATTCACAGACTATCCAAACGGGACAATTCAAGACTTTGAGTTAGATATGCACGTTCTCATCATTCAAAATGAGAACGTGCACATCAATCCCAAAGTCTTGAACGGGTAGGTTGATTGACACGGACTTAACACGCTCTCCTAAGATGCATGCAATGTTAGGTTGCACCCACGCATCTCAGTTCACATACAACACCCAACTAATTAAATATTGACAAGATAATACACATTCTAAAAACACAAAATAAGTATTCTAAAAACTCTATACATATAAAAAATATCAACAAGCACATAAAACAAGTAAAATTGACTTTGTGCTGATGACTGTTCAACAAAAAAGTTAGAAAGCATATTCAGCAAGAAAGTTAGAAAGCAATTTTACAAAACTAGAAATCAAATTTACAAAACATCCAACACATTCATAAGAGCAAAAATCAAATATAACAGGATGCTATTCCTGTGAGATGGGTTGATTTCTTCGGTTTATCTAGGATATAAATGAAAAGGGCTTCCTTTTCTTCTCCAAAGATTTTTAATATATCATGATTACTCTATACATATATTAATAAATACAGAGATTTTTAATCACCATGTGAAATTTCAGGAACTTCCTTTGTGTTGCATATATCTCGAAAGTCTTGGAGGTAAGGGTAAAATACTTATTTTCTTGCATACATGTCGATGCATATTCATAAGTTGGAATTTTGTTCGATCTATTTGAGGATGCTCATGTTCAAGATGGCCGGAAGCCCCCTTGAATTTTCTTTATGTTGGTGGGTGCGTTGTTAGTTGTAGTTGTCTCTTGTTTGCTTTGCTTTTTTTTTTTCTCTATTCGTTTTTCTAATCTGGAGTTGCTTTGTTGGTATGCTTTTTCTAAGTATTTTTTTTTTTTCTGATTGACTGGTTCCTTCAGCCCCTCCGAACTACAAAATAAATAAGTAAAATCTTTCCTTTGTGTTGTTATCTCTTGACTAAAATGTGAACATAAATCGCAAGGGATGATTATAATCTGAGATTAAATTAAATTTTGTGCTCACAGTATACATCTTCTTACTAGACCTATTAAAAGAAAATGAAGATTTGTCTATTATTACTCAGGGTGCATGGCCTATTGGAAGGTAAATTATAATGACATATTGCTTCTGACATAAGACTTCTATTCATATTAACACGGGAACTTCAATAGGCAAAAACTAGATCTCCAATATAAGTAAGCAGGTTGTTGATTAATTTGTCAAACTATAGTGGCCCTCTTAAACCCTGTCAACCACTAGCAAGCTGGGAAGGGGGCTTCGGACTTTGCAATAATCTTGTCTGAAACAACCATCAAATTATGGGCAATATACAGAAGGCCGGAGTGGGGGATTAATGAGACCTTCCACCTAACTCCAGCTAATATCACCTTCTTAAGAGGGACCAATCTGTATGCATATAATAGTCCTAAAAAAAACATAATGTGCATTAATGAAGTTTGAGCCTCTTCCTGTATCTAGTGCATATTGGATTAAAGACTAAGGGATTTTATGGAGCCAAATCGCTACAGAATGCAGATATATTTATACGTCTTCCACGCAAGATATATACATATGTTTTATCCTGTTCACGTGACTAGCTAGAACCGTCAAGATCCATTAATTACCTCATAATTTCATTGAAGGTGAGGAGAGAACATAAAAACTAATTGCTTCCAGAAGTTTTTAATCTTCGGGACGCAAGCCCAAGTCCTTAACATGACCCTTGAAATTTAGCCTGTGTGCAGGGGGGTGGGGCGGTGGTGGATAGGTAGGGGGGTGGTTGGGGAGCTGGGGCCGGGGAGAGGGGGGGCAGGGGAGCTGGGTAGGGGAGGGGGCGGTGGGGGAGCTTTGTAGGAGGAGGGGCAGGGGGCGGCTGGGTAGGGGGGGTGACTGGGGAGCTAAGGCCAGGGAGAGGGGGCAGCAGGCAGTGGCGGATCCTCCTACAAGTCAGTGGGGTCACGTGACCCCACTGACTTGGAAGGAGAGTCTTAGGGGAGTCTTAAAAGATTTTTTTTTTGTATAGGTTAAAATTTTATGTAAGGTGACCCCACTGAATTTAAGGGTGACCCCCCTAAACTCAAGTGACCCTACTAAACTAATGTTCAGGATTCGCCACTGGCAGCAGGGGAGCTGGGCAGGGGGAGGGGGCGGCGGGGGAGTTGGGTAGGGGGAGGCAGGGGCGGACCTACCTTATGTCCAGTGGGGTCCTGTGACCCCACTGGATAAAAAAATTTATATTAGGAGCACAAATTTTCACCATGGGTGACCCCACTAAATTTATGTGGGTGCACCATTAGGACCCCACTGAAAAAAAATTCTGGATCCGCCATTGGGGGGAGGGGCAGTGGGGGCTGGGTGGGGTGTTGATGGTCAATAGGGGGAGGGGGCTGGAGTTGGTCGGGTAGCGAGGGAGTTGGGCTGGGGGAAGGGCAGTGGTGGCTAGGTTGGCTAGGTGGGGGGGTTGGTGCTGGGGAGGGGGGCGCACAGGGAGGGCTTACTGCGATGAGGACGGCAGGAAGGATGGCGAGCAAGCGACGGCAAGCAGGTGCGGCGTCGACGTCGAGCAGGTGACGGCGAGCGGGCGACGGCGAGTAGGTGCGGCGTCGACGGCGAGCAAGCGATGGCGAGCAAGCGGGGACGGCGGCGATGGCAGCAGACGATGCCGGCGTCGACGCTAGCGAGTAGCAGGCAACGGGAGGGGGACCACGAAAAATTTGGGTCACGGCGAAGGGGGGGAGGGGGTAAAACTTTCGTCGCAGCGAAGGGGGGAGGGGGAAAAGTTGGTTGGAAAAAAATAGGGCATCAGAGACTGATTTGCGACCAACCTATAATCGGTCACAAAATGAGTCTCAAGTGTGCGACTGATAATATGGGTCGCTATTCAGTCGTAAATAGTGACATATTAGTGGCCTCTTATATCGGTCGCAATGTCGGTCGTTATTTGCGCTTTTTCTTGTAGTGTTCTCTTAACATGTCGATTAATAAGTAATTCGGGTTAATGAGGACTGTGGATGAGGAAGGAAAAAATAAAGAAATAAGAGGAAGCGGGGGAAATTTCAATTTGAAAATTATTTTATTTTGGTTTTGTAAAGTTTAAATGTGTACATGCATGTGTATGGTTCTGGCTAAAGGATGAGGACATTGGGGTTCGGTAGACCCTGTTTCGCGATCCAATTAATGAACAAACTTATATCCCACGTACGGTTAGAGAAAATTCTTGATTCATCCTTTGAAAATTTTGAGCCCAAGTTTAGAAAGGGGGATGCATCATTATTGGCCATTTGAGGCGAAATTTTGAAATTTGCTTTGGTTTTCAGATTTGATTATTGGAATTGACTTCGAGATTTAGTTTGTGTGGTGGCTAATTCTAGCCACCTAGGTCCATCATGGCCCATCGCAATCCAATGGGGCCCATCGAGGCCCTCCGATCAGATGTGTCCTCACCACGATGAGCCACACTATGGCTAGGACTGTACGGTGGACTCCAGCAAGTCACCGTCAAGTTCCCAGGCTCGCCACTCCAGGCACCCCTCCACCTGCCCGGGTCCAACGGCGCCCACCAAAGAAGGGACCTTTCCGGGGACCCCTTTACCTGTTCGGTCTAGGCCCTGGGCTACCGAGTAGGCCCCGTGCTCTGAGAGGCCCCTAACCCCATTGGCGCACGAAGCGCACCGGGCAGGAATCACCACCACCGGGCAGCGGGTTCGTTCTTCCAAGCAGGCCACCTATTCGGTTCCTCCTGCCAGTGGTGTCCAAGCAGCTCTTCGCGTCCCCACTACGGTTACAATGACTACGGGCCATGCGCCCCACGTTCATAAAGTGCCTTAACTGTAGAGCCCCTCAACGAGCACCTCTGGGCGTAACTCCCCATCAAGGGCGCCAACGAGCGCGCCCTTTCCGGGCACGATCAGGAGATGTGGCGTCTCTCCTTCTCACCACCCATGCCTATAAAAGGCACAGGTAAGCCTCCATGCAGAGGTACATGATCACACTCACACTGCCCTCGCGCAAGCCACACACGAGAACCCCCATTCCTTCTAGACTCCTCATGCCTGCCACTGACTTAGGCATCGGAGGGTTCTCCCCGGTTCTTAAACCGGGCCTCCCTTACCTCTTTCTGGTGATTGCAGGCACTCGTCCACTACCAGCGACCGTATCCCTCCTCATCTAAGTGTAGGCCCATCCGGCTTCGGCCCAAGCAAAGAAAAGCCTCTACACTTTTGGCGTCGTCTGTGGGAACGACAACAGCCATGGCTCGCGGACGATCCTCGTACCAGAACATTGGAAGCCGCATGACGAGGTATCGCCAATCTCGGGCGGACTCTCGTCGGCACCTTCCCCCTGTTGACGTCGCCGTCGTCGTCGCCCCTTCTGGTGCCGCTGCCGACGACCCAGTGCCCGCCGTCGTGCCTGCGACAGCCCTCGAAGTGGCTGTACTTTGGGGGCAGATGCAGCACCTGACGGGCATCTGCCTTGGCCTGCAGGCCCAGTTGGCCAGGCCACTGGCCCCCGCAGCCTCTATTCCGCACGAGGTCCAGGCGGAATCGTCTCACCGATGATCCCGCGCCCCTCCTGGGCCCCGTGAGCAGCATGTGGACTCGCCGCGGCGGTCGCACCAGGCCCCTTCTAAGGAGCGGACACCGGAGCGCCGTGGCCGCTCACCTCGTCGCTCCGCGGCCGCCCCGCGCCCACCGAGCTCGGTTGTGGGAGCCAACTCCCACCGAGCCGGGAGTGAAGACTCCGCTCATTCCGAGCAAGAGTTAGCAAGGGCGCTTGGGTCAGTAATGTGGTAAAAAAAATGAATGAAAAAATGAATGAAAGTCAAAATGTCAAAATAGCAAGAAGGGGGAGTTCTATCCCTGCTTTTTCATGAAATTCCATTTTTGCTATACATTCTCTGAATCCAGCTATGCACTCTCTAGTCAAAACAAGACCTCAAACTTAGACAAGTTGTCTCTTGCCATCTATGTCTCACCCTTATATATACTTGCTCTCGCCAAGTAGGACCCTAGGTTTAGATAGCCTCTGCCTTTTCAAAATTCCAAATAAAGCTTAGCCTTGACTTCTTGCCTTGGCTAACCAATAGATGTTTACCTTTAGAACGTCTGTTGAAGCTAGCACATAGGTTTTCTAGGTTACCATTTCGCAATCAACCCAAATAACCTCACGCAACATCATGGTATGATGGGTGGTTGAGTTCTATTTCACTCATGAATCTCTCTTTATAATCTCTCTTTGAAAAAAAAAAAAGAGGCTTAAAATAGAGGTGCATGCCTTGTTGGACTTGTTTAGGTTTCCTCTAGACAAGGGTAAAAGAGCTAGAACCCGGTCATGGTGAAAATCCGAAAGGGCGCCATGGGCAAAATTGGGTATCCCGCTACGCGAAAACCCGAAAGAGCGCATAGGCAAAAGCAAGAGGGGGTCGAGTTGAGCGAAAACCCGAAAGGGTGCTCAATTCGATAATGTGAAAAAAAAATATCTAAAGATAGCATGCCAAAGACAAGCAGGTTTCAAGTCTCTAGAAAAGAAATCCTGACAGAAGTGGTACTCGACAATCAAAGCTCATTTCCACGTCAGTACCAGCCAAAGCTCGCCTTCATGCCAGCGCCATCTGAAGCTCACCTTCGTGCCATTTCCAGTCGAAGCTTATCTTCACGCCAGTTGGAGTTCTATCTCATATGCAATGAAGTGAAATGTCATTATACATGAAGTCGTTTCTGACGAATTTCAAGCCTCTCAAAGGAAATTTTTGATAGAATCGGCCGACAATCAGAAAAGCAGATGTCGACACATGGTGGACTTTAATTGAATCTGTCAACACCTCATGAAGCAAGTGTCAACAAATGACTAAGTCGGTCGACACCCACATAACCAGTTTCGTGGAAGAAATCTGTCGATACCCAGACGCAACAGAAGTCAAAAGAGGAAGACAAGAGTACATTAATCTAGCTATGAGCAAAGCGGCGTTGATGAGGGCTACAAGATCTCCAAAGTGGCAGTCTGGCTATCACAATCAGTGACAATGACGTGGAAGCAGTCAACTTCTCCCTATTAAGACCTCAACACTACTGCATGCTCAGATTGTTGCGCATTCAAGATGACCAGTCGGCAAGACGGTTCAGAAGAAAGGAAGCAACAACGTCACTTACTGGGTCTAGAAAGAGCCGCCAGATCATATGGCAAGCTAGTATGCCCCATTGGCTCATACAATAGGCCAATGCAATTCAATTGACAAAATGGTTGGCCGACTCATGAAGGTCACATGATCTTAAACAAGCTGCCAATTCAATGGTCTTCATGACCCCGTCGGGTCTATTTATCAATTCACGACCCCTTGCTGACTAGCGTGACCCATGCCGAATCGACGCGAGCAGCAGATCCCCAGCCGACTCGTAGGTCTCGCCCAATCACGCTGCCCTGCCGAATCGCACTAACTCTGCCAGATCATGGCAATTCAAGCAAAAGGAGATTAAAGGGTGAAAAGACCCCAATTTCCCACCAAGAGTGACATGCCTCCATCATCCGCGGACAACACCACCAAATGGAACCAAAAATAAAAGATCACAAATAGACCATTGGACCATTAGCATGAAAACAAGTCAAAAACATGCATGAGTTAGTGTGAATAGTTAAAAGGACGAAGTGCACTAGCGGATGTCGCTTCGCGTGTCCTCTCGCACCACCCGCGGGTGGGGGGCATTTGTGGACGCCTCAAATATTCCTCACTAGACCTTCTTTGTGGTTGGCCCAATTCCTAAGAAAGAAACCCCACAAAACAGAAAATTCCATTTAAATACCCCATGCACAAAGCCCCCAAAAGGTCCATTAACCAAAGGCCCACATACCCCATGCAAGGGGGTAAGTATAAGCAAATGTTACACCTCCCAAAAAGGTGTCCCAAAAATGAAAAAAGGTGTGGCTGCACAGGGAGGCCAAAAGGGGTGCTTTTTGGGGTCTTCTAGAAGCCTTTGGCCAAGGGAGAAGGGGGGGCTGCGGATAGAATTTTCTAGGGACTTTTTGAGAAGGAGGTTTGGAGGCCAAGCAAGCTTCTTCTCCAAGGGGGAAGCTTGCTGCGTTTTCTGCTCCAAGGAAGGGAGCTCCCGTAAGTTCTTGCTGCAGAAAAGGGAAGAAAAATGGCCAAGAGAAGAGAGAGAAGAATAGGAGAAGAGAAATAGAAGAGAGAAGAGAGAGAGAGAGAGACACTTTTTGTGTTGTCTTGTCAAAGAGTGGGGAGAGGAAGAGTGGTGAGTGGTAGGTGGCGGACTAAGCTTCTCCCCCTCCCCTTTTCTAAGTTTTGTACTTCTTTTCTATTCCTCTCTTCAAGGAAATGTCATATCCATGTACCTCTCTCATTCCCCTTTCCTTGATGTGAATGGTCTTTTCTTTTGCATTCAATACATGTTCTTCTTGTATCATGTGCATGAGGTTTAAATTTCTTTTTTATTTATGTGAGAGGAGATGCCCACTGGATGGAGAACCATTCTTTGTAGAGTGAGGTTCCTCTTCCCACTAATGGCTTGCAAAAGACCTCAAGCCCCCTACCTCAATAAATGAGGATTGGGAGTGGAGGGCCCTCTTTACCCAATGTGTCCTTCCTCTCCCCTTTTGATGTGGATACTTCTTTCTTTGCATTTAATGCATGTCATGCTTCCATCATGTGTGAGTTTTTAAGTTTTTTTTAAATTTATTTTGCATGGAAGAGAGGTTACGGGATGAGGGAGAAGCCACTGTTTGTAGAGTGAGCTTTCTCTCATTCCAATAAACCGTATGAGACCATAAACCCCCTTCCTCAATTAATGAGGCTTGGGAGTTATGGATCTCCTCTCTCCCATGTGCTTTTCTACATTATCTCATGGTGAAATGCCCATCAAACCTTGCGTAAACCCCTTTGAGATGTGCTTTTCCTACTGTTTTAAATCCCCTTTAATAGGTATTTTGCATGGTTTAAATAGTCCCTTCAAGAGTGTTTGGTGTTTGGGGCATGTCTCCTTTACTAGCCAAGGGTTGAACAATTAATGTTCATGCCCCCATGCTTAGCACCCATTGTGAACAGCCCAATAAGTCTATTTCTGGCTCAGAAATGCCCCACTCCCATGGGTGAGCCCAGTTGCAACAGTGCTGGCCCACTGCCTACAGGGAGGAGATGTGTGCTGCCAGTTCACCTGCTCTGGGGGTAGCCCTGCTGACTCAGCCAGTCTAAAGAGGCCTGCCGACTCGGCAGGCAGCATCCCGCCCTTGGCCGAATCACATGAGCCAAGTCATACTCTATGTGATTTCAACTAAGGAAAGAGACAATGGATTGTGTGGTGGTATGTTCCTGTTTGGGCCGGAGCCAAACGGGCCTCCACTAAAGAAGATGGGGAAGACGAATGCCGGTACGGACGGAAATCTGCAAAACCAGAACTGGATCAGGGGGCCCGGTGAAGACCAGGGAAAACCCTCCGATGCCTAAGTCAGTATGAGACTTGCGAGGCAGAGAGCTTGAGAGTGTAAGGGTGAGTTTGCGTCCAAGAGAGCGTACCCGTGCATGGTCCTGTACCTGTACTTTTATAGGCGTTGGCGTGAAGGCAGACGTGCGCAACGCTGGCAGATCATGCCTGGAAAGGCGCCTTGACGGGCGCGCATAACGGGAGGAGTTATGCGCCCAGATGTCCGTTGGGATGCCGGGCAGTTAACGCACCTCTTGATGACGGGGCGCATGACCCGGGGCGGTTATAACCGTGGCGCAGGCCAAAAGACCTGTTCGGCACCTTCCGGACATGCTTTCCGAGCAGGTGACCCGCATGGGGGGATCGAACATGCTGTTCGGAAATATCCAGGGTTGTTCCGCGCAGAAGGATGAACGTCCCTGTTCGGAAGCGTTCCGCTGAAGAGGTCGGCAACGCTTCGCTAGGGGTAACCGGCACGTGGAGTCCTTTTAACCGGTCCGCACGGGGGCGTGGGACCGTACGAAGAGGCCACGCACAAAGGAAGGCCTTGATGGGCCTTGACGCAATGGGCTTAGGTGGCAGAAAACAGCCACCACACTTGCCCCCCCACGCCCTCAAGTGGCTCAGAAGCCGGAGCGCTTGAGGGCGGCGACCTGCTCGGGTGTCATCTCCGCCATAAATGCGATATCGTCCTCGGAGATCCGAACAGACCTGTGGCGACGCCGCTTCAGAAGGGTTCACCTCGAACGTGAAGCCTTCATGATGACAACGTGGGTCGTGTCAAACCCCGATTGTCACATGCCGGCTCTGAACGATCACCCACGGGTCATTCGAGAAGAAACTTGGAGTGGAGGGAAACGCTGTTTCCAGTCTCGCTTCGAATTTCGCGCCTCACCTTCCTTATAAGGAAGGGGAGGAGGTGAGAGCGGGGCCTTCGTCTTCGAAAATCTTCCAGAGTCGGCTACCTCTTAGAGCCACTTACCATCTTCTCCTTTGCGCTCTCCTCCGCCCCCCTACTTCTTCTTCGCCCGCTGCGCACCTTGCCTCACAGTGATGGCCCAGAAGGGAAAAGAGATTATTGAAGCCAGCGGGATGCCGCCGGTGGGGGCGAAAGTGGCGAGATACTGGAGCTTTGAAGGTCTCCGAGAACGCTTCCGGATAGGTGAGGAGTACGACCTCGTCTTGATGCGTGAAGACGAGTCGTACCTGACCACGAGGCCGGGGTGCTTCGTGCTTTCGCTGGATCTGCTGGAGGCTGGTCTCCAGCTGCCGATGCCGGAGATCGCGAAGGAGCTGCTCCGGAGCTGGAAGGTGGCGCCTATTCAGTTGACGCCAAACTCCTCGAGGTCCATATTCGTTTTCTGCATCATATGCAAGAAAAGGAAGATCGAAGCAACTACAGAGATCTTCCGAAGTCACTTCAGTTTGGATTGCTCCCCGCAGTCCGGGATGGGGATCGTGTACATGAAGCATCGTACCAACCGGATGCGGATCAACTTCTCGCCCCGTCTGTCCAACAACAAGGGGTGGACAGGGCGTCTTTTCTTCGTGGGGCGGAGAAAAGGAGCGAACATCCCAGAGTGGGACTTCCCTGTGAGGGTGGTGGAGCCCTTGAAGAAGGCGGACATGGGCCCCTTTTTAATACAGGGGGCAGCCGCCGCCTCCCAGTCGCTAAACATGGTCGGGGTCAACCACACGGAGGGATACCTGACCGAGTACAAGCTTGTGAAGTACAAGCTTAGCCGCGCCTGGGGTAAGTTTTTTGCTGCTTGTTTCATTTTCCCACATGCATGGGTTCTGACCCTTCTTCTGTTTCTTCTAGATGACGAAGAAGTAGCTGCTGGTCGGGGCCAGAAGGAAATGGCGAAATATGCCGAGACGATCCCCGTTAGCCTTTACTTAATAAGGCTAGACGAGGATGTCTCCGCGAGGGGGCCCGCGCAGAAGGCGAAGGCAGTGGTGAGAGGAGGTGCCGTGAAAGAGGCACCTGAGACGGCGGCGATCGCAGAGGCGGCTTCTCTCCCCCAATCGAAGAGGTAGGAGAAGCGCAAGGCGGCCCGGCTGGAGTCGCAGGCCGGAGATCGCACCTCCGAAGAGGAGGTGTCCAACGAGCGCCGAGCTCGTAAGAAGAAGAAGGCGACGGAGGCAATGCCGCGCGTTGCAGAGAGCGCCGAAGAAGCAGAGGAGGAAGAGGAGGATCTTGAGCCTCTGCTTGTGCGAAGGACACGCCCAACCGCGGGGACGCCCAAGCGGAGTGTGTGTACTAGTACACCGACTGCCGTACCCTCCGGTCGGACGTGGATATTTATTCGCCCGGGGGTCGGAACCGCCCGCGAGGCCCCAATTCAGAATCGGCACTTCGACCCGGTCGGTAAATGGTCGCATTCGGAGATTTCCGGTCCGGCGCCCAAATTCCTCTCCGGGAGCGCGGTCCCAGGCTGCCGATGCGATCGCATACGGACACCGCTTCGCTCAAACAGGCATAACTTTTCGCTCGGTTATCGGAATCGCTTATAAGACCCCAATTCGGAATCGGCACTCAGAGGCGCTCGACGACCCCTTATTGCCTTAGGCCATAAGACGTCGTGTTGGGGTCAAAAATCCTTTATTTCGCACTCTGAAATTGCGATTCTAGCCGACGATCGCCCCTATTCCAAGGTTTTTTGGCAGTAGCGACTCCCTCGATTACGCGAATCGCTGGCGAAGCCCACATGCGGATCCGCCCTGTCTTATTGATCGGAAGTCGTGTTCAACTCGATGGGAGATCTCCTCCCCAGGTCGTGGATATGGGTGCTCGAACATCGCCGATATAGTCACCCCCTCCGGTTCATTCCCACCCCTTCAGCGAAAGAATTCGGCATAACTTTCCGCACGGGCATCGGAATCGCTTATGTGACCACAATTCGGAATCGGCATTCCGAGACGGTCGACAAGACGCTGGTTTCGCGGAATTCCATTTCGGGGCCAAAATTCCCCCCGGAGCGTGTGTACTAGTACACCGACTACCGTACCCTCCGGTCGGACGCGGATATTTATTCGCCCGGGGGTCGGAACCGCCCGCGAGGCCCCAATTCAGAATCGGCACTTCGACCCGGTCGGTAAATGGTCGCATTCAGAGATTTCCGGTCCGGCGCCCAAATTCCTCTCCGGGAGTGAGGTCCCAGGCTGCCGATGCGATCGCATACGGACACGGCTTCGCTCAAACAGGCATAACTTTTCGCTCGGTTATCGGAATCGCTTATAAGACCCCAATTCGGAATCGGCACTCAGAGACGCTCGACGTCCACTTTTTACCTCAGGCCATAAGATGTCGTTTCGGGATCGAAAATCCTTCATTTCGCACTCCGAAATTGCGATTCTAGCCGACGATCGCCCCTATTCCAAGGTTTTTTTGCAGTAGCGACTCCCTCGATTACGCGAATCGCTGGCGGAGCCCACACGCAGATCCCCCCAGTCACATCGATCGGATGTCGTGTTCAACTCGACACGAGATCTACTCCCCAGGTCGTGGATATGGGTGCCCGAACATCGCCGATATAATCACCCCCTCCGGTTTATTCCCACCCCTTCAGCGAAAGAATTGGGCATAACATTCCGCACGGGCATCGGAATCGCTTATGTGACCACAATTCGGAATCGGCACTCCGAGATGGTCGACAAGGCGCTGGTTTCGCGGAATTCCGTTCTGGGGCCAAAATTCCCCCCGGAGCGTGTGTACTAGTACACCGACTGCCGTACCCTCCGATCGGACGCGGATATTTATTCGCCCGGGGGTCGGAACCGCCCGCGAGGCCCCAATTCAGAATCGGCACTTCGACCCGGTCGGTAAATGGTCGCATTCGGAGATTTCCGGTCCGGCGCTCAAATTCCTCTCCGGGAGCGCGGTCGGAGGCTTAGGGACACCGCTTAGCGATTCCGATGCCCGTGCAGAAAGTTATGCCCAATTCTTTCGCTGAAGGGGCGGGAATAAACCAGAGGGGGTGACTATATCGGCGATGTTCGGGCACCCATATCCACGACCTGGGGAGGAGATCTCGCGTCGAGTTGAACACGACTTCCGATCGATGTGACTGGGCGGATCCGCGTGTGGGCTCCGCCAGCGATTCGCGTAATCGAGGGAGTCGCTACTGCCAAAAAACCTTGGAATAGGGGCGATCGTCGGCTAGAATCGCAATTTCGGAGTGCGAAATGAAGGATTTTCGACCCCGAAACAACGTCTTATGGCTTGAGCCAATAAGGAGGCGTCGAGCGCCTCTGAGTGACGATTCCGAATTGTGGTCTTAAAAGCGATTCCGATAACCGAGCGAAAAGTTATGCCTGTTTGAGCGAAGCGGTGTCCATATGCGATGGCATCGGCAGCCTGCGACCGCACTCCCGGAGAGGAATTTGGGCGCCGGACCGGAAATCTCAGAATGCGACCATTTACCGACCGGGTCGAAGTGCCGATTCTGAATTGGGGCCTCTCGGGCGGTTCCGACCCCCGGGCGAATAAATATCTGCGTCCGACCGGAGGGTACGGCAGTCGGTGTACTAGTACACACGCTCCGGGGGGAATTTTGGCCCCGTAACGGAATTCCGCGAAACCAGCGCCTTGTCGACCGTCTCGGAGTGCCGATTCCGAATTGTGATCACATAAGCGATTCCGATGCCCGTGCGGAATGTTATGCCCAATTCTTTCGCTGAAGGGGTGGGAATAAACCGGAGGGGTGACTATATCGGCGATGTTCGGGCACCCATATCCACGACCTGGGGAGGAGATCTCGCGTCGAGTTGAACACGACTTCCGATCGATGTGACTGGGCGGATCCGCGTGTGGGCTCCGCCAGCGATTCGCGTAATCGAGGGAGTCGCTACTGCCAAAAAACCTTGGAATATGGGCGATCGTCGGCTAGAATCGCAATTTCGGAGTGCGAAAAGAAGGATTTTCGACCCCGAAACGACGTCTTATGGCCGGAGGCAATAACAGGGTGTCGAGCGCCTCTGAGTGCTGATTCCGAATTGGGGTCTTATAAGCGATTCCGATAACCGAGCGAAAAGTTATGCTTGTTCGAGCGAAGCGGTGTCCCTAAGCCTGCGACCGCGCTCCCGGAGAGGAATTTGGGCGCCGGACCGGAAATCTCCGAATGCGACCATTTACCGACCGGGTCGAAGTGCCGATTCTGAATTGGGGCCTCGCGGGCGGTTCCGACCCCCGGGCGAATAAATATCTGCGTCCGACCGGAGGGTACGGCAGTCGGTGTACTAGTACACACGCTCCGGGGGGAATTTTGGCCCCGTAACGGAATTCCGCGAAACCAGCGCCTTGTCGACCGTCTCGGAGTGCCGATTCCGAATTGTGATCACATAAGCGATTCCGATGCCCGTGCGGAAAGTTATGCCCAATTCTTTCGCTGAAGGGGTGGGAATAAACCGCAGGGGTGACTATATCGGCGATGTTCGGGCACCCATATCCACGACCTGGGGAGGAGATCTCGCGTCGAGTTGAACACGACTTCCGATCGATGTGACTGGGCAGATCCGCGTGTGGGCTCCGCCAGCGATTCGCGTAATCGAGGGAGTCGCTACTGCCAAAAAACCTTGGAATAGGAGCGATCGTCGGCTAGAATCGCAATTTCGGAGTGCGAAATGAAGGATTTTCGTCCCCGAAATGACGTCTTATGGCTTGAGCCAATAAGCAGGCGTCGAGCGCCTCTGAGTGCCGATTCCGAATTGTGGTCTTAAAAGCGATTCCGATAACCGAGCGAAAAGTTATGCCTGTTTGAGCGAAGCGGTGTCCATATGCGATGGCATCGGCAGCCTGCGACCGCGCTCCCGGAGAGGAATTTGGGCGCCGGACCGGAAATCTCCGAATGCGACCATTTACCGACCGGGTCAAAGTGCCGATTCTGAATTGGGGCCTCGCGGGTGGTTCCGACCCCCGGGCGAATACATATCTGCGTCCGACCGGAGGGTACGGCAGTCGGTGTACTAGTACACACGCTCCGGGGGGGAATTTTGGCCCCGTAACGGAATTCCGAGAAACCAGCGCCTTGTCGACCGTCTCGGAGTGCCGATTCCGAATTGTGATCACATAAGCGATTCCGATGCCCGTGCGGAAAGTTATGCCCAATTCTTTCGCTGAAGGGGTGGGAATAAACCGGAGGGGTGACTATATCGGCGATGTTCGGGCACCCATATCCACGACCTGGGGAGGAGATCTCGCGTCGAGTTGAACACGACTTCCGATCGATGTGACTGGGCGGATCCGCGTGTGGGCTCCGCCAGCGATTCGCGTAATCGAGGGAGTCGCTACTACCAAAAAACCTTGGAATAAGGGCGATCGTCGGCTAGAATCGCAATTTCGGAGTACGAAATGAAGGATTTTCGACCCCGAAACGACGTCTTATGGCTTGTGCCAATTAGGAGGGGTCGAGCGCCTCTCAGTGACGATTCCGAATTGTGGTCTTATAAGCGATTCCGATAACCGAGCGAAAAGTTATGCCTGTTTGAGCGAAGCGGTGTCCATATGCGATGGCATCGGCAGCCTGTGACCGCGCTCCCGAAGAGGAATTTGGGCGCTGGACCGGAAATCTCCGAATGCGACCATTTACCGACCGGGTCGAAGTGCCGATTCTGAATTGGGGCCTCGCGGGCGGTTCCGACCCCCGGGCGAATAAATATCCGCGTCCGACCGGAGGGTACGGCTGTCGGTGTACTAGTACACACGCTCCGGAGGGAATTTTGGCCCCGGAACGGAATTCCGCAAAACCAGCGCCTTGTCGACCGTCTCGAAGTGCCGATTCCGAATTGTTGTCACATAAGCGATTCCGATGCCCGTGCGGAAAGTTATGCCCAATTCTTTCGCTGAAGGGGTGGGAATAAACCGGAGGGGGTGACTATATCGGCGATGTTCGGGCACCCATATCCACGACCTGGGGAGGAGATCTCGCGTCGAGTTGAACACGACTTCCGATCGATGTGACTGGGCGGATCCGCGCCGCCAGCGATTCGCGTAATCGAGGGAGTCGCTACTGCCAAAAAAACCATGGAATAGGGGCGATCGTCGGGTAGAATCGCAATTTCGGAGTGCAAAATGAAGGATTTTCGACCCCGAAACGACGTCTTATGGCCTGAGGAAATAAGAGGGTGTCGAGCGCCTCTGAGTGCTGATTCCGAATTGGGGTCTTATAAGCGATTCCGATAACCGAGCGAAAAGTTATGCCTGTTTGAGCGAAGCGGTGTCCCTATACGATGGCATCGGCAGCCTGCGACCGCGCTCCCGGAGAGGAATTTGGGCGCCGGACCGGAAATCTCCGAATGCGACCATTTACCGACCGGGTCGAAGTGCCGATTCTGAATTGGGGCCTCGCGGGCGGTTCCGACCCCCGGGCGAATAAATATCTGCGTCCGACCAGAGGGTACGGCAGTCGGTGTACTAGTACACACGCTCCGGGGGGGAATTTTGGCCCCGTAACGGAATTCCGCGAAACCAGCGCCTTGTCGACCGTCTCGGAGTGCCGAATCCGAATTGTAATCACATAAGCGATTCCGATGCCCGTGCGGAATGTTATGCCCAATTCTTTCGCTGAAGGGGTGGGAATAAACCGGAGGGGTGACTATATCGGCGATGTTCGGGCAGCCATATCCACGATCTGGGGAGGAGATCTCGCGTCGAGTTGAACACGACTTCCGATCGATGTGACTGGGCGGATCCGCGTGTGGGATCCGCCAGCGATTCGCGTAATCGAGGGAGTCGCTACTGCCAAAAAACCTTGGAATATGGGCGATCGTCGGCTAGAATCGCAATTTCGGAGTACGAAATGAAGGATTTTCGACCCCGAAACGACGTCTTATGGATTGTGCCAAATAGCAGGGGTCGAGCGCCTCTGAGTGACGATTCCGAATTGTGGTCTTATAAGCGATTCCGATAACCGAGCGAAAAGTTATGCCTGTTTGAGCGAAGCGGTGTCCATATGCGATCGCATCGGCAGCCTGCGACCGCGCTCCCGGAGAGGAATTTGGGCGCCGGACCGGAAATCTCCGAATGCGACCATTTACCGACCGGGTCGAAGTGCCGATTCTGAATTGGGGACTCGCGGGCGGTTCCGACCCCCGGGCGAATAAATATCCGCGTCCGACCGGAGGGTACGGCAGTCGGTGTACTAGTACACACGCTCCGGGGGGAATTTTGGCCCCGGAACGGAATTCCGCAAAACCAGCGCCTTGTCGACCGTCTCGGAGTGCCGATTCCGAATTGTGGTCACATAAGCGATTCCGATGCCCGTGCGGAAAGTTATGCCCAATTCTTTCGCTGAAGGGGTGGGAATAAACCGGAGGGGGTGACTATATCGGCGATGTTCGGGCACCCATATCCACGACCTGGGGAGGAGATCTCGCGTCGAGTTGAACACGACCTCCGATCGATGTGACTGGGTGGATCCGCGTGTGGGCTCCGCCAGCGATTCGCGTAATCGAGGGAGTCGCTACTGCCAAAAAACCTTGGAATAGGGGAGATCGTCGGCTAGAATCGCAATTTCGGAGTGCGAAATGAAGGATTTTCGACCCCGAAACGACGTCTTATGGCCTGAGGCAATAATGGGGCGTCGAGCGCCTCTGAGTGACGATTCCCAATTGGGGTCTTATAAGCGATTCCGATAACCGAGCGAAAAGTTATGCCTGTTTGAGCGAAGCGGTGTCCATATGCGATGGCATCGGCAGCCTGCGACCGCGCTCCCGGAGAGGAATTTGGGCGCCGGACCGGAAATCTCCGAATGCGACCATTTACCGACCGGGTCGAAGTGCCGATTCTGAATTGGGGCCTCGCGGGCGGTTCCGACCCCGGGCGAATAAATATCCTTGTCCGACCGGAGGGTACGGCAGTCGGTGTACTAGTACACACGCTCCGGGGGGAATTTTGGCCCCGGAACGGAATTCCGCGAAACCAGCGCCTTGTCGACCGTCTCGGAGTGCCGATTCCGAATTGTTGTCACATAAGCGATTCCGATGCCCGTGCGGAAAGTTATGCCCAATTCTTTCGCTGAAGGGGTGGGAATAAACCGGAGGGGGTGACTATATCGGCGATGTTCGGGCACCCATATCCACGACCTGGGGAGGAGATCTCGCGTCGAGTTGAACACGACTTCCGATCGCTGTGACTGGGCGGCTCCGCGTGTGGGCTCCGCCAGCGATTCGCGTAATCGAGGGAGTCGCTACTGCCAAAAAACCTTGGAATAGGGGAGATCGTCGGCTAGAATCGCAATTTCGGAGTGCGAAATGAAGGATTTTCGACCCCGAAACGACGTCTTATGGCCTGAGGCAATAATGGATCGTCGAGCGCCTCTGAGTGCCGATTCCGAATTGGGGTCTTATAAGCGATTCCGATAACCGAGCGAAAAGTTATGCCTGTTTGAGCGAAGCGGTGTTCGTATGCGATGGCATCGGCAGCCTGCGACCGCGCTCCCGGAGAGGAATTTGGGCGCCGGACCGGAAATCTCCGAATGCGACCATTTACCGACCGGGTCGAAGTGCCGATTCTGAATTGGGGCCTCGCGGGCGGTTCCGACCCCCGGGCGAATAAATATCCCGTCCGACCGGAGGGTACGGCAGTCGGTGTACTAGTACACACGCTCCGGGGGGAATTTTGGCCCCGGAACGGAATTCCGAGAAACCAGCGCCTTGTCGACCGTCTCGGAGTGCCGATTCCGAATTGTGGTCACATAAGCGATTCCGATGCCCGTGCGGAAAGTTATGCCCAATTCTTTCGCTGAAGGGGTGGGAATAAACCGGAGGGGGTGACTATATCGGCGATGTTCGGGCACCCATATCCACGACCTGGGGAGGAGATCTCGCGTCGAGTTGAACACGACTTCCGATCGCTGTGACTGGGCGGCTCCGCGTGTGGGCTCCGCCAGCGATTCGCGTAATCGAGGGAGTCGCTACTGCCAAAAAACCTTGGAATAGGGGTGATCGTCGGCTAGAATCGCAATTTCGGAGTGCGAAACGAAGGATTTTCGACCCCGAAACGACGTCTTATGGCCTGAGGCAATAACGAGGCGAGCGCCTCTGAGTGCCGATTCCGAATTGGGGTCTTATAAGCGATTCCGATAACCGAGCGAAAAGTTATGCCTATTTGAGCGAAGCGGTGTCCGTATGCGATCGCATCGGCAGCCTGCGACCGCGCTCCCGGAGAGGAATTTGGGCGCCGGACCGAAAATCTCCGAATGCGACCATTTACCGACCGGGTCGAAGTGCCGATTCTGAATTGGGGCCTCGCGGGCGGTTCCGACCCCCGGGCGAATAAATATCTACGTCCGACCGGAGGGTACGGCAGTCGGTGTACTAGTACACACGCTCCGGGGGGAATTTTGGCCCCGGAACGGAATTCCGCGAAACCAGCGCCTTGTCGACCGTCTCGGAGTGCCGATTCCGAATTGTGGTCACATAAGCGATTCCGATGCCCGTGCGGAATGTTATGCCCAATTCTTTCGCTGAAGGGGTGGGAATAAACCGGAGGGGGTGACTATATCGGCGATGTTCGGGCACCCATATCCACGACCTGGGGAGGAGATCTCGCGTCGAGTTGAACACGACTTCTGATCGCTGTGACTGGGCGGCTCCGCGTGTGGGCTCCGCCAGCGATTCGCGTAATCGAGGGAGTCGCTACTGCCAAAAAACCTTGGAATAGGGGAGATCGTCGGCTAGAATCGCAATTTCGGAGTGCGAAACGAAGGATTTTCGACCCCGAAACGACGTCTTATGGCCTGAGGCAATATGGGGCGTCGAGCGCCTCTGAGTGCCGATTCCGAATTGGGGTCTTATAAGCGATTCCGATAACCGAGCGAAAAGTTATGCCTGTTTGAGCGAAGCGGTGTCCGTATGCGATCGCATCGGCAGCCTGCGACCGCGCTCCCGGAGAGGAATTTGGGCGCCGGACCGAAAATCTCCGAATGCGACCATTTACGACCGGGTCGAAGTGCCGATTCTGAATTGGGGCCTCGCGGGCGGTTCCGACCCCCGGGCGAATAAATATCCGCGTCCGACCGGAGGGTACGGCAGTCGGTGTACTAGTACACACGCTCCGGGGGGAATTTTGGCCCCGGAACGGAATTCCGCGAAACCAGCGCCTTGTCGACCGTCTCGGAGTGCCGATTCCGAATTGTGGTCACATAAGCGATTCCGATGCCCGTGCGGAAAGTTATGCCCAATTCTTTCGCTGAAGGGGTGGGAATAAACCGGAGGGGGTGACTATATCGGCGATGTTCGGGCACCCATATCCACGACCTGGGGAGGAGATCTCGCGTCGAGTTGAACACGACTTCCGATCGCTGTGACTGGGCGGCTCCGCGTGTGGGCTCCGCCAGCGATTCGCGTAATCGAGGGAGTCGCTACTGCCAAAAAACCTTGGAATAGGGGAGATCGTCGGCTAGAATCGCAATTTCGGAGTGCGAAACGAAGGATTTTCGACCCCGAAACGACGTCTTATGGCCTGAGGCAATAAGGGGCGTCGAGCGCCTCTGAGTGCCGATTCCGAATTGGGGTCTTATAAGCGATTCCGATAACCGAGCGAAAAGTTATGCCTGTTTGAGCGAAGCGGTGTCCGTATGCGATCGCATCGGCAGCCTGCGACCGCGCTCCCGGAGAGGAATTTGGGCGCCGGACCGGAAATCTCCGAATGCGACCATTTACCGACCGGGTCGAAGTGCCGATTCTGAATTGGGGCCTCGCGGGCGGTTCCGACCCCGGGCGAATAAATATCCGCGTCCGACCGGAGGGTACGGCAGTCGGTGTACTAGTACACACGCTCCGGGGGGAATTTTGGCCCCGAACGGAATTCCGCGAAACCAGCGCCTTGTCGACCGTCTCGGAGTGCCGATTCCGAATTGTGGTCACATAAGCGATTCCGATGCCCGTGCGGAAAGTTATGCCCAATTCTTTCGCTGAAGGGGTGGGAATAAACCGGAGGGGGTGACTATATCGGCGATGTTCGGGCACCCATATCCACGACCTGGGGAGGAGATCTCGCGTCGAGTTGAACACGACTTCCGATCGCTGTGACTGGGCGGCTCCGCGTGTGGGCTCCGCCAGCGATTCGCGTAATCGAGGGAGTCGCTACTGCCAAAAAACCTTGGAATAGGGGAGATCGTCGGCTAGAATCGCAATTTCGGAGTGCGAAATGAAGGATTTTCGACCCCGAAACGACGTCTTATGGCCTGAGGCAATAAGGAGGCATCGAGCGCCTCTGAGTGCCGATTCCGAATTGGGGTCTTATAAGCGATTCCGATAACCGAGCGAAAAGTTATGCCTGTTTGAGCGAAGCGGTGTCCGTATGCGATCGCATCGGCAGCCTGCGACCGCGCTCCCGGAGAGGAATTTGGGCGCCGGACCGGAAATCTCCGAATGCGACCATTTACCGACCGGGTCGAAGTGCCGATTCTGAATTGGGGCCTCGCGGGCGGTTCCGACCCCCGGGCGAATAAATATCCGCGTCCGACCGGAGGGTACGGCAGTCGGTGTACTAGTACACACGCTCCGGGGGGATTTTGGCCCGGAACGGAATTCCGGAAACCAGCGCCTTGTCGACCGTCTCGGAGTGCCGATTCCGAATTGTGGTCACATAAGCGATTCCGATGCCCGTGCGGAAAGTTATGCCCAATTCATTCGCTGAAGGGGTGGGAATAAACCGGAGGGGGTGACTATATCGGCGATGTTCGGGCACCCATATCCACGACCTGGGGAGGAGATCTCGCGTCGAGTTGAACACGACTTCCGATCGCTGTGACTGGGCGGCTCCGCGTGTGGGCTCCGCCAGCGATTCGCGTAATCGAGGGAGTCGCTACTGCCAAAAAACCTTGGAATAGGGGAGATCGTCGGCTAGAATCGCAATTTCGGAGTGCGAAATGAAGGATTTTCGACCCCGAAACGACGTCTTATGGCCTGAGGCAATAAGGGGGCGTCGAGCGCCTCTGAGTGCCGATTCCGAATTGGGGTCTTATAAGCGATTCCGATAACCGAGCGAAAAGTTATGCCTGTTTGAGCGAAGCGGTGTCCGTATGCGATCGCATCGGCAGCCTGCGACCGCGCTCCCGGAGAGGAATTTGGGCGCCGGACCGGAAATCTCCGAATGCGACCATTTACCGACCGGGTCGAAGTGCCGATTCTGAATTGGGGCCTCGCGGGCGGTTCCGACCCCCGGGCGAATAAATATCCGCGTCCGACCAGAGGGTACGGCAGTCGGTGTACTAGTACACACGCTCCGGGGGGAATTTTGGCCCCGGACGGAATTCCGCGAAACCAGCGCCTTGTCGACCGTCTCGGAGTGCCGATTCTGAATTGTGGTCACATAAGCGATTCCGATGCCTGTGCGGAAAGTTATGCCCAATTCTTTCGCTGAAGGGTGTGAATAAACCGGAGGGGGTGACTATATCGGCGATGTTCGGGCACCCATATCCACGACCTGGGGAGGAGATCTCGCGTCGAGTTGAACACGACTTCCGATCGCTGTGACTGGGCGGCTCCGCGTGTGGGCTCCGCCAGCGATTCGCGTAATCGAGGGAGTCGCTACTGCCAAAAAACCTTGGAATAGGGGATCGTCGGCTAGAATCGCAATTTCGGAGTGCGAAACGAAGGATTTTCGACCCCGAAACGACGTCTTATGGCTTGAGGCAATAAGGGGGCGTCGAGCGCCTCTGAGTGCCGATTCCGAATTGGGGTCTTATAAGCGATTCCGATAACCGAGCGAAAAGTTATGCCTGTTTGAGCGAAGCGGTGTCCGTATGCGATCGCATCGGCAGCCTGCGACCGCGCTCCCGGAGAGGAATTTGGGCGCCGGACCGGAAATCTCCGAATGCGACCATTTACCGACCGGGTCGAAGTGCCGATTCTGAATTGGGGCCTCGCGGGCGGTTCCGACCCCCGGGCGAATAAATATCCGCGTCCGACCGGAGGGTACGGCAGTCGGTGTACTAGTACACACGCTCCGGGGGGGATTTTGGCCCCGGAACGGAATTCCGCGAAACCAGCGCCTTGTCGACCGTCTCGGAGTGCCGATTCCGAATTGTGGTCACATAAGCGATTTCGATGCCCGTGCGGAAAGTTATGCCCAATTCTTTCGCTGAAGGGGTGGGAATAAACCGGAGGGGGTGACTATATCGGCGATGTTCGGGCACCCATATCCACGACCTGGGGAGGAGATCTCGCGTCGAGTTGAACACGACTTCCGATCGCTGTGACTGGGCGGCTCCGCGTGTGGGTCCGCCAGCGATTCGCGTAATCGAGGGAGTCGCTACTGCCAAAAAACCTTGGAATAGGGGAGATCGTCGGCTAGAATCGCAATTTCGGAGTGCGAAATGAAGGATTTTCGACCCTGAAACGACGTCTTATGGCCTGAGGCAATAAGGGGCGTCGAGCGCCTCTGAGTGCCGATTCCGAATTGGGGTCTTATAAGCGATTCCGATAACCGAGCGAAAAGTTATGCCTGTTTGAGCGAAGCGGTGTTCGTATGCGATCGCATCGGCAGCCTGCGACCGCGCTCCCGGAGAGGAATTTGGGCGCCGGACCGGAAATCTCCGAATGCGACCATTTACCGACCGGGTCGAAGTGCCGATTCTGAATTGGGGCCTCGCGGGCGGTTCCGACCCCGGGCGAATAAATATCCGCGTCCGACCGGAGGGTACGGCAGTCGGTGTACTAGTACACACGCTCGGGGGGAATTTTCCCCGGAACGGAATTCCGCGAAACCAGCGCCTTGTCGACCGTCTCGGAGTGCCGATTCCGAATT
Source organism: Colocasia esculenta (assembly GCA_014218235.1). Lineage (NCBI taxonomy): Eukaryota > Viridiplantae > Streptophyta > Magnoliopsida > Alismatales > Araceae > Colocasia > Colocasia esculenta. The sequence continues at coordinate 129,676,698 of CM024763.1, read as the reverse complement.
GTGGTCACATAAGCGATTCCGATGCCCGTGCGGAAAGTTATGCCAATTCTTTCGCTGAAGGGGTGGGAATAAACGGAGGGGTGACTATATCGGCGATGTTCGGGCACCCATATCCACGACCTGGGGAGGAGATCTCGCGTCGAGTTGAACACGACTTCCGATCGCTGTGACTGGGCGGCTCCGCTGTGGGCTCCACCAGCGATTCGCGTAATCGAGGGAGTCGCTACTGCCAAAAAACCTTGGAATAGGGGAGATCGTCGGCTAGAATCGCAATTTCGGAGTGCGAAATGAAAGATTTTCGACCCGAAACGACGTCTTATGGCCTGAGGCAATAAGGCGGCGTCGAGCGCCTCTGAGTGCCGATTCCGAATTGGGGTCTTATAAGCGATTCCGATAACCGAGCGAAAAGTTATGCCTGTTTGAGCGAAGCGGTGTCCGTATGCGATCGCATCGGCAGCCTGCGACCGCGCTCCCGGAGAGGAATTTGGGCGCCGGACCGGAAATCTCCGAATGCGACCATTTACCGACCGGGTCGAAGTGCCGATTCTGAATTGGGGCCTCGCGGGCGGTTCCGACCCCGGGCGAATAAATATCTGCGTCCGACCGGAGGGTACGGCAGTCGGTGTACTAGTACACACGCTCCGGGGGGAATTTTGGCCCCGGAACGGAATTCCGCGAAACCAGCGCCTTGTCGACCGTCTCGGAGTGCGATTCCGAATTGTGGTCACATAAGCGATTCCGATGCCCGTGCGGAAAGTTATGCCCAATTCTTTCGCTGAAGGGGTGGGAATAAACCGGAGGGGGTGACTATATCGGCGATGTTCGGGCACCCATATCCACGACCTGGGGAGGAGATCTCGCGTCGAGTTGAACACGACTTCCGATCGCTGTGACTGGGCGGCTCCGCGTGTGGGCTCCGCCAGCGATTCGCGTAATCGAGGGAGTCGCTACTGCCAAAAAACCTTGGAATAGGGGAGATCGTCGGCTAGAATCGCAATTTCGGAGTGCGAAACGAAGGATTTTCGACCCCGAAATGACGTCTTATGGCCTGAGGCAATAAGGGCGCGTCGAGCGCCTCTGAGTGCCGATTCCGAATTGGGGTCTTATAAGCGATTCCGATAAACGAGCGAAAAGTTATGCCTGTTTGAGCGAAGCGGTGTCCGTATGCGATCGCATCGGCAGCCTGCGACCGCGCTCCCGGAGAGGAATTTGGGCGCCGGACCGGAAATCTCCGAATGCGACCATTTACCGACCGGGTCGAAGTGCCGATTCTGAATTGGGGCCTCGCGGGCGGTTCCGACCCCGGGCGAATAAATATCCGCGTCCGACCGGAGGGTACGGCAGTCGGTGTACTAGTACACACGCTTCGGGGGGAATTTTTGCCCCGGAACGGAATTCCGCGAAACCAGCGCCTTGTCGACCGTCTCGGAGTGCCGATTCCGAATTGTGGTCACATAAGCGATTCCGATGCCCGTGCGGAAAGTTATGCCCAATTCTTTCGCTGAAGGGGTGGGAATAAACGGAGGGGTGACTATATCGGCGATGTTCGGGCACCCATATCACGACCTGGGGAGGAGATCTCGCGTCGAGTTGAACACGACTTCCGATCGCTGTGACTGGGCGGCTCCGCGTTGTGGGCTCCGCCAGCGATTCGCGTAATCGAGGGAGTCGCTACTGCCAAAAAACCTTGGAATAGGGGAGATCGTCGGCTAGAATCGCAATTTCGGAGTGCGAAACGAAGGATTTTCGACCCGAAACGACGTCTTATGGCCTGAGGCAATAAGGGGCGTCGAGCGCCTCTGAGTGCCGATTCCGAATTGGGGTCTTATAAGCGATTCCGATAACCGAGCGAAAAGTTATGCCTGTTTGAGCGAAGCGGTGTCCGTATGCGATCGCATCGGCAGCCTGCGACCGCGCTCCGGAGAGGAATTGGGCGCCGGACCGGAAATCTCCGAATGCGACCATTTACCGACCGGGTCGAAGTGCCGATTCTGAATTGGGGCCTCGCGGGCGGTTCCGACCCCGGGAATAAATATCCGCGTCCGACCGGAGGGTACGGCAGTCGGTGTACTAGTACACACGCTCCGGGGGGAATTTGGCCCCGGAACGGAATTCCGCGAAACCAGCGCCTTGTCGACCGTCTCGGAGTGCCGATTCCGAATTGTGGTCACATAAGCGATTCCGATGCCCGTGCGGAAAGTTATGCCCAATTCTTTCGCTGAAGGGGTGGGAATAAACCGGAGGGGGTGACTATATCGGCGATGTTCGGGCACCCATATCCACGACCTGGGGAGGAGATCTCGCGTCGAGTTAAACACGACTTCCGATCGCTGTGACTGGGCGGCTCCGCGTGTGGGCTCCGCCAGCGATTCGCGTAATCGAGGGAGTCGCTACTGCCAAAAAACCTTGGAATAGGGGAGATCGTCGGCTAGAATCGCAATTTCGGAGTGCGAAACGAAGGATTTTCGACCCCGAAACGACGTCTTATGGCCTGAGGCAATAAGGGGGCGTCGAGCGCCTCTGAGTGCCGATTCCGAATTGGGGTCTTATAAGCGATTCCGATAACCGAGCGAAAAGTTATGCCTGTTTGAGCGAAGCGGTGTCCGTATGCGATCGCATCGGCAGCCTGCGACCGCGCTCCCGGAGAGGAATTTGGGCGCCGGACCGGAAATCTCCGAATGCGACCATTTACCGACCGGGTCGAAGTGCCGATTCTGAATTGGGGCCTCGCGGGCGGTTCCGACCCCCGGGCGAATAAATATCCGCGTCCGACCGGAGGGTACGGCAGTCGGTGTACTAGTACACACGCTCCGGGGGAAATTTTGGCCCCGGAACGGAATTCCGCGAAACCAGCGCCTTGTCGACCGTCTCGGAGTGCCGATTCCGAATTGTGGTCACAAAAGCGATTCCGATGCCCGTGCGGAAAGTTATGCCCAATTCTTTCGCTGAAGGGGTGGGAATAAACCGGAGGGGGTGACTATATCAGTGATGTTCGGGCACCCAAATCCACGACCTGGGGAGGAGATCTCGCGTCGAGTTGAACACGACTTCCGATCGATGTGGCAGGACGGATCAGCGTGTGGGCTCTGCCAGCGATTCGCGTAATCGAGGGAGTCGCTACTGCCAAAAAACCTTGGAATAGGGGCGATCGTCGGCGAGAATCGCAATTTCGGAGTGCGAAATGAAGGATTTTCGACCCCGAAACGACGTCTTATGGACCTGAGGCAATAAGGTCGCGTCGAGCGCCTCTGAGTGCCGATTCCGAATTGGGGTCTTATAAGCGATTCCGATAATCGAGCGAAACGTTATGCCTGTTTGAGCGAAGCGGTGTCCGTATGCGATGGCATCGGCAGCCTGCGACCGCGCTCCCGGAGAGGAATTTGGGCGCCGGACCGGAAATCTCCGAATGCGACCATTTATCGACTGGGTCGAAGTGCCGATTCTAAATTGGGGCCTCGCCGGCGGTTCCAACCCCCGGCCGAATAAATATCGGCATCCGACCGGAGGGTACGGCAATCGGTGTACTAGTACACACGCTACGGAGGAAATTTTGGCCCCGGAACGGAATTCCGCGAAACCAGCGCCTTGTCGACCGTCTCGGAGTGCCGATTCCGAATTGTGGTCACAAAAGCGATTCCGATGCCCGTGCGGAAAGTTATGCCCAATTCTTTCGCTGAAGGGTGGGAATAAACCGAGGGGGTGACTATATCAGGATGTTCGGGCACCCATATCCACGACCTGGGGAGGAGATCTCGCGTCGAGTTGAACACGACTTCCGATCGATGTGACAGGACGGATCAGCGTGTGGGCTCCGCCAGCGATTCGCGTAATCGAGGGAGTCGCTACTGCCAAAAAACCTTGGAATAGGGGCGATCGTCGGCTAGAATCGCAATTTCGGAGTGCGAAATGAAGGAGTTTTGACCCCGAAACGAAGTCTTATGGCCTGAGGCAATAAGGGAGCGTCGAGGACCTCTGAGTGCCGATTCCGAATTGGGCTCTTATATGCGATTCCGATAACCGAGCGAAAAGTTATGCCTGTTTGAGCGAAGCGGTGTCCGTATGCGATGGCATCGGCAGCCTGCGACCGCGCTCCCGGAGAGGAATTTGGGCGCCGGACCGGAAATCTCTGAATGCGACCATTTACCGACTGGGTCGAGGTGCCGATTCTGAATTGGGGCCTCGCGGGCGGTTCCGACCCCCGGGCGAATAAATATCTGCATCCGACCGGAGGGTACGACAGTCGATGTACTAGTACACACGCTCTGGGGGGAATTTTGGCCCCGGAACGGAATTCCGCGAAACCAGCGCCTTGTCGACCGTCTCGGAGTGCCGATTCCGAATTGTGGTCACAAAAGCGATTCCGATGCCCGTGCGGAATGTTATGCCCAATTCTTTCGCTGAAGGGGTGGGAATAAACCGGAGGGGGTGACTATATCGGCGATGTTCTGGCACCCATATCCACGACCTGGGGAGGAGATCTCGCGTCGAGTTGAACACGACTTCCGATCAATGTGACTGGGCGGATCCGCGTGTGGGCTCCGCCAGCGATTCGCGTAATCGAGGGAGTCGCTACTGCCAAAAAACATTGGAATAGGGGCGATCGTCGGCTAGAATCGCAATTTCGGAGTGCGAAATGATGGATTTTCGACCCCGAAACGACGTCTTATGGCCTGAGGCAATATTGGATCGTCGAGGACCTCTGAGTGCCGATTCCGAATTGGGGTCTTATATGCGTTTCCGATAACCGAGCGAAAAGTTATGCCTGTTTGAGCGAAGCGGTGTCCGTATGCGATGGCATCGGCAGCCTGCGACCGCGCTCCCGGAGAGGAATTTGGGCGCCGGACCGAAAATCTCCGAATACGACCATTTACCGACCGGGTCGAAGTGCCGATTCTGAATTGGGGCCTCGCGGGCGGTTCCGTCCCCCGGGCGAATAAATATCCTCGTCCGACCGGAGGGTACGGCAGTCGATGTACTAGTACACACGCTCCGTAGGGAATTTTGGACCCAAAACGGAATTCCACGAAACCAGCGCCTTGTCGACCGTCTCGGAGTGCCGATTCCGAATTGTGGTCACATAAGCGATTCCGATGCCCGTGCGGAAAGTTATGCACAATTCTTTCGCTGAAGGGGTGGGAATAAACCGGAGGGGGTGACTAGATCGGAGATGTTCGGGCACCCATATCCACGACCTGGGGAGGAGATCTCGCGTCGGGTTGAACACGACTTCCGATCGATGTGACTGGGCGGATCCGCGTGTGGGCTCCGCCAGCGATTCGCGTAATCGAGGGAGTCGCTACTGCCAAAAAACCTTGGAATAGGGGCGATCTTCGGCTAGAATCGCAATTTCGGAGTGCGAAATGAAGGATTTTCGACCCCGAAACGACATCTTATGGCCTGAGGCAATAAGGGGGCGTCGAGCGCCTCTGAGTGCCGATTCCGAATTGGGGTCTTATAAGCGATTCCGATAACCGAGCGAAAAGTTATGCCTGTTTGAGCGAAGCGGTGTCCGTATGCGATGGCATCGGCAGCCTGCGACCGCGCTCCCGGAGAGGAAGTTGGGCGCCGGACCGGAAATCTCCGAATGCGACCATTTACCGACTGGGCCGAAGTGCCGATTCTGAATTGGGGCCTCGCGGGCGGTTCCGACCCCCGGCCGAATAAATATCCGCATCCGACCGGAGGGTACGGCAATCGGTGTACTAGTACACACGCTCCGGAGGAAATTTTGGCCCCGGAACGGAATTCCGCGAAACCAGCGCCTTGTCGACCGTCTCGGAGTGCCGATTCCGAATTGTGGTCACAAAAGCGATTCCGATGCCCGTGCGGAAAGTTATGCCCAATTCTTTCGCTGAAGGGGTGGGAATAAACCGGAGGGGGTGACTATATCAGTGATGTTCGGGGACCCATATCCACGACCTGGGGAGGAGATCTCGCGTCGAGTTGAACACGACTTCCGATCGATGTGGCAGGACGGATCCGCGTGTGGGCTCTGCCAGCGATTCGCGTAATCGAGGGAGTCGCTACTGCCAAAAACCTTGGAATAGGGGCGATCGTCGGCTAGAATCGGAATTTCGGAGTGCGAAATGAAGGATTTTCGACCCCGAAACGACGTCTTATGGCCTGAGGCAAAAGTGGGCGTCGAGCGTCTCTGAGTGCCGATTCCAAATTGGGGTCTTATAAGCGATTCCGATAACCGAGCGAAAAGTTATGCCAGTTTGAGCGAAGCGGTGTCCGTATGCGATGGCATCGGCAGCCTGCGACAGCGCTCCCGGAGAGGAATTTGGGCGCCGGACCGGAAATCTCCGAATGCGACCATTTACCGACCGGGTCGAAGTGCCGATTCTGAATTGGGGCCTCGCGGGCGGTTCCGACCCCCGGGCGAATAAATATCTGCATCCGACCGGAGGGTACGGCAGTCGGTGTACTAGTACACAAGCTCTGGGGGGGAATTGTGGCCCCGGAACGGAATTCCTCGTAACCAGCGCCTTGTCGACCGTCTCGGAGTGCCGATTCCGAATTGTGGTCACATAAGCGATTCCGATGCCCGTGCGGAATGTTATGCCCAATTCTTTCGCTGAAGGGGTGGGAATAAACCGGAGGGGGTGACTATATCGGTGATGTTCGGGCACCCATATCCACGACCTGGGGAGGAGATCTCTTGTCGAGTTGAACACGACTTCCGATCGATGTGACTGGGCGGATCCGCGAGTGGGCTCCGCCAGCGATTCGTGTATTCGAGGGAGTCGCGGTCGGAGGCTGCCGATGACATCGCATACGGACACCGCTTCGCTCAAACAGGCATAACTTTTCGCTCGGTTATCGGAATCGCTTATAAGACCCCAATTCGGAATCGGCACTCAGAGGCGCTCGACGCCCCCTTATTGCCTCAGGCCGTAAGACGTCGTTTCGGGGTCAAAAATCATTCATTTCGCACTACGAAATTGCGATTCTAGCCGACGATCGCCCTTATTCCAAGGTTTTTTGGCAGTAGCGACTCCCTCGATTACGCGAATCGCTGGCGGAGCCCACACGCTGATCCGCCCAGTCACATCGATCGGAAGTCGTGTTCAACTCGACGCGAGATCTCCTCCCCAGGTCGTGGATATGGGTGCCCGAACATCGCCGATATAGTCACCCCCTCCGGTTTATTCTCACCCCTTCAGCGAAAGAATTGAGCATAACTTTCCGTACGGGCATCGGAATCGCTTATGTGACCACAATTCGGAATCGGCACTCCGAGACGGTCGACAAGGCGCTGGTTTCGCGGAATTTCGTTCCGGGGCCAAAATTCCCCCCGGAGCATGTGTACTAGTACATCGACTGCCGTACCCTCCGGTCGGACGCGGATATTTATTCGCCCGGGGGTCGGAACTGCCCGCGAGGCCCCAATTCAGAATCGGCACTTCGACCCGGTCGGTAAATGGTCGCATTCGGAGATTTCCGGTCCGGCGCCGAAATTCCTCTCCGGGAGCGCGGTCGCAGGCTACCGATGCCATCGCATACGGATACCGCTTCGCTCAAACAGGCATAACTTTTCGCTCGGTTATCGGAATCGCTTATAAGACCCCAATTCAGAATCGGCACTCAGAGGCGCTGGACGCTCCCTTATTGCCTTAGGCCATAAGTGTAACACCCTCCTCCGACCTTCACACAAACACATTCGTAACCTTTGATCGGAAGAGGGGTTACACTAACAAACTTTCGTTATGGGTAGATATATCCGCGCTTTGCACAAAACTAGCAAACCATTCCACAAAGGTATCTTGGAACATATACAATACACAAGGTCACAAAGTGCTAACACTCATTATTTACAAAAGTCAAATTTCTCTTTCTACTTAATACATCAACAACTAAAATAAACTGCATTATTCTTCTTCATTTCTTCATCGTCCGCAGCGGAATTAGGATTCACATGAAGCTGAGATTATACACACCTTCAATCTGAAAGGGGTGGAGGAAACAAAGGCGTGAGTCGGAAGGACTCAGTAGGTGACAGTAAACATAAAGATAGGAGTTTCAAATTTTAGAGCTTCAAGAGTATTCAGAAAGTGCATATATGGAACAAACATAATTGCTCATGAATCTTCATATCTGACATAAACATATAGCCCAAGTAAATTTCATAACGGGCTCAGATGAATCTTAGAACAAAAGTCATATTTGTCTTTCAGAATTCAGACCATAACTTAATTTGGAAACAAATCGACAGGCATCACTGCTCTCAAGAGGTTACTATATAGACGTAATTTACCATCCTCAGTGCCTAGGCGATTCCAGCACCTTAGATCTTGTTCATTGCGCAAGAACGGGGTTTATTACCCACCATCGTCAGTCCATTGACTTGGATTTACCTACAAACTGTCGCCCTCAGCTGATCACAAGTAGCGGGTGCTACTACAAGTGATCCTAAACCCTCTTTTGAAGAGAACACTGTCTTCATATCATAAATTTCTTTTCATGAGCATAACAAAGATTGGAAATCCAAAGGTGGTTTTGATTGAGAATAAATACAGATATCTTGGTGACTAAGTTGTTCGGAGTTCAATAATATAAGAAAGACAATTGGTTGAGACCGGGTTATGACTCAAGTCAATAACTTTAGAAGATTTGAATCATATAGGAATCCAAAAGAAGATGAAGATTCATAATGGTCATCACAAATTATTCACATCTCATGAGGTGTTCAAACATATGAACTCTCAAGTGGTCAAGTTTTATAACCTCAGTTACCTAATACCGAAGAATAGACTCAATCGGAGGACTATTCGTAATTGTCAACTTTAAGAATAACTCAAGGAGAGTTAAGGTACTCAAAGTGGATGAATTTTTCAGTAACATGACAGTAAATATCAAGGTAAATGAGAGGGTAACTTCCTTGGCTTTTAGGATGAAGTTTGGCATGGATTCAGACATGAAAGAGTGCAGAAATTTGAATTAGCACTGCATCTGTCGACAGACAGGAAGGAGCTGTCGACAGATGAGAGCAGACAAAGCTCAGGTTGTCTGGCTCTGTGTGTATCTGTCGACAGATGCAAGGGATCTGTCGACAGATCCACACAGTCCAGAAACCTGAAGTTCTGTCAGACGTGCGTCTGTCGACAGATTTGGGCTGTCTGTCGACAACCGCCTATTTCTCACTCATAATGACTTAGAATATACTCTAAACATGCTGACAATGGAACCTATGAATCAAGACATGATGTATATCAAATATAAGAGTCTAATTGTAGATCTCACAGTGGTTTATAGGCCAAACAAGAGACATGGAACAAGAGGGTTGCAATTCAAGCTTGTCTAGCTAAAAACTAGACATAGTATATTGTTGGAAGTAAGGCCCTTATACAAGGATTAGATGGAAGATTTCCACAAGATAAACTCTCAAACTCATGGTATTTAATGTTCCAAAATCAAGGTTTGAGGTACAACTACTAAATGGAAAGTAACCTCACTGTTCTAAAGATATCGAAACTTTTAGCAAATCTCTATAACATAACCATGGATCATGGGTGGAAGGAGAAATTGGGAACCTACTTGATCTGAAAGAAAAGTGAAGATTCTTCTTCGTAATCACATGGTTCCAAAGGAGTTAAGGAAATCAAACAAAAGTTTGGAATTATAACCTCGTATACAGACTAAACCAAGGTGGTTAACAAGCTTAAAGGCAACTTTGAACAAGGCTATGATCTTTCTGACAAGAACAGAGGGTAAAGATTTAGAAGGAGAATAGGAACCTATAGACATACGTACTTACACACGATTTATGAGGATGGTTACACAGTTCATATGAGGATTTGCAAGTTTAGACAAGTATATAGAGATCCTGAACTCTTTAGCCAAGGTCAGAGACAAGGATTTAGAAAAGAAGGAAGAACCCTTCTTGACTTCAAGATCAACGAAATCCTTGAATACATCTAATTAAAAATGAAGCAAAGCAAGAAGAACTATACAGGTCATGGCTCAAACAGGAGACATGGTTCCTACAAATGAAGAAACCATGAGCATATACATAGGAAACTGAGAAGGATTGGAGGTATGCCACCTACTTGACTTGGTGAAGAACAAAGGTACTTCTTTTCTCCTCAACAAAGGAATCAACAGAAGCAAGGAGAGGGAAACTTGTAGAATTAGCCATCTCAATTTTAATTGGAGCCTCTTAACACCTCCAGGAGCACAGCAGCAGCAGCTACGGCCAAGCAACTACAGGACCAGGAAGAACAAGAGTGTTCGAAAGATGCATACGATGGGTGTTGGGGTGTTTTTATAACCCAACAAACCTTCTCATGCATGATGGCACGTTGGTTGCCCATGTGTCATGGTAAGAATCCTTTGATTCTTACCTTAACACGTATCACATGCAACTTACCATTTGGTTACACATAAGTAACCGCAATGATGCCTATCCTTGATGTAATGGCTCTTTAGGAGCCTTACACGTATCCCACTGGAATTTCCCAAAAATTCCATCCCGTAATTACCACATAATTCAGCTGGTCCAATGTTTACTATGTAAACACCTCTAAATGGTGTCCATTTGTCACGAAATTTTAACCATAGGCTATACGATGGTTTTACAAATTGTAGTAATTTTAGTTTAATTTTTAGATTTTATTTTATAGTAGGTGAAAAATCACCCGAAAAATAGTCGCGTCGACTGTACCTTGAAATCCGTACGTCGAAAAATTCGGATAATTACACATTTAATTTCTCCACATTTTTTGGAAATTATGATGTTCTTAGATTTTTATTTTGATGTTGTTTTCCGGTATCGCCCTGTGGAGGCACGCACATCGAGGTGCGACACTGGGACAATGTTCATTACCATTAATTAAGTCTATCATCTAATTCTCACATTTTAACAACCCTAAGGTATTTTAACCAAATTACTTCTATTTTCATAACATTTTTAATTTCTGGGGCGTTATAATAAGACGTCGTTTCGGGGTCGAAAATCCTTCATTTCGCACTCCGAAATTGCGATTCTAGCCGACGATCGCCCCTATTCCAAGGTTTTTTGGCAGTAGCGACTCCCTCGATTACGCGAATCGCTGGCGGAGCCCACACGCGGATCCGCCCAGTCACATCGATCGAAAGTCATGTTCAACTCGACGCGAGATCTCCTCCCTAGGTCGTGGATATGGGTGCCCGAACATCGCCGATATAGTCACCCCCTCCGGTTTATTACCACCCCTTCAGCGAAAGAATTGGGCATAACTTTCCGCACGGGCATCGGAATCGCTTATGTGACCACAATTCGGAATCGGCACTCCGAGACGGTCCACAAGGTGTTGGTTTCGCGGAATTCCATTTCGGGGCCAAAATTCCCCTCGGAGAGTGTGTACTAGTACACCGACTGCCGTACCCTCCGGTCGGACGCGGATATTTATTCTCCTGCGGGTCGGAACAGCTCGCGAGGCCCCAATTCAGAATCGGCACTTCGACCCGGTCGGTAAATGTTCGCATTCGGAGATTTCCGGTCCGGCGCCCAAATTCCTCTCTGGGAGCGCGGTCGCAGGCTGCCGATGCGATCGCATACGGACACCGCTTCGCTCAAACAGACATAACTTTTCACTCGGTTATCGGAATCGCTTATAAGACCCCAATTCGGAATCGGCACTCAGAGGCGCTCGATGCCGCCTTATTGCCTCAGGCCATAAGACGTCGTTTCGCGGTCGAATATCCTTCATTTCGCACTCTGAAATTGCGATTCTAGCCGACGATCGCCCCTATTCCAAGGTTTTTTGGCAGTAGCGACTCCCTCGATTACGCGAATCGCTGGCGGAGCCCACACGCGGATCCACTCAGTCACATCGATCAGAAGTCGTGTTCAACTCGACGCGAGATCTCCTCCCCAGGTCGTGGATATGGGTGCCGAACATCGCCGATATAGTCACCCCCTCGGTTTATTCCCACCCTTCAGCGAAAGAATTGGGCATAACTTTCCGCACGAGCATCGGAATCGCTTATGTGACCACAATTCGGAATCAGCACTCCGAGACGGTCGACAAGGCGCTGGTTTCGCGGAATTCCGTTCCGGGGCCAAAATTCCCCCCATAGCGTGTGTACTAGTACACCGACTGCCGTACCCTCCGGTCGGACGCGGATATTTATTCGCCCGGGGGTCGGAACCGCCCGCGAGGCCCCAATTCAGAATCGGCACTTCGACCCGGTCGATAAATGGTCGCATTCGGAGATTTCTGGTCCGGCGCCCAAATTCCTCTCCGGGAGCGCGGTCGCAGGCTGCCGATGCCATCGCATACGGACACCGCTTCGCTCAAACAGGCATAACTTTTCGCTCGGTTATCGGAATCGCTTATAAGACCCCAATTCGGAATCGGCACTCAGAGGCGCTGGACGCTCCCTAATTGCCTCAGGCCATAAGACGTCGTTTCGGGGTCAAAAATCATTCATTTCGCACTACGAAATTACGATTCTAGCCGACGATCGCCCCTATTCCAAGGTTTTTTGGCAGTAGCGACTCCCTCGATTACACGAATCGCTGGCGGAGCCCACTCGCGGATCCGCCCAGTCACATCGATCAGAAGTCGTGTTCAACTCGACGCGAGATCTCCTCCCCAGGTCGTGGATATGGGTGCCCGAACATCGCCGATATAATCACCTCCTCCGGTTTATTCCCACCCCTTCAGCGAAAGAATTGGGCATAACTTTCCGCACGGGCATCGGAATCACTTATGTGACCACAATTCGGAATCGGCACTCCGAGACGGTCGACAAGGCGCTGGTTTAGCGGAATTCCGTTCCGGGGCCAAAATTCCTCCCGAAGCGTGTGTACTAGTACACCGACTGCCGTACCCTCCGGTCGGATGCGGATATTTATTCGCCCGGGGGTCGGAACCGCCCGCGAGGCCCCAATTCAGAATCGGCACTTCGACCCGGTCAGTAAATGGTCGCATTCGGAGATTTCCGGTCCGGCGCCCAAATTCCTCTCCGGGAGCGCGGTCGCAGGCTGCCGATGCCATCGCATACGGACACAGCTTCGCTCAAACATGCATAACTTTTCGCTCGGTTATCGGAATCGCTTATAAGACCCCAATTCGGAATCGGCACTCAGAGGCGCTCGACGCCCCCTTATTGCCTCAGGTCGTAAGACGTCGTTTCGGGGTCGAAAATCATTCATTTCGCACTATGAAATTGCGATTCTAGCCGACGATCGTCCCTATTCCAAGGTTTTTTGGCAGTAGCGACTCCCTCGGTTACACGAATCGCTGGCGGAGCCCACACGCGGATCCGCCCAGTCACATCGATCGGAAGTCATGTTCAACTCGACACGAGATCTCCTCCCCAGGTCGTGGATATGGGTGCCCCAACATCGTCGATATAGTCACCCCCTCCGGTTTATTCCCACCCCTTCAGTGAAGGAATTGGGCATAACTTTCCGCACGGGCATCGGAATCGCTTATGTGACCACAATTCGGAATCGGCACTCCGAGACGGTCGACAAGGTGCTGGTTTCGCGGAATTCCGTTCCGGGGCCAAAATTCCTCCGGAGCGTGTGTAATAGTACACCGACTGCCGTACCCTCCGGTCGGACGCGGATATTTATTCGCCCGGGGGTCGGAACCGCCCGCGAGGCCCCAATTCAGAATCGGCACTTCGCCCCGGTCAGTAAATGGTCGCATTCGGAGATTTCCGGTCCGGCGCCCAAATTCCTCTCTGGGAGCGCGGTCGCAGGCTGCCGATGCCATAAGCCCAGGTCTGTGACGAACATCGTGGCGTCTTGATCCGGAGGATGCATACTGATCTGGTGGTAACCAGAGTACGCGTCCAAAAAGCTGAGAAGCTCGTGACCGGAAGTAGCATCCACCAGCTGATCAATGCGCGGCAGAGGGAAGTTATCCTTGGGCGTCGCTTTACTGAGATCCTTATAGTCAATGCACACACGCCATTTACCGTTGGCCTTGCGTACGAGGACCACATTGGAGATCCATCTTGGGTATTGGGCTTCTCTGAGGAGCCCAACAGTTCGGCTTTTGACAACGTGATTCTGGATCACGGTCTGCCGTTCTCGGTTCACAGGTCGCCTCCTCTGTTGAACTGGTGGAATCCGGGGATCCAGACGGAGGCGATGCACCATTACTTCTGGGGGAATGCCCGGAAGCTCGTCATCAGACCAGGCGAACACGTCCAAATTGGCCAGCAGGAAGGCTGCGTAGCGTTGCTGCTCGGCCTCTGTTAACAAGGCGCCAATGTATAAGACGTGCTCGGGGTCATCGTCTACCTGGACGGGGATTAAATCTTCAGCAGGCGTTCCTCGACTAGTAGAAGGCTGATCGGACGTTGGCGGGGCCGGATCCGCGAGTGGTTGCTTGTCTCTTAAAGAAAGGACATAGCAACGGCGAGATTCGCGCTGACATCCGAGCACTTTGCCGACTCCGCTCGGGGTCGGGAACTTCATCTTCTGGTGGAGTGACGAAGGTACCGCTTTAATGCGCCCGATCAGACCTCTGCCGAGGATGGCGTTGTATCCAGGCATGTTGTTGATGACCAAGAAGTCAACAATCTTGGTCACGACCCTTGGAGCCGTCCCTAAAGAGATCAGGAGGTGAACTCTCCCCATGGGTTGGACCGAAACTCCCGAAAAGCCGAACAGAGGCGAATTTACGGGGGCGAGCTGATCGGTTTTCAAACCCATGAGGACAAAACAATCGTAAGCCAAGACATCGGGGGCGCTTCCATTATCCACTAGAATCCGGCGCACATTACAGTGATTGATGGTGGCCGAAATGACCAACGCATCAGCGTGTGGGGTCGTAACCCCTACAAGATCTTCGTCCGAGAAGGTTATAGCCTCCTCGGGCAGTGCGCGTGCAGGACTGGTGGGGTATGGAGTCGGCCGAGGTGCCGAAGGCCTATCTACTACATGCACTCGCCTTGCGTAGTCGCGTCGGCTTCGAGTGCTTTCTCTGCCTGCGCCGAAACCTCCCGCGATCACGTTGATCTCCTGCCCGTTGGGCTCATTGTTGATCGGCTGCTCGGGAGTCCGCTCTCAGCGTTTGGGGCGCTCTTCATTCCGGCGTATGAACCGTCCAAGGTAGCCGCGCTTGATAAGGTCTTCAATTTCGTCCTTAAGCTGGCGGCACTCGGAGGTGTCGTGGCCGTGGTCGCGATGGAAGAGACAGTACTTGTTCTGGTCGCGCCTCCGGGGGTCGGAGCGCATCTTCTGCGGCCACCGAACATATGCTTCGTTCCTGATCTCCGCCAGGATCTGTTCGGGTGCAACAGTGAGGGGGTATAGTTGGTGAAGGGGCGCGGACGGCGCGGAGAGTCACCATTGCGTTGTCCCTTCTTCCGATCACGGTCGGAACCGTTGTCGGAAGGCCTCTTCTTGTCCGACTGCTCCCCCTGTTCTGCCCTGCCTGCTGCCAGGCTCTCATCACAAGCCGCGTGGCGTTGTGCGATGGAGAGTAGCTCGGAAAGAGTGGAGGGCTGCTGGACGCCGAGGGTCCTCTGCAAGAAACCGTCGCGAGTGCCCTGAATGAGGGCACTGGTTGCCAGAGGGACGTCCAGGCGCGAGATGCGAAGCGCTTCTGTTCGGAACCTCTTTACGAAGTCCCAGAGCGCTTCGCCCTTCTTCTGGCGCACGGCCAGGAGAGAAACCGCCGTTCGCGGCTGCGACCTCCCACCAAGGAAGTTGTCCCGAAAGGACTTCTTCAGTTGGCGGAAGGAGGTGATGGAGCCCGCCGGAAGGGTCTCGAACCAGGCCCTGGCGGTCTCCTTGAGGGTTGCAGGGAAGGCCCTACACTTGGCCGCATCTGATGCTCCGTGGAACACCATGTGCGACTCAAAGCCGTGAATGTGGTCGGCCGGGTCGGTAGTGCCGTCATAGGGCGCGATGGTGGGCAGGGGGAGCTTGGGAGAGACTTGAGCTTCCAGGATCTCCCTGCTGAAAGAGGAGCGGAAGTCCAGGTCGTCTTCCGCAGGAGCTTTCCCTTCCGCGCTGAACCATCGCGTCCACGCGGTGCTCGAGGTCGACCACGCATCGTAGGCGCCTGGCGAGCTCCTGTTCGGAATTGGCGGGGCCCCCTCGTCCGGACGCGTGGGAGTTGCCTCCCACGACCGATCGTGGCGGACGGGGGGAGGCAGCAGAGCGATGGGGCGAACGCCCGCGGCGCTCCGGTGCCCGCTCTTCGGACGGGGCTCGATGCGATCGGCGCGGCGAGTCTGCCTGCTGCTCCTGAGGCGCCGGAAGGATGCGAGAGCGTCGATGCGACGACTCCGCCTGTCGCTCTCGCGGCAGGGGAACCGCCGGGGCTGGTGGTCCAGCCAGCTGAGCCTGCAGGGCAAGGCAGACACCTGTCAACTGCTGCATCTGCCCCCGAAGTTCTGCCACTTCCAGGGCAGTTGCCAGCGCGGTGGCAACTGGTGCGGGGACGTCGTTGTTGACACCGGCGGGAGCGATGTCGACGTCTACGGGAGAGGATCGATGGCGAGAGTCCCCTCGTGACTGACGGGATCTCGTCGCCCTACTCCCCACATTCTGGTACGAGGATCGTCCACGAGCCATGGCTACGTCGATTCCCACAGACGGCACCAAATGTGGTGGTATGTTCCTGTTTGGGCCGGAGCCAAACGGGCCTCTAGATGGGGAAGACGAACGCCGGTACGGACGGAAACCTGCAAAACCAGAACTGGATCAGGGGGCCCGGTGAAGACCGGGGAAAACCCTCCGATGCCTAAGTCAGTATGAGACTTGCGAGGCAGAGAGCTTGAGAGTGTAAGGGTGAGTTTGCGTCCAAGAGAGCGTACCCGTGCATGGTCCTGTACCTGTACTTTTATAGGCGTTAGCGTGAAGGCAGACGTGCGCAACGCTGGCAGATCGTCCCTGGAAAGGCGCCTTGACGGGCGCGCATAACGGGAGGAGTTATGCGCCCAGATGTCCGTTGGGATGCCGGGCAGTTAACGCACCTCTTGATGACGGGGCGCGTGACCCGGGGCGGTTATAACCGTGGCGCAGGCCAAAAGACCTGTTCGGCACCTTCCGGACATGCTTTCCGAGTAGGTGACCCGCATGGGGGGATCGAACATGCTGTTCGGAAATATCCAGGGTTGTTCCGCGCAGAAGGATGAACGTCCCTGTTCGGAAACGTTCCGCTGAAGAGGTCGGCAACGCTTCGCTAGGGGTAACCGGCACGTGGAGTCCTTTTAACCAGTCCGCACGGGGGCGTGGGACTGTACGAAGAGGCCACGCACAAAGGAAGGCGTTGATGGGCCTTGACGCAATGGGCTTAGGTGGCAGAAAACAGCCACCACAGATTGAAAAGCAACCCATTAAAACCTCGGGTTAGATAATTCAATGTCTGTGCTCGGACATATGGGTTCACATATGCATCATTCGCCACTCGGATTCTTGTGTGGTCATGACGCCATCCGTCTCCTTCAAGGCTTGCCTTAGGGATTGGTGTTATGTGCCATTCGGGTCATGTCATCTATCGGCATACACCCTCCCTTTTGGTGCCTTCTCCATTATGGTGGATGCGTACCACGCTCTCCCCTGTCAACCAAGATAAGGGGAGATGCTGCCGAATTTTTTCCGTGAGGGTTGAATCGGCAAGAGTCCTTTTAAAAAAAGAGATCTCCAAAGTTCAACCAGTGGCATTTCAATCTGTCTTGCTGTTTGCATGTCTCGCCAAATAGAATGCACTCGTGCTGCCAATCGGCCATCTAATAACTGAACAACGCCGAATCGCAAATAGGACCATGTTGTACATATTTTAAAAAGAATGAAAGAGCAAATCAGAGCCTTTTCATGATAAAAGCGAAAGTAAGCAAATAGGGCAACTCACATTCTTACATGCTTCAAATGAAACAACAGAACAAATTGGAACTTGTTTTGATACAAAGGACAAAAGTGCAAATAGCTCATTTTTGCGACTTGCATGTTTTAAAGGAACAAAAGACCAAAAAAAGAAGCTCTTCGTGATAAAATAACCAATAGATCATCTCATGCTTTCAAAATAATAAAAGACCAAATCAAGATTGTTTTCATGATAATAAAGGTAACAAATGATCAAATAGACCATTTTCTAACTTGTGTTTTCTCAAATAGAACCAAAGAGCAAATTGAAACCCTTTTTATGATAAAAAAAAAAAAATGAGCGAATAGGCGAAAAGATCCAACGACTAATAAGAAAAGACCTCACGACGTTGAATAGACGCTATGCTTTTTATCACTTCAGCCTAAGTTTAAGTTGCATCTTGCACCTCTATCGGATGTCTCCGTTTTAGGTCATAAGGCTTTCTAATTTTGGCGATTAATCAAGAGTTTTTCCTCTCAGAGGGATGTAATTAACGCCGTTGCATATAGACAACGATGAGATTTTGGTCCAGGACCCGACACTCACTTTCGTTTGACGAAGTCTAACGGTGCGCACAACAAATCTAAAGTCCTCCGACTCTCGGAAGTAGAACAGTTGTTGCCACTTTGGTGGCTGGCACGCCCGTGCTGTGCGAGTGCCGATTCATCTCACGTCGCCATCACTCGTGTAGCACTCGACGGGATTTGGAATAACAATACGCATCTATGAGAGCATAAGACAACATGATAATAGAACCAAAAGATTTTAAATCTTAAAATTTTCCATTTCCACATATGCTTGAGAATATCCACACCGTGAGATGGGAAGGTGACAAGGATAAGACCTTACAAATAAGAAGTGGTTGAAACATTCAAACTTTGTGTTGTTGCGAATTCACCACACATGAGTTGGTTCTACCGATACAGGCTACGGGCGGATCTAAAAAAATTCAGTGGGTCACCAAAATTCCTATGATTTATTTTAAAATTGGAAATTTTATTTATATATCATTAAAATATTTTTATTCAGTTATATACTCTCAAAGTCTAACTATTAGATTATATCCCTCTCAAATAGGAAAAAAAAGTATTATATATGTTCCTACCATTTGATTATGTCCATTTAACTCAATTATGAAGTTGACTTAAGAGAAGAAATGACTTAAACGCCCCCTTCTCTCCCCCCCCCCCCCCTCAATCTCTCTTTCTTCTTTTGCGAGGGTATTTTTATCTTTTTATCTCTTTTGACAACGTCTAGTTGAGGAGTGAATGTTCTTCAGATTCCGGATATAATCGACGATTTCTATCAATTTGAGGGGTATACAAATTAATAATTAGATTTTGACAGTATATCTCTAAATATGAAAGATTTTAAGAGTATATAAATAAATTTTTCTTTAAAATTTAAGCCTAAAAAGATCAAAACTATTATAATGGCTCTATCGATCTAGACCAGATGACTCATTGGATGATTCCATTAGATATAATTGTCTTTTTTTTTTAATATATATATATATATATTATTAATGAGTTAAACTTAAACACTAGGCAAAGGGCAAACACAATATAGGCGGCATATGCCATGCTCTGGCATAGCCTCTCCCTACGATTTCTACATCTTGGAACCAGTGCAGGTGCAGTGGCATGTTTAATGAGTTGTGTGTGTGTGTGTGTGTGATGAGAGAGAGAGAGAGTATAGTTAAACCATGCTCTGTCATAGCCTCTCCCTACGATTTCTTGTAAATACATCTTGGAACCAGTGCAGGTGCAGCATGTTTAATGAGTGTCTCTTTGTATATCCTTATTTATGTAAACGAGACAAAGCGCCATGCACTGGCATAGCCTCTCCAAACAAGTTCATATAAATACATGTTGGAAGTTGGAACCACTGCAAGTGCAGTGGCATCTCTATGCATACTCTTAATGATGGCCGCCATGCACTGACATATGTATCTCCCAACAAGTTACTGTAAATACATCTTGGAACCACTGCAAGTGCAGTGGCATCTCGTATACATACTCCTTTTAATGAGTGTCTCTTTGTATTTCTTGTTTATATAAACAGCACGAAGTGCCATTGCGACTGTTCTGCAACTTTGTCTCTCTACGGTCCTCTAACAAATTCACACTTTTCGCACAAACACACGATAGAGCGAGCGAGAGAGAGAGAGATGAGGGAGAGGAGGTGGGAAGAGCTGGACATGAACTGTTTGGCTCACATATTTGCCAGGTTGGGGCCCGAGGACAAGGTACTGTCCATCCCCTTCGTGTGCAAATCCTGGTTCAGCGCTTTGATGGATCCTTTCTGCTGGCGGTCTCTGGACTTTTCTTCAATTTTCCAGTCATCCGAATCCATCAAGACGAGGTTCCATAGCCAATATCCAGGGAGTAAGCCCTCGTTCTCAGCCATCCTTAAACTTGCCCTTCATCGCAGCCAGGGGTCCACAACTGAGCTCTTCCTCCGACAGCCGCGCTACGACATGCACGACCGCGGCGTTATACTTATGATCCGCCAAGGAGACCTGGACCTTGTGGAAAAGGAGTAATTGACCCTTCTTCCCCACAAATCTATCTGCTTAGATCATACGTGCTTCTCTTTGATTATCCATACATACATATATATGCTATAGCTGGTGTCTCTGATTGTTTTCTGAAGTTTTTCTCCAGCCCTTTCTTTTTTTCTCTCAGCTACCAAAAAAAGGCCAAAAAAGTTTTTTTTGTTTTTGTTTTTTTAGACAATGCAATGTTTTTGCAATTACTTTTCTAATCATGTTATCCTATTTAGTCGACTCTCCGGACTCAGGGACTTCAACTTTTTCTTGCAAGCATACCCTTTTCACCGCTTTTAATTACATTTAATTTTCAGTCTTGTTTCTGCAGATGCCTCGGAATCAAAATCTTATCTTACGACTCATTGGGTTCGGAACTGGACGAGCGCATCCCCAAGATGGTTGCAAACTTGGAGAACCTTGAAACCCTGTGTCTGGTAGGCAACCAGCTCTTCTTTGAAGAGATTCTAGCTGTAGTTAACGAGCACTGTGCGAGATTTGCCTGTCTCATGATAACAGAGAGGTACTTTGGTGAACTGGAAACCAAGGAAATCGTCCCTCTCCCTCCGTGGCTTAAACGTCTGTCCCTGCATCGGGTCATCATAGGCAAGAAGTCCCTCATGTCCATACTCGACGGATGCAAAGAACTCGAGGAGCTGCGTATATTGCCTTGCTGGGATATCTTGCCCGATGGTGATGTAATGAGAACCTTCGTGTATAGAAGTCTCACCTACGGCGACGAAAAGTACTTCTGGCCTATCATTTTTCGGATGGGAACTACGTAGATGGAGGGTATTGTTTCGAGAGGTTGGGATAGAGCACCTGTTCTTTAAGCTTGCTGTAGCTGTACTTTGCTGCTGTGAGTGTTCTTCGTGCCATGTTCTAGTCCTATTGCAAGTGAATTGTATTGCTAACAAACCAACGCTATCCAATGGGCTAGCTTCTTGTCTTTTTTCTCCTCTCAGTTTTTGGTTTGATGGATAAAAAGATTAAGGCTGTAAATAGAATAAAATTTTTTGATATTTTAACCTGATTTTGATAACTTATCCGATTTAAGATTAAAAAATAATGTCGATAATTTTTCAGAATCAATATTATTAATTGTTTTCTGATAAGTTCCCGAAATTGAAACATCCTTTTTTTAAAAATTGAGTTTTTATTCTGATTAAGCCATCGACTGTTTTAGGAATGGGGCCAGTATAAATGACTAATGGGCTCTGGTCCCTCTCCTACCAGCAACCTCCTTTTTGTTTTCCCGGCAGTCACCATGTTCATAGAATGGTTTCAGTTAAGTGGTTATTTGCCAACCTTCCTCCTCTGACCGCAAATGCTCAATCACGTAGTCACTTATAGGAACTGAGAAAACTCTAGATATTATCTTGGGCCCCCATTCTACTTACAAGATGCAAAGCGATATATTTTGGCTGACGTCTTTCTACTACACACCAGGAGTTTTCGACCATGATGCTGAGATACCCAGACCTCGCCAAGCACACCTTCTACCTCTTCTTTCCCCCACTCAAACATTCCTTTCAACATGCCAAGTATGGGATGCTGGCAAAGTATGAACAATCTGCCTAAATGACTGAGATCTACAATACTTGGCTCTGAGCAGAGAACCCCACAAGCCAAGTTGGAGATGAATTCCTGCCTAACAACAAACGGCTTCATAGCCGTCTAGAGTGCCATTCGTAGACGGCTATATATGAGGCGTCTACTAAACTTGTTTACCTAAACGGCTAAAAGCCGTCTACGAAAGCCGTCTACAAATTTTTTTATTCATTAAAAAAAAAAGAGTCTCTGGTTGCAAGTTTCGCCAACGCCGCTGACATCATTCTACTCTGTGATGATCTCCTTCAGCTGCGGCAAGCCGCCGCCGTTGGGGACGCCCGCGGCTGTGCAGCACAGGTCCCCCCGCTTGCACCCACTCCAGCTGTAGTCGCTGCAGTAGCGCCGGCAGCACGTAGCCACAGGGCGCTTGCGGAAGTCGCGGCAGATGTGGTGGGAGTGGCAGGTCGCCGTGCACACGATGGGTTTCTCGCACGAGACGTGGCTCCCCCGCACCTCCGATATCTCGTCCTTCTTGTGGGCGCAGACGTCGTGCAGCAGCGCCGGCTCTTCCTCGTGCAAGCAGTGACCGCGGTGCTGCTCCCCGTCAGCGCACTTGGTTGGGGATGGCGCGCAACAGTCTCCGTGGTGCCCGGCTTCGCTGGCTATGGAGATGGAGTGGCTGGGGCTGCCGGGGTCCTCCACTGCGTGGGCGCTCGATTCTGCACGGTCGTGGGCGTGGTGATGGTTGAGAGGAGGGCGAGAAGGGAGGACGAGGGATTCGTAGCAGGCGGGGCAGCAGCCGCCGGGATCGGATGCAGCGGCAGGAGAGGAGGGGGGCGCCGACGTGGCGGCGTCAGCCCCGACTGCTCCGGCCTTCACCATGACCGACCCCCCCGAGTTACCAGTACCGGAGGTGGAACTCCATGGAGGCGTCGCAGAGAAGCGCCACCACCGTGACGGGCGCCACGCTGCCATCTCCGGCACCTTCATCGTCGCCGGGATCGACATGATCCAGGCCCTTGAACACCGCCCCGGAGAGGGAGAGAGATCGAGCAGAGACGGGGGGTGGGGGTGGGGGGGGCGAGGGGCACGGCGGTGGTGACCTGCGGCGGTGGGGGAGGAAGATTAAGAAGGGAAGAAGACCGGATGGGGGTGCGGCGGCTCAAGCTGCTGAGGGTTTTCTTGGGGAAAAAGAAAATAAAAAGGGAGAAGAGGCGGGGCTTTGGCGGGTTGGAGGGAAACCAAAAAATGCCCAAACCGCATGTTTAAAAATATGTTTGGGAAAATTTTAGGGGATTTGGCGCCCGGGTGGAAATTTTAAAGGGATTTGGCGCCAGGGGAGCCCGGGGAAGGGGGGAAATTTTAAGGGATTTGGCGCCGGGGGAATATTTTCGGGATTTGGTGACTTTTGGGGTATTTAAAATATTAAGATATAAAAATATGTACATTTATAAATAAAACTATTAATATTAAATATATATCAAAATATTAATTTTAATGTATTAATATAAATGTAAAATTAAGCAGTATTTAAATACTAATTTATAAATAAAGATGTACAAATCTATTAATATTTACATACAGATATATGCGTGTAGATATAAATACATAAATATATACATATATACATATAGATATATACCTACATAGATATTTATGTCTATATATATTATATAAATATCTATATATATTATAGATATTATATATTAATACATAGATATTCTATATATGTAAATGTATTCATATATTATAGATATTATATATAAATGTGTTCATATATTTAATCATATTATATATATTTAACCAAATTTCATTATATCTATTTTCATATATTTAATCGTGTATATAAAAACATGGGTGATGATCTATTTCATTGTTTTATCAAACATGTAGTATGATTAAACGGCATATGCATCATATTTTTAATTGTGAATATCTGAGTTCTAATTCTTTCTTAGAATGTTTACTACAAGATCCTCTTTTTACAACCGCATATGCTTCTTTATTAAGTTATATATTTATAAAAAGTTATATATTTAATTATATATTAAATATATAAGTATATAACATTTAATATATTTTTGTTATTTTTAGTTGATTATTTCTTATATTTTATATTCTCTTATGACGCATAAAAATAATAAAATTCACTTTGTAGACTCGTCCCTGTAAGATATATATATTTTTTTAAATTGGGACACCCAAGTTAATTACCTACGATCTTCATATCTATACATAAACATTAATTCAATAATGTATGACACCCAAGTTAATTACCTACGATCTTCATATCTATACATAAACATTAATTCAATAATGTATGACATTTATTGCATTCAAGGAGTGGCTATGAGTATAGTTTATATATTTGAAATTTACATATATTTATATATTTAATGCTATGAGTATAGCCATCAATTAAAAATTGTTAGCATTATAATGTATAAATAATTATTCTTATTAATCATTTTTATCTTCAAATTACTTTTAATATTTAAAATTTGAATCTTAAGTTTTGAATATTTATTTGATGAGTATAATTATGTATAGAATAATTTACATAAAACTAAATATGTAGACGGCTCCTTCTAGCCGTCTATGAATAAATCATACGTAGACGGCTATTTTAAGCCGTCTACGTATCATACATTCGTAGACGGCTTACTGAAGCCGTCTAGTTTTCTACGTATCATACATTCGTAGACGGCTTATTGAAGCTGTCTAGTTTTATACGTAGACGGCTTACAAAAGCCGTCTACGTATGATTTATTCATAGACGGCTAGAAGAAGCCGTCTACATATGTAATTTATGTAGACGGCTTAAATTTTCAGCCGTCTACGTATCTTACATTTTTTGTAGTGCTATCATAATCTGCCTAAATGACTGAGATCTACAATACTTGGCTCTAAGCAGAGAACCCCACAAGCCAGGGGGGTCATTAATGAATCTCCAAGCCAATTTCATGAGTTCAGCTTTATTGATTAATTAATATTATTTTGATTATAATGGCATGACCTTCTGACATTTGAGTGGTATATGCACAACATCGATCTTGAAAGGATCTAGACTATGACTAGCCCTAGAGGGGGGTGAATAGGACTTTAAAATTTTGTCTTGAATGAACAACAGAAACCAATGAAGAAATATGAACGAATGCAAAGCAAAGAGAACTGAGAGGGAAGAAGGATGCAAGCACACGAAGAGACGCGGATTTATCCTGGTTCGGTAAGACCCCTGTTGGTCTACCTACGTCCAGTCCTCACCAACACGGTGAGATTTCCCTCACTAAGAGATGATCACACTCGCTGGTTGAAATGGTGCCCAGCTCACCAACAAACCGCTAGTTAGCACGGTGCCTAGCTCACCAATACACAGCTAGTTGATGCGGTGCCTAGCTCACCAACACAGTAAAGAACTGAAAGAGATAAAGATAAACAAGCAAACACAATGACAAGCTTGAGAGGATGATCTTCAGATGTTGATGAAGCTCTGATGAAGCAAAGATCTCCTCAAAAAGAAGCCTTCTACAAGGATGCAGCAGATGGAAGCTTTAGAAGGCTAAAAAAAGCTTGGAGAAGAAGCTCTGGATGAAACTCTTGAAGGAGGCACACTTCTCCACAAAATTCCCTTACCTAGGGTTTCCCCCAGGTGTCCTTTATATATCCCTTTTCCAAAGATAGCCGTTTGAGAGAATATGGAAAGTGGTCTTGGTCAAAAAGTTGTTCAAAAATAAGCACTTTTCAGAAGGTTCTGCATGTCAGGGTCGACTCCCACTTTTGTTGGGGTCGACTCCAAAAAACTGAGCACAGTGAGGGTCGACTCCTTTGAAAGGCCGGGGTCGACTCCAATGGACAGGAAATGTTTGGGGCTTCTTTGTGAAGTCTTTTGCTTTAATGTGATGCCCTATTTTCTGCACTTTCTTCGCAAACATGTTAGCGAACACTATGAGTGTTTTGTGATCATCAAAATTCAAAGAGATCCAACAATCTCCCCCTTTTTGATGATGACAAAACACCTCTACAACAATAATCATTCTTCGAAACCAATTACTGATACCAAAACATATTAAGGCACATAAATCCGAACACAAATTCATACAGAATTCTCAACACATTAGAGCATAAAGATCAAAATATCAATTCATTCAAATTGCTCAAGGATAGTCATATATTTCCATTCATAACTAAAAAAGATACAAGTATTATCTTGCTTACAAAAAGATACATATGATATCTCCCCCTAACTATGAGCACCCGTTAAAAGTCATTCACAAAAAAAAGAGTAAAGAAGTTAAAGTTCTAGTGCTATCAAATCACATAACTACCATCAATACACACAAGTTATGAGATTTCCCACTCTACGAAAGAGATCACACCCGCTGGTTGAAACTGTGCCCAGGTCACCAACAAATCGCTAGTTAGCACGGTGCCTAGCTCACCAATACACAGCTAGTTGATGCGGTGCCTAGCTCACCCAACACAGTAAAGAACTGAAAGAGATAAAGATAAACAAGCAAACACGATGACAAGCTCGAGAGGATGATCTTCAGATGTTGATGAAGCTCTGATGAAGCAAAGATCTCCTCAAAAAGAAGCCTTCTACAAGGATGCAAAAGATGGAAGCTTTAGAAGGCTAAAAAAAGCTTGGAGAAGAAGCTCTGGATGAAACTCTTGAAGGAGGCACACTTCTCCACGAAATTCCCTTACCTAGGGTTTCCTCCAGGTGTCCTTTATATATCCCTTTTCCAAAGATAGCCGTTTGAGAGAATATGGAAAGTGGTGTTGGTCAAAAAGTTGTTCAAAAAGCACTTTTCAGAAGGTTCTGCATGTCAGGGTTGACTCCCACTTTTGTTGGGGTCGACTCCAAAAAACTGAGCACAGTGAGGGTCGACTCCTTTGAAATGCCGGGGTCGACTCCAATGGACATGAAATGTTTGGGGCTTCTTTGTGAAGTCTTTTGCTTTAATGTGATGCCCTGTTTTCTGCACTTTCTTCGCAAACATGTTAGCGAACACTATGAGTGTTTTGTGATCATCAAAATTCAAAGAGATCCAACAGATCCTCTTCTTCCTGCTTGCACAGTTCACATCTTGACTTCCAATAGAATATGGCAGTGTCTCGGGTAAACTTTGGTTGGCAACCTTCCCCATGTAATGTTTCATAATAATATTTTATGCAGTTTCTGCACAAATCTTCCTAGCTGTTTCAATTGTTTTTTCCCCCAAAATGGGCTAGAAACCTGTTCCATCTATGATGTTTTGCTTTGTTCATGATCTAGGCTTTTTTTGACTTGCCAAGACAACAGAGTAGGTAAAGCTTGATAGCATGTTAGGGAGCAGTTCAGTCAAACAAACACCACCCCCCTCGTTATTCTCACACATTATTCGGTAGATAGATTCATAAATGCCGTGAGCATTACTTTATGTTTTGATTAGAATTTTCGCAAAGTATCCGACTTACGAGTATATATGTTTACAATCCATGTAAACTTTGGTTCTTTCTCTAATCTGTAAACTTTTGCATGCAGTCTCTCCACCATCTCGGTATTTTCTCTCTGTCACTGATCCTAACGATTAGATGTCCTCACATCAGCACAACAAACACCATAACAATGCACATTTATTTATATGTCTTATTTACAAACACATTTATTTTCACTACTTTTAATGTGGAACTAAAAAAATTATGTCTCTATACAGCATTATACAAGCAAATCTTTCGAGAATGCCATTGCTTCAGTTCCAGCTGGTGTTAATCCGCAAGATTGGCAAATAATGTGTGTAAAATGGAACACATCAGATGAGCAGGTAATAATAAAATTTTATAGTACATCTTTATTTTTTATTTTAATATTTAAAATATTTGTTGGTAGAATATCGCTGATCGCAATAAGGCAAATTGATCTCATCAATCTATGCCATATAGAAAGGGCAGAAAGAGTCATTATCAATTGAATGATGATTTTGTAAGTTAAATATTTAAGTTAAAATTTACTTTCAATTTAATATTTACTTAATTCTTACTCTCTTTAACACATGTGAATAGCGCCTTGCTCATGATCGTGAACCCAATCGTGTGGAGATCTTTAAAATTGGCAGATGCAAGGAATTACCTGATGGCAATGAGCAGTGGGTAGATGACGAGAGTAGGAGTTGATATGTAAGTGTATTTTTAAAATTTATAATTAATATTTATGTGATATTTTTTATGATAAATAATATTTTTTTCTAATTTTTTTATGCAGGAGAGGATGATTCAGCTATCGACTCCTTCACTAGATAGTGAGAGTGGGAGTACCCCCATTTCTGCTGAGGAAGTTTTTGTTTCAGTTATGGGGAAGGACCGATCTGGTCGCATTCGTTGCGGAGGCAGTCGGGAGACACGTCACACATGGTATGGGACAGGAGAAGGATCGAGCTCTACTGACTATCAGCAACATATTAGCAACATTGAAAACACTCTCAGAAAAGAGGTTGAGGAGTTGCGCACTGAGGCGCACAGATGGGACTCAGAGGTGGATGAAATGCGGAAGGAGTTGGAGCAGCTGCGTAAACGAGAGTCTGAGATGGATGACATACGTAGACAAATGCTGTAGATGAGTACATTCATGACTCAGTTTTAGACTAGTCAGAGATTTGCTGCGTCAGTTTCACCGAGAGCACCAGAGGACGACCATATAGATACTGATGCGGAGGGAGATGCCTATGATGATGATGATGATGACTATGATGATGATGATAATGATGATGATGATGATTGATAGATTGATATTTTGATGACATTAATTTAGAGATTTTGATGTTGTATAAATTGAGTATTTAGAAACTTTGATGTTGTATGAATTGAGTATTTAGAGACTTTGATCTTACATGAATTGATGCGGATTTAGTATGTTTGTTTTCTTGTTGTGTGTGCATTTTGGTATTTTTTTTTTCTTGCCATTTTTCATCATTCTGATAATGATGTTATATTCAGGATGTGGGCCAAGAGTCCCAAGACTATAAACTATGATTTTCCTTATTTTTCTTATAAGATAGAATTGATCTCCAGGAAGTTGTTGGAATGTTTTAAATGGAGTTAAACAAGGGCTTACACTGATTTGTTACAAAGTCTCTGTGGGTGGCTGTGCCAGGATTTTGCCTGAATGAGCATGTGCCCAGGCTTAATATCCCTGTGAGCATGAAATGTATGAACTGGAGTTTGGATATAAGATTATAAATTTCTCAATTTATAAGAACCCTTATTTTCTCCTTGTCTGGTCTCTAGTGAGCTAGATTAGGCTGAACTCGGTGGGGCGGCCCAGAGACACTATCACTTGGAATGTTATAATTTTCATGTAAGTGGCAGATCTTGGATCCAATATCATAAGACTCAAATCAGGAATGATGATATTGGCATATTCCCATCTCTCTCGCCGCCCTCTGCGCAGTGCAGAACAGCCAGAAGAGGGCGCCTACTTTGCTGTGTTGGCTTGGCAGATTCCTCAAGTACCTACCACACCTTAAACTGGCTGAAGTTGTCACATTCTTTGGACTACTCGGGAGTTTAGTATATATATATCCAAACATACACTTAAAATTGTCGTTGCTTGATGTGCCTTTGAACTCATAAAATCTCCAGATATTCGATTTATCAAGAGCATATCAACCGATTCCTAAAAGCTTGCTAATATCTGATCAATAAAGAACGATTTTAACATTAGCCCATCATTTTCCAAGGTTTTGTGTGCTTTGGGCAAGAGAGGGATGGGAATCATGGGACAGGCTTCTTTGATCCTTTCAGGCGAAAAAACAAGAAAAAAGGCTTCTTTATTCATGCTTTCCACCAGTAACCTTCGAAAGCATGCATCCTTATATGTAGTGTTTTAGCTCGCTTCTTTTTAAGGTCCACTACATGGTTAGATTACTTGACTTGCACAGAAGAGACCACACCAAGAAGACTCTGAACGAGGAGATCATGCATGAGACAGCTCCCTGTGAGAGCGGGGGTGGGAGGAGACTAAAAAAAAATAGGATTCCCAAGCTTCTGGCAGGGAGGAGTTTCTTGGAGAAAATTAATTTTTGTATAAACAGAAAATTAATTTTTTAAAGAATATAAAAAATATACAAATATTCGTCAGCGGCTTCAGCCGTTGGCAAATGATTTTTGTCAGCGGTTTATTGACCGCTAACATAAAATATATTTGTCAACGGTTTATGGCCGTTGACGTAAATTTTTTTTGTCAGCGATTATTTTTGTCAACGGGCATTGGCTGCTGACGTAAATTTTTTTTGTCAGCGGCCACAAGCCGCTGACGTAATTTTTTTTTGTCAGCGGCCACAAGCCGCTGACGTAATTTTTTTTTGTCAACGGGCACCAGTCGCTGACGTAAATTTTTTTTGTCAGCGACCCTGTCTCCTGCTGACATATGATCTCGACGCCCAAAATATCGACGGCTCTGTCTACGGACTGTTGTCTGCCTTGTAGTGCTTACAAACAAGAAGTGGTTGAAACATTCAAACTTTGTGCTTTTGCGAATTCACCATACATGAGTTGCTTCTACCGATACAGGCTACAGGCGGATCTAAAAAAAAATCAGTGGGTCACCAAAATTCCTATGATTTATTTTAAAATTCAAAAATTTATTTATATATCTTTAAACTATTTTTTATTCAGTTATATACTCTCAAAGTCTAACTATTAGATTATATATCTCTCAAATAGAAAAAAAATATTATGTATGTCCCTACCATTTGATTCTGTCCATTTAACTCAATTATGAAGTTGACTTAAGAGGAAAAAGGACTTAAACGTCCCCTTCTCTCTCCCCCCGCCTCAACCTCTCTTTCTTCTCTCGCGAGGGTATTTTTATCTTTTTATCTTCTTTTGACAATTCTATCTAGTTGAGGAGAATATTCTTCATATTCTAACGGGTCAATTAATCACAAAGATATAATCGATGATTTCTTTCAATTTGAGGGGTATAAAAATTGATAGTTTGATTTTGACAATATATCTCTAAATATGAAAGATTTTAAGGGTATATAAATAATTTTTTAAATAAATTTAAGTCTAAAAAGGTCAAAACTATTAGAATGACTCGATCAATCTAGACTAGATGGCTTCATTGGATGATTCCATTAGATATAATTGTCTTTTTTTTCAATTATATATATATTTTTTATTGATGAGTTAAACTTAAATAGTAGGCAAAGGCGAAATACAATGTAGGCAGCATATGCCAAAAAGTGAAGACTACATCAAAGTAGAAAATTTTTGACAAACAATTAGAACTTTGTATAGATGATCTATCCCAAGAATATATGTGCCGAAAAATAATTCGAGGTCGAAGTCCTATACATCGAGATCGAGTAATGCTTCCCATCATCATCATCATCAATTTTTGACATTTGAAAATCAAATTTTGCTTCGGACATTAAGATATTTTTCACTTTAGCACGTTCAACAATACTAAGCAAACTCTGTGAATCTACAATTTTGACTTGTAGAGTTTGTTGGTGTTGGATAGGGTACCATTGTAGACTCTCTTTGCAGCAAAGGGCTCAAAGAAAGATCTAGAGGAAGCGGTAGATAAATCCTAACATCCTCTTTTCGACTTGGACATGAAATATACTTTCGACGTTTAGAAGACGAACTACCCAAAGGAGAATTAGAGCTCTCCAATAGTTGACTGAACCACATCATTTGACTTTCGTTGAAGAGCATCCCCAAACAAGATGTAACGACTCCAAAAATTCAACCCTCAGTTTCCACCATGGACCCAGTTTTTTACGCCTACGAATTTGAGGACTTAGAAGAGTTAAATGATTAGTCTAATCTATACTATAATACTAAAATAGAAGTCACTGTTCCCCGCCTAAACTAGATGCAAGACACGTGTCAGTACCAGATTAATTTTTTCTAATTTTTTAAATTTAAATTTGAATTCAATTTTTTTAAAAAAACTTATGCGTCATTTTTTCACTCTTTTTTTAAAGTTAGCGCAACTATTTACTGTAGCACATTACTGTAGCGCGCTACAGTAATTACTACAGTAAAGCTATTGCAGACGCGTCCTTGCTCCCGTTTCTCTCTCTCTCTCTCCCCATCTGTGCCCAATCTTCTCTGCCGTTTCATTTCCCGGGGAGAAGTCGAAGGGCCGACGACGCACCTGACTTTTCTCCAACACCTATCTTGTCTTCACCTCTCTACACAGATGCAAGGAACCCCCACTTCCTCTTCCTCCTCCGCCTCCCATATCCCATAGCTTCCCCCTCCTCCCTCCTGCCCGCAAAGCACCCATCTTTTCGGCGGGTTTCCTCACACAGCCATGGGGAAGGGAGGAGAGGCTACCGTCGACCCGGCCGCGGTGGCGGCAACGGCGAGGGAGACCAGGTTTCGGGGCATGCGGAAGCGGCCCTGGGGGAGGTTCACGACCGAGATCAGGGACCTCTGGAAGAAGGTTCGTGTCTGGCTCGACACCCTGGCGACGAGGAGGACGCCGCCCGCGCCTACGGCGCCGTGGCCTGTGCCTTCCGCGGCCCCAACCTCTTCCTGGCCATCTTCTTCATGCCGCAACTGGCGTCATCGGCGGCATCAGCACCTACATGGTCCTCCACGTCTGGTACCTAGCCACTAACCTCTTCCTGGCCGATCGGGACGCCCTCTGCAGCCGCACGAGAAGTCCCAGCATCAACAGCAAAAAAGAAGGTAGAATGTTGCCTCTTCTTCTTCTCCTCTCTTCTCCACTTTTCTCCACCTCTCTTCTGTTGACACCAAAACATTTTTTTTCCTGCCCAAGAAACCTTCCTCTATCTCTTCACAAGATCATTCCACTAACCTCCCCACTACGACCCCAACCCATCATCTCTGTGAACTCTATTTGCTCCCCCCTCCTCTCCCCTCTTTCTCTCTCCCCACCACCGCAACCAATATCAGTTTGTAACGTTATCTTTTTTCCTTTTTTCTTTTTTTTCTTATGGACGATTTCTGCTTGGTTTTTCAGGAGATTGGAACCTCAAAGTCAGATCTTAGTCACTGAGTTACTAACCAAAAAGTCTGATTGGAACCTCAAAGTCTGATTGGTCTCTTAAGAATACTTCCTGGTGGTTAGCCGGGTGTCTTAAAATTCCAATAATGTACATTACACATATAGAAAACAAACTCTTATGAGCATAGCTCCTGAAAGCAGAGTATAAGATCTGTTTTCAGATTTTATAAACTGATACACATTGGAGATTTGCACGAGTTTCTGATAAAGTTTTATTGTACCTTAATATGCAGCATGTATTTCTAAACCGTTCACTGCATTGTGTGGTTCTATTAGTTTTCTTGTTAAAAATAGTCTTTGTATCTAACATATTTGTTCATAAAAAAGAACTACTTAAACTTGCATTCATGAATTCATTTTTTTGAATGTCTATTATATCCATAGTTGTCAAGGCGACCGCCTAGGCGGCGCCAAGGCGGTTTTTGGGGGTTGCCTAAGTGGACCGCCTACTTAGGCTGGAAAAAAGCGACGCAAGGCGACGCCAAGGCGCGGAAGGCGGCCCAAGGCGTGCGCTTGGGCGCCTTGAGATGGTTTCCGGGTCCATTCGGATCCTTTTAGTGGATCGGATCCACTTAATGGATCGGATCCCCGGTTACATCCCCCCCTCCGCCCCGACTCCCCTTCGCGACCCATCTTCCCAATCCCACCCCCGCCTCGCTCCAGTCCAGACCCAAGTAGGGTTCCGCAGCCGGAGGAGATCGCGCCGTTGCCGGAGGAGATCGTGCTGTTGCCGGAGCGCCGCTGCCGTCTCGCCGCCGCCGAAGGAGGTCGCTGCCGCCGGAGGAGGTACGCTCCCCCCATCTCCCCTTCCCTAGTTCCCTGTCACACTCTCCCCTCCCCTTCCCTAGTTCCCGAAGGAGGCCGCCGGAGGAGGTCGCTGCCGGCGGCGGCATCTCCCAACCTCTCTCCCTCCGTCACACTCTCTGCCTATCTCTCTCTGTCTCTCTGTCTCACGGTCACTCCCCTCTCTCTCTCACGGTCACACACACACACACACACACTGTCCCACCGGAACCCCCTTGGTGAGGACACAAGTCGGGCCCGCTTTGACCCGAATTTGGTATATAGACGCCGCCGAGATGGATATACTGCACAAGACAGCTTTTTGATGGATTAAACATAATGTGGATGGATTTTGCTATTTGCTGTTAATGGGCCTTTGATGTTTGGCCCATTATGCTCATGAGATTCCCTTTTTTCCTTTCTTTATGTATTTTCATTTTCTTGGGAAGGTGAAGAGTCTTATTAAATAGGTTAGTAGGTAGGCGTAGCCCTTTGGGGGCCTTTTGCAGAGTGCCACTTTTGATAAAATTTGAATAGGGCAGCTTTTTGGAAGTTGGAAGGTCTTGGCCTTCTATATAGAAGGAGTTGTACCGATGGAAAGGAGGCATTGAAAGAAAGCTTGTTTTTTTAGAAATCCAGAAATCTCCCTTCCCTCTTGTGTGCGATCCTACCTTCCGGTTTCCCCTCTCTTCCTCTCATCTCGTTCCCCTTCTTCCTCTCCCTCCCAGCTCTCCCACACGCCAGCAGAAACCCCCTTCCTCACCCCCCCCTTCTTTCTTCGCTGCGCCCTTGCCTACTGCCCTCAGCCCGCCTCCGCCCTCCTCCTCTGCCCGCCTCTTCTCCCCCTCCCTCCCCAGCTATCTCACGCAACAGCAGAAAAACCCCACCCCCCCATTTCTTCGCTGCGTCCCGGGTTCCCCACCTCGGCACGCCGCCATCGTCCCCCCCCCCCTATAACCCGCTTCTTCCCCCTCCCTTCCCAGTTCGCTCTCACAGGAGGAAACCCCCCCCCTTTTGTGGACGCGCCCCTGCTCGCCCGCACGCACCGCCGCCGCGCCCCCTCCTCTGCCGTTTCGTCCGCCCTCCCTCGACGGGCCTCTGCACAGCGTCAACCGGCGTGCTCTCCCTCCGCACGGCGTCCTCGGGTCGCCTTCGTCTTCGACTGCCGCCGCGGCCTGCTCCGTCAATCGCACGACGCCGTCAGTCCGGGATCTGGTGCTACGGTATTGGCTCTGGTCGCGTGCACCCCGCCGACTCCCGTCAACAGTCGCGAAGGCAGAGTCACCCAGACTGATCCGGCAGTCTTGTGTGAACATCCCCTCCCTTGTGTCCCCCTCCTGCGAGAGGTGTATTGCATGTAATATCCCCTCCCCGAGTTCACCTTCCCTGCGGGAAGTTTTTATTTGGTTGTAACCGAGATCTTCGGCTCAAGTCGTCATCAACGCAGCGTGCAAGAGCGTTGCACGCTTCCCTGCTCGCCCTCGTCTCCGATTCGGACAGGATTCTTCAATCCGTCAAGGTATACCACCCCTTTTCCTCTCTCAGATTTTCTGTTCATCTAATATTCCTCAACGTTCACGTAGGACGATAAGCGAGTGCCTGGTCCAATATTTTTATAACGATGAGAGTGGAATCGCTGCTTCAGTGAGTGATCCTTTGTGCGTACCCCTTTGGGCCTGTGGGTGTTATATTTTACATTGGTGTTTGGCTCATCCAGTCCATGGGGTAAGTTTGATCTCTTTGATGTTCTTGATGTTTCCTGTCTTCAAAGGCTCCCTATTCAGATTTGCCTTCCATAGGCCCATCTGGGAATTTATCTTGATCAACGTTCGTTAGAGTTGCGGAGTCAACGTGCTAGCTACACTTTGAAGTCCCAAATTCACTTTGTCCCTCATCACCCCTCCTCTCTCTCTCTCCTCTCTCTCTCTCTCTCTCTCTCTCTCTCTCTCTCTCTCTCTCTCTCTCTCTCTCTCTCTCTCACGGTCACTCCGCTCTCTCTCTCACGGTCACACACACACACAGTCCCACCGGCACCCCCTCTCTCTCTCTCTGCCTCTCTCTCTCAGTCTATCTCTCTCTCACAGTCACTCCCCTCTCTCTCTCTCCTCTCTCTCTCTCTCTCTCTCTCTCTCTCTCTCTCTCTCTCTCTCTCTCTCTCTCCTCTTCTCTCTCTCTCTCTCTCTCTCTCTCTCTCACACACACACACACAGACACTGTCACACACACTCTGTGTGTGTGACAGTGTCCCGCCCCCCCCTCTCCTCTCTCTCTCTCTCACGGTCACACACACACACATAGTCCCGCCCCCCCTCTCCTCTCTATCTCACACACTGTCACAGAGTGACAGTCCCACCGGCACCCCCTCCTCTCTCTCTCTCACGGTCACTGAGTCACTCCCCTCTCTCTCTCACGGTCACACACACACACACAGTCCTGTGCCCCCTCTCCTCTCTATTTACAATTTTTTAAATTAGTTTTGCAGTGA
The DNA here is from genome assembly GCA_014218235.1 of Colocasia esculenta. NCBI lineage: Eukaryota > Viridiplantae > Streptophyta > Magnoliopsida > Alismatales > Araceae > Colocasia > Colocasia esculenta. The sequence continues at coordinate 129,640,483 of CM024763.1, read as the reverse complement.
GAAGAATGGATTCTTCTTCCTCAATACCCACAACAGATTCAGAATTCAAGAAAGCGAAATCGAATGATCCAGGATGGAAGTATGCTTATTGGCCTGATGAGCACGATAAGAATAAAGTGAAATGTGAATTGTGTGGTTTAGTGACAAATGGGGGGATAAAGAGACAAAAGGAGCACTTGATTGAAGGTTTCTGTGATGTGAAGAAGTGTCCTAAGACTACAAAGGAGATTGCTGCAGAAATGATGGTGGCTTTGAACAAAAATAAGAAGAGGAAGATAGTAAGAGCAACAAGTGTTTATGAGAATGTTGTGAGCTCATCTGATGAGGAGGAGTCCGAGCTAATAAAAAAACCAACTACTTTGTCAATTTTTACAAAACAAAAAAAGGAGAAGGGACCAATGGATGCATTTGCAAGGATGAATGTTGATGATTTTATTGATGCAAGAAGAAGCGGGAAAAAAATTCAGAGCACTATGTCTAAATTGAAGAAAGAAGAGAAATGCAATCTTGATCTTGCTATAGCTAGATGGTTTTATGATGCTGGCATTCCTTTCAATGCAGCAAAGTGCAGGAGCTTTGAAATCATGGTTGAACTTATAGGCCGATTTGGACCAGGATACAAACCACCTAGTTATCACATGTTGAGGTTGCCTCTTCTACAAAAAATGGTAGAAGAAACAAAACAAATGCATTGTAGCAACCTGAATTTTTGCAAAAAATAAAACCTTAAATAAAGAATTAAAACCAAACTAAATGGATATTTAAATGAAAAGAGCATTAAATAAAACCCATTAAATGGAAAAGAGTAATAGGCTTTGCTTAATGGACCCTCTAGAATTTATTGGGTCAAAATATGAATTTACAAAGGGAGAATAATAAGAAAATACCATAAATTCGGAATATAATTATCTCATAATTGGAAAAGGGTTATTAAAGCAATAAAAGTGGCAATTAGAGTTAGAATAGGATTCCTAAACTTACCCCATATGGTTTAGCACGAATTTGGATCTCTTCCTAGCCTAAATAGAGATTGGAAAGCAAGGAAGGAAGGTTGGAGTTAGGAAATCTCGTAATTAAGAGCAATTAGAGTAGAAATAGGAATAGGAACTTGTGTTTACATAAATACACCTCCTAAACCCTCTTGGCCGACCCTAGCTCATTGCCAAAGGTTGTTGGACGTGGAGAAGAGGCCAAGGAGGAGAGGATCTCGTGGGGAGAAGGAGTTCTTGGACCTTCTTTCTCGTTCTTGGAGTTCTAAGCCCTAGAAGACAAATAAAGCCAAAGGTAGGCATTCTCACAAGCAAAAATCCTAATATTTTGTCTGTAGATTGTTCCATGCATCAGGAACAAAACCCTCAAATTTCATAATTTTCCATCGAGCCAATATTTTCTTCTTGAATTTTGAAGTTCTGCAACTCTCTTGACCCCGAACCCTCTTCATAATTCTTGTTCTCCATGATTACTAAATCCCATGCCTTGAAATTTTTATGGGAGATACTGATGATCATTAGGGAACTTTCGACCCTAAAAGCCCTAATTTTTATCAAGCATGTTGCTCGAATTAAATCAATCTTGTTCTCTATATCATGTTTTGTGTTACTCGTTCTTGTTCATTCTCAAACCATATTCAAACCATGCTCTCTCTCGAATTCCTATTTACTGGAAGTACTCTCGCATGTCTAGTTTCATTTGCCACTGATTTCGTGAATTTTCATCATGTATATAATTAGTTATGATTTTTGAAACGACCCTGTATCAAAATTTGAATGTTCTGGTCCGCAATCCAATGTCTGGTCTGACTCCTGTCAGAGTCAGGCGTAGACCACCAGATCGCGACTGCCTGATATGTCGCCTTCTAGGGTCTGATTGCGACAGCCTACCCGTCACGACCAAGAAGGCGACAGGTAAGCCGTCGCGTTCTCAGAACCCGATCTGCAAGCCATGTCGCGACCCTTTTTAGGCCCTGTCGCGTTCTGCCCTAACCCTGTCGCGACCCGTACAGGGGTACGTCGCCTTCAGAAGAATTTTGATGAAAAACCCCAGTAAACACCCTACTTAAAATGGAGCTATATTGAATGTTTAAAATAGATATTCACGACTTATTTCTATCTATAATTTCTCTTACACATGCACACACATGAACCATCCTTATATGGCTGAAATCTGGCACAAAATATCTCATAATGTATCTGGTAATTTATTGCAATAAAGCATATTAATTGCCCTATTTTAAAGGACTTGTATTCGATTCTTGCGTTGTTTATATACCGATATTGATGCTCCACTGTTCTAGAATTCCTCTAGAACGTCGAGCACCTGTTTTATATACACACTTTTCTTGGCTTGTGGTGAACTCTCCGTCGGATATTCCTTTCGCCGGACTAGTGAACCCTTGCACAAGGCCTCCGTAAGTCTCCTCTGATCATGGATTCCCACATGGTCGACGAGCCGGTTGTACCCTAACACCCATTACATCTTTAGAGATCGATATGATCCAAACGGCTATTAGAAGTTCGCTCTTACCTTGAATCACGTCGGACCTCTGGACTTGTGCATAACATGGCCAGCGGGAAGATCGTGAATTCCACCTGACTGCCAATACGACGTGCGCGTGTTGTGCAACTGTTACTATCGCATGTTTACTCGTCGCATTACGTGCAATGTCCATCATCTCTCATCTGTACTCGCTCGTCTATTCACGTTCACTCTACTTTCTCGCCTATTCATCTAGTGCTCTCATCTATTTCTTGGTACTCTATATTGGCCATTGACTGATTGTCTAAAGATAAACAATATAACCAATGCCTGGCAATATATAAAGGGCCCGATCTGGTCCTGGGATGTGCGCCCGAAAGTGCTAGTGCCCATGGGAGTTAAATGATCAGAGTGTTTGGCATTACACTCAAGTGCTATCTATCTCGACTATCTACATGACAATCAAAAACACAAAACGTGCTATACTCTCTCGATGTCTAGAATGACAAACAAGTGCTATACTCGTCGTGCTATTATACTTGTGCTAGTTGTGCTATGGCCATCATGCTATTCGTGCTATACTCGATACTTGTGCTATTTTTGGAAACTATACTCGATCTCGTGCTATTGTGCTATCCTGTTACCTGTTGTGCTATCTCTTTCTATATTTTGACTCTCTTGTACCTGCTATCTTTAGATACTCTGCCATTAAATGTGTTAATTATTTAAAGCCTGCTTGAGCCTGAGATTTAAGTCCTACTGGGCGTTATCGCTCACCCTATGTTATTTGATGTTGTGTTCTCAGGTGAGACCGAGGATGACACATACACTCACGAGGAAGGGAATGACCAAGAGTGAAGCCAGGAGTACCCTCGAGTCGTTATGTCATCTTAGAGTTGTAGTTAGTTATTTCCATTCATTGCAATGTAATTGGGCCCTATAGAATGACTCTGATATTAGTGGTTGTAACTAGACATTTGAAAAGTTATTAATGAGACAGATTTGCTTTAGTATTATTCAATGTGCAATGGTTTGATGTCTAGTGTACGCTCTATACCTTTTTCTTGCAACTGCCTTCGCGCTCCGATATTCCGCATCGGGGCGTGACATGCATGCTGAATATATAAAACATTGGAAGATTTATGGGTGCACTATAATGTGTGATGGGTGGACTGATAAAAGGCAAAGAAAGTTGATCAACTTTTTGGTGAATTGTCTAGAAGGAACATATTTTATGGAATCAATTGATGTTTCAGATCAAAAAGAAGATGCTATCTTGTTGTATGACTTGTTAGATAAGATGGTTGAAAAAGTTGGGGAGGAATATGTGGTCCAAATTGTTACTGATAATGCATCTTATAATATTGCAGCAGGAAGGTTGTTGATGGAGAAAAGGAAACGATTATTTTGGACCCCTTGTGCAGCTCACTGCCTTGATCTCATGTTAGAAGACATTGGAAAATTGAAATGCTATGTTGGCGTCATTTCAAAAGCAAAGAAGTTGACTGCTTATCTATACACTCATACGCGGCTTCTTGACCACATGAGAAGGGAGACAAAGGGGTGAGAATTGGTAAGATTTAGAGTTACAAGATTTGCTACAGCTTTTCTTACCTTAGAAAGATTGCATGATGATGTAATAAAGAGAGCACTGCGTAGGTTGTTTAGTTCAGATGCTTGGCATTCTAGTGCACGGTCAAAAACAAACATGGGAAAGAATGTAGCTGCAATTGTTTATCAATCAAAATTTTGGAATGCAGTTGATGACATTTTGAGGGCTTCCCAACCCCTTTTGCAAGTGTTAAGGTTTGTTGATGGTGATGAAAAACCAGCAATGGGCTATATTTATGCTGCAATGGAGTTTGTAAGGAAGTAAATAATTCAAAATTTCAATTCTAAAGAGAGCAAATACCAACCTATTTTGAAAATTGTGGACCGTCGTTGGAAAGATCAAATGAATCGGCCTCTACATGAAGTTGGCTTCTTCTTGAATCCAAAATTATATTATGAAGCTCGAAGCAAAGATGCATCTTTGGTTGCAAAGTTTGAACATGCTTTTATGACATGTCTTGAAAAGATGGAGCCAAATATAGAAATGCAAGATAAGATTGGAGATCAAATGATGGAGTATTCATGTCAAAGAGGTATGTTTGGGAGGCCAATGGCAAGTAGAGCTTATGAAAGGAGGCTTCCATGTGAGTAATCTAATTAATTTTTTTCTTAGTTATATATCTTTATCTCCTTCTTTTATTAATATTTTGAATTTATTACAGGTGATTGGTGGATGCAATATGGTGTGGAGACACCGGAGTTGAAGATGTTTGCTTTAAAAATTTTAAGACTTTGTTGTAGTTCTTCTGGATGTGAACGTAATTGGAGTACATTTGAGTTTGTAAGTATTTGATTTTATATTTCATATTTTAATGTTAGTCATTTTTAAGTTTAACATTTAATCTTATTTTTATCATATTTGTTCTATTTAGATTCATACAAAGAAGAGGAACAGGTTAGAGGCCAAGAGACTCAATGATTTGGTCTATGTCCAATACAATCGACGTCTTCGTGAAAGATTTCAAGAAAGAAAGAAACATCCAGAAAAATATGATCCCATTTGTTTGGAAGACTTAGATTGGGGAAGCTCATGGATGACAAAGTATGGTGAATATTTGGTTCATGAGGGAGATGATCTCACTTGGGCAATTGTGGATGAGGCTATGGGAGCATCCGAAGAAAGAGCTAGAAGAGGAAAAATGCCAATAAGAGGGAGCACTTCACAAGGCACAAGGAATGATGATGAGGATGAGGATGATATGATGAGTGAAGAAGAAGAAGAGACAGATGATGATGATGCTCCACGGGAATCAAATAATGAAGATGGTGATAAGGATGATGAAGTTGAGGGTGATAGTGATGATGATGGTGACATGGCTCTTCAAAATGCCATGTTTGGTTTTAAGCTTTAGATGTTTTTTATTTGGAGTTGAACATTTTGTTATCTTTGAAACTTTTGGACATTCAATTTAATAGTTTGATGTTGGACCTTTTGGTTGGTTATGTTAATTTGTTTTAGGTAATGTTTGATATCCATTATGATAGTAATCTTGCTTGATATATTAATGTGATGTTGTATTATATTTGTCACAACTCTTATTTCTAGATATTAGAAGAACAAATGAACAAATTTCAGGTTAGTACTTGCATTTTATATTTTTATTTATTCAAGTAATTTTTCTTTCATATGTTAATTTGTTTTCACATTGTGTTTATAATGTCATATTTGTGTAGGTTTTGCATGATTGTATAATTATAATATTTTTTATTTATATTATGAATTCTTTTTAGATTTAATATAGGATGTCACTCTTGAAATAACCTAGACTAGACGTTATCTTTAGCGCCTAAGCGCCGCTTAGGCGCCGTTTAGGCGGGCGCCTAAGCGCTTAGGCACACAATGAGCCCAAAAACGCCTTGGTCGCTTTGTCGCCTTGACAACTATGATTATATCCTCTCCACAACCTCATATAAAAGAACTACTTATTTATGGTATGTTTTTTATTGATGAATTACGTTAGCTGTGTATTGATTTCATTCACACAATATTTACATATTTTTCTACCTTTTCATGTACATGTCATATTTTTGGCACAGTTTTTAGTAAGAAATATGTTGAGACTTGGCAAGTCATGTGTAGTTGTCTTGAAAAGCACAAGGCAGTAAAATATGTAAATATTGTGTGAATGAAATCCCAGTGAATCTATCTGTTTTAGCTTCAGGAAAATAATTTAGCTTCTGGGCCTCAACAATGTGTTTTTCAAACTCTCTATGTAAGCAAACTAGCTTTCTGGCCTCAACAATTGCAATGCCCCATCACTTCTAAAGTGAGGCATTTTGATAGAGACATTGCAAGGTTTGAAAGGATAGGTGTTTGAATCAATTTATATTCACATAATATAGCTCTTTTGATAGAGGCATTGCATGGTTGGTGAGGATAGACAAAGCATTAAAACCTACTACAAAGAATGTCTGTTGTTTGATTAGGGTGATAGTTACGTACATTAAAATGTATTATTGCATTAAACCTATCAAAATTGGCACTGTCTACAAGTAATGTTCAATCAACATTAAGCTATTTCATTCCAACATGATACTAACAATATCTGTTTTTTTTTTATGGTGAGAAGATCTAGATACACTGTCTCTTGCATTTTTATTTTTTTTTAACTGGGTCTCTCTTTCTGTAAGATGTGTAAGCATTTTAAGGTTATTGAATGAGTGATTAACAACTTTAGTTCATTAATCTGAAGATTGGAGCTTTAGTTTTTGGTTTCAGGTTTTGATTTATTTGGATATCATAAGCAGTTATGAGCATATATAGAATTCATTTTAATGCGCTAACATTTTATGAATTTCATATGTAGAATAGATGCTCTTGCATCTCCTAAGAAATGTTCATTTTCTATATTAATAGTAATCTCATCATAATAATATAGTGTGGACTATGTTTTTCATGTTCTAAAGTGGAGGTAAAGCATTTGGTTCCAGGTTTAGATTTTTTTTGGATATGATAAGCAGTTATGAGCATATACAAAATTCATGTTAATGTGTTAAAATTTAGTTTTCATAACATTTTATAATGCAACTGCTTGAATGAACTTATTGCTGAGACATTCAAGGGTTCAGTCTTTCTAATTTATTTTAGGCTGGAGCTTCTAATGTTATTTTTTTCTGCAGATGATTTTTGGTTGGTTTTTTCAAAAGATTGGAACCACAGCAAGGAGCTTACTCTGGAAAGATGCTGGGAAGTCACTTTTGGAAGCCCAATTTTGTCCTCTATTTACTTTTTGGAAAAGGTAACTCAAGATCTTTACCTTTAATTTTGGTACAAACTTCTTATTCTAATAGCATATTAGAATTAATTACCAGAGCTTTACCTTAAGCAAGCTAAAAATTATCCTAACTGACTTACGTACTATAAGTCAGCTTATGACTTATCTCAATAAATAATAGCTCTTACAAGATCTTACCAAACTTATGAAAGTGGCACTCCATATCTAAAAACTATTATATGCCCAGAAAATTCTGAATAGATTATCCATGCGTTTTCTTTGTAGCAGAGGCTAACTGCCAACAAAAGATATGACTACATTAAAAGTCAGATACTAAATGTCCAACATTAGAGTCCAGCATGTTACCAAAGTCAAGATTTCGATAGTGGCAGTACTGGATATGGCATGGTAAGGAAAAAAAAAAAGGTCCTCTACCCTTTAAAAAAGGACAAACAGCAAATACTTAGTTGATGGGGTCAGTTACAATACTTGATTAACAATTTTTCCTTCTAAACCTATTGTAATTGATAAAAAAATTGATGCTTGATCAGAAACTGAAACTAATAACTACTTATATATCCTATTCTTGCTCATTTGATCATTTTATCATGCATATTAGACATGTTTAATTTATGCTTTAAAGTTTTAATATGCATAGTAACAGTACATTATATCAAACACAACATTACTTACACTCCTGCCTTCTTGCTAAAAATTAAAGATTGCATTATAGTTAAATGTAATTGCTCATTTGATATATATATATATATATATATATACTCACTCCCCTCCTTTCAAGTGGGTCGTCGTCGACTCCCGTTCCAGGCGAGTCTAGCCACTTCGGTGTTGGTGCTCCTTAGCTGCAGTGAGTAGTACCTTTTGTTGTACTTCTGTACTCTGTACTTTGCTCAGACTCTGAGTTGTACATGTTATGTTCATATAGTGGAATTTTGCAGCTTTACATGGTGTATATCTTCTTATATATAGTCTCCTCGGACATTCCTTCCTACCATTCCGAGCTTGTCTCGTGGGTTAGCGGGTCAGAATTCAGGTTATTGGTTGCTTATTGGTAATGCGGATTCTGGGTCGTTATATATATATATATATATATATATATATATATATATATATATATATATATATATATCCTGTTCTTGCTCATTTTATCATTTTATCATGCATATTAGACATGTTTAGTGTATGCTAAAACATATTTAATATGCGTAGTAACAGGACATTATATCTTTTAATCATAGACTGATCTAGTGAAGAATCAGTGGGGTCACGTGACCCCACTGGAATTTTAAAACCCTATGGATGAGTTTAAAATTTTCCATTAAATTAATTTGATTGAATTTTTTTTTAAAAGAGTGACCCCACTGAAAATTTTTCTAGGTCCGTCTATGCTTTTAATTGATCTTAGATGTTAGTTGAAATGCAACAATATGATTACTTCCTTTATTTTTTAAGTACATATATGTGTATACATATTAGTTGATACATAACTGTATTCTTGATACAAGTTTTTTTAATTAATTTGTAATCGCACAACTGATGGGCATGTCTTATTATTTTATAAAAATTCCTTTATGGTGATCCTTCCAGTGTTGATTTGTGACTATACTTCCCATAAATTTACTTCATAAACCTTCTTACCCATTTTTGGTTTTCTGGCTGGCTATTCATGAGGTATGGTTTTTCTTCTGAAATTTGAATTTGTGGTTGATAAGAGCTATATTTATATAACATTTGTACAATTTGAATTTTCTTTTATATAGTTTGTATAGAACCCCTACACATCCATGGGTTTTAATGTGCATGTATATTTCATTTATGCTTATGTTTTTTAAATATTATGCCTTAGTGTTTCTAAAATCCTGTGCACCTATATAAATTTTTATATATCCCTGTGCCTTATGATATTGTCATCAAACTGTCAGGTTATTTATAAGTTATGCTTTTAATCCTTATCCCAACTATCTATATTAAACAAGGGAAATCATCTAAATCATCCTCCCACCATTGCCTGACACCTGCTTATCCTGTTGAACAGTCTTATGTGTAGTAAAGTTTAAATGGTTGTGGAAAGCAATTTTATGGGGTAGGTGATGAATGATGGGTGGAGGCCAATTCTTTCTCCATCTGAGATGTGATGTTGACCATTTGAAGGTGTTTGATGTTCTTAACCATCTTATAACTTATGGCAAAACTATATACATTTCCAAGGTTAGCATTAGATTAATAGGTTAAGTATTCTGTTCAACTGGATTTTTATAGGTTAAGTATTCTGTTCAATTTGATTTTTAAAGCTCCAAGACTATTGAAAATAACGGGAAGCTTCACTATACTTCCCATAAATTTACTTCATAAACCTTCTTACCCATTATCATCATATTAAATCATATGAAATGTATTTATCTATGTTTAAAATAGTTGAAATTTGACACACTCTCTGTGCACTTAAATATTACTTTATGATTTAGTCTATATGTCTGCCTATATAGTTCATTTCTGTCCTTTACTATTATAAATATATTGGTTGATAAGAGCTATATATATTGTAGTACCCCGGAAAATTCATTAATTAAAAATTATGGATAAATTAAAATTTTATCAATTAATAAATTCAATTAGTTAAAACGGTACGCATCATTATTGCATGCGTATAAACCCCTATAAAAATTTCGTAAAAATAGTAGTTACACTTTAAATAATGTTCTCTAATGACCCATCATGAAATTTGGGCATAGAAAAAAATCGTTTGGACTTAGTTTAAGAATTTATGCGACTTATTAGCATAATTAAGGAATAAGTCGAAGAACTCATTATTTTATGACCCAAAGTGGATTAGAAATAAAAATAAACATGTGGGTAGACTTTAAATAATATGGGATGATAGCCCATTATGATATTTGGACCAATGGACAATCCTGGCCCATGAATAAATTCTCTAATAAAAGGATAATTAAAAATTCAATAAGTAAAGTAAGTACATGGGTTGTACAATTAAGCTTACACGAGTTATTGGGCCAAGAGTAAGAGCCCAATGATGAAAGTTAGAAATATTGGCATGAATAATATTTAATTGAAATAAAAATATGTGTGATAAATAGATTTACATAAGGATAAATGGTGAATAATTGAATTAAATCAATACCCATTAAGTCAAATTAGTAATGGGTTTTACTAATAGTCATAACATAAAGTTTTGGGCCCAATTATGAAGAGTCCATCATGAGATGGGAGATAATTAAGCTAAATTCGTACCTAAAATATTAATAAATAGAAAAGGGTTAAGATAATGAGTATTTTAACTCTTAATCATCTTAAAAAGAGTCCTAACCCTAGTCTAACCCAATAGGACTCTATCCTAATCTAAAATTGGGATTTAGATGAGAGACAATTGGGTTAAATATAAGAGACCCAAATTAAATAGGGAAATTCGTAACTATATTATCTCTTAATTAAAAAGGGGTCATTAAAGCACTAATATGACTCATATATATCTTAATAAGGGTCCCAATCCTATCCTAAACCATTACCCACGAAATTGGGCCTCTCCCTTACCCAATTAGATAGATATAACAAGAAAAATAGGTGGATAATTGTTAATTTCGGAGTTGGAAGAGAAAAGAAGAGTTTGAAGTTGTATGGACTCTATTACCACCCTATACACCTCTCATCTGACCCTATCAGCCCCATAGAACATGGTTGGAGTTCTGGAGGACGAAGAGAAGGAGTTCTGGACGTGGAGAGCAAGGGGAGAAAGCTTGGATCAAGGAGGGATTTCTCTTATTTCGTCATTCAAACTAGGGCTTTCTTACTTCACAAAAAAGGTAGGCAATCTCTCAAGAAAAAATCATGAAATAATTACCCTAGGTAGCCTTCATGTACCTCTTCAAAAGCCCTATGGTTTCGTTGTATTCCGTTCATCCATTTGGGCGAATTTAATTCGTGAAATCCTGCTGTCACCATGAACCTGAATCTCATGTTTTCTCTAATACCTTGCACGTACTTGTTCCCATGCTATGAGAAAATTCTCATTGATACTACCATGTAATAGCTTTCAAACGCCTCTAGTTTCGTGCTATTTCGATCTCCCATGAGGGAGAATTAATTCATTGAATCCCTGTCAGATACATGCACCCTACCCTTCATGATTGCTTGTGAACCCCGTTCATGCTTGACTTAAGATCATGATAAAATTATCATAAATACTACTTATTGTTAGCTTTTAAACGCCCCTAGTTTCGTAATTTTTCGTCATGTATACCTCTCTAATTAATTCATTGAACCTTGACTGTGTCGGTTTAGGTCACCGAAAAGTAACCTGATCAATGCATGTCTAAACTTTGTCTATTTTCAAATTAATCATGCATGTTGATAGATATACATGTCTACTTTTGTTTAAAACTTGTTTCGTACTTTTTGGATTATCGTGCGATTTTATACTGAATTTAGAATGACCCTGTGTCAATAAGGGTCTACCCAAAGAAAAAGGAAAAAAACTGGACCGCCCCTGTTATCGCGGCGGCGCGATACGCCGCGATAAGAGGAGTGTCGCGGTCGGCCTTCAGGCCGCGTCATGAACGCGACGGGCCTCGCCACCGCGTTCCCAAACCCGAACCAGGCCAGGCCAGGCCGGTTCGCTTGTCGCGCCAGGCCGCACTGCCGCGGTCAGAACTGCGACGGGATACCTTGTCGCGACACTCTGAGTAACGCGCCCATGCACCCCGTCGCCTTCTTGGAATTTCGGCCAGAACAAATAATTGTGTTTATATCTCTGCTGATTAGTCCATATACTTCTTAATTAGCCATGATTAACCCATGTTATAGTTAATTCGACTTGGTAAATTAATAATTGACATAAATGATATACATTTAATTATTTAAAATGACATTTGCACGACTTGTCATATCCTCAAGATTTCCTTACACTTACGCACACACAACATTATTAAATGTCATTTGACCTTGATAAATTATGCAATAATATATTCGGTAAATTATCGAAATAAATGACTAAATTACCCTATTTTGTTAAATAATACAATTGTTTTCATTTAATACGCACATTTTAAATACCGTTATCGTTTTCCCTCGGCCTACGAGCACTCGAGGCACGACGGACCCGTTTTTACACACTTTCCTTGACTTGGACCACCTCTCCACCGGGAATACTCTCGACTGGACCAGGGACTCCTTGTCAAGACCTCCGTAAGTCTTCTTGGCTTTGGCGCACGTCCTTAGTCAACGAGCTGCTTGTACCCCAAAACCCGTTACACTCTTAGGGATCAGTACGATCCATGGCCTTAGTGTTCCTTCTCGTCTTGGGTTCACACCGGACTACCTGACCCGTGTACACGGCACGGTTAAGGAGGCGGTTGTGACTTCTACCAGACTGCCGGTACCCGACCTGGTGCCGTGCAACCATTACTATCTGTAGACACGCGAATTTTCCCATCGCGGGCAAATTTTCGAGTTGCGCTATAACGCCCAAAATGACCCACTTTTTGCCTTGAAAGAGCATTTTTATGATATTTCTTGAATTTCACCTATTTTTCCTTAGTGCTTCCCCCAGGAGGGTTCTGGTCGCAAAGGGGCACTCAGCGAGAGAATAGCGACGGACAAATTTCCGTCGCTAATCTGTCGCCAATCAGCGACGATTAGGGATGACAAAATATTCTGTCGCTGAACCGCCTTTCAAATTCCCGTCCCCTTCGGTCGTCGCGTTTCTTGAAGAACATTAAAAGGCGTCGGTTTCGGTGGACGCGATTCATGAGATTTCTGTTGCTATTCTGTCGTTATTCCGTCGCTGTTCCGTCGCTAAACCAGTCGCCGACCTATCTCTTTATTCGCGTCCGTTCCGGTCGACGCGTTTCTTAGAAGAACATTAAAAGACATCCACTGTACTGGACGCGATTCAGAAAAGTCACATCGACGTCCCGTCGGCTGACAGCATACTCACGGGTCAGTTGCCTCGAAACCATGCGAGTCTAAAATGCGTCAACTGCACTGGACGCGATTTTAAGGCGGTTCAGCAATTCGCGCTTATCAAACCGACCTTCTTTAAAAGCGGCGGCTGTCCTGGACGCGATTTTGACCAAGAACCTTAAATCTCAGCCAACGCTTCACCCAAAAGGAGGAGGCTTTTCATTTGGTTTGGCCAGGGGGTTTTAGAGAGAGAGAGAGTGAGGTTTTAGAGAGAGAGAGAGGGTTTTTAGAGAGAGAGATAGGGTTTTTAGAGAGAGAAAGAGTGAGATTTTAGAGAGAGAAAGAAAGGGGAGTTCTTCGCGGCGGAGCCCTGCCTCGTCGCCGTCTTCCTCGCCATCCCCGTCCTCGTCTCCGGCCCGACGTCGCCGTCTTCCTCTCGCGCGCATCTCGAAAGCCACGCCATCGTCGTCTTCCTCCTCTCGTTTGCCCCCCACTACGTCGTTACGCCGTCCGACCTCCTCGGGGAAGCACCCCGCTTTTCCTTCCTCCGGACCCCACGTGGTCCTTTACATTTTCTTTTCATTTTCACATTGCATGCATGCACACTACACACCTATCTTTAGGGGTTTATAAAGCTACCAAAAGGTGCGTTATCCCCCTTTCGTTTATGTCTTCTGTTTCTATTTTTTAAGGCCTCTTTACTACACGCCCTCTAATCCATTTTTACTTCTTGTTTTGTTGTCTTTTCTCTTCAGGTACCCGACCTAAATCTCCTTCGTCGGCCGGCGGGTGGAAGGAGGAGGAAAGAACCCGCCCCACACATCCTGCTTCTTTTCTACGGGTAGAAATGTACACATCACCTCCTTTCCTACCCGTCCCTACTTTTGATGCTTTTTAGAAAAAGTACCTGGCGATCACGGTTTATTGCCTTATTATCTTTTTATCGCCCGAAGGGCCACTGTTTATTTTATCGCCTTTTTTTCACGTGTATCCGTACACGTTGTTGGTGTGGACTGTTTTTCGTCCTCCCCGTAAGACGGGAGCGAAAAATAGAATCTACAACTTGGCGATCACGGTGGGACGCTCTTTATTTTAGCTCGGGTACCTCATTTAGGCACCCACGTGTGCCTTTCCTTTTTGCGCCCCACGTGGCGTTATTTTTTTTGGCACCCACGTGTGCTACTTTGTTTTCGCCCCACGCGGCGTTCTTTTATTACTTTTATCGTTTATTATTTATTTAATTTCATGTTTATGTAAGTTGATTAGCATATAGTTTTTAGTTTTCATTTTTTTCAGTTGAATGCGTGCATGCTACTTGTTCATTCTGTGAATTTTTTTTGCGTTTTGGCTTACTGGCTTGAATCGCGGCGGGGACAGCCGACGCGATTCACCGCCATTTGTTTGTTTTTCTGAAAATTTTCGTGGGGCGGGTTACTGGCTTGAGTCTCGTCGAGTACGCTCGACGCGATTTTGAGCCATTTTAAAAAAATTTCGAAGTCAGGATTTCTGTCTTTATATGCGTCACACCCAGTGGACGTGATTTAGTGCATGCTTATTGTCCCGACGGCTGAAGTCGACGCATTTTTGTTTACAGAGACCGTCCACAGGGACCTCGCGCGGGCTCTCATTTCCGCGTCGCGGTGACTGGACGCGTTTTTTTAGTCGCGACGGCTGTGCTCGTCGCGATTTTAACTGTTGACAGAAACGCCTCCTTCTGCCATTTGTGTTATAAACTGTTGCATTGTGGACATTTTGCATCGGTCGGGGGACCTCCTTCCCTCATATTACTAGGCTCCACACACCCCTTCCGGTGAGGGCAAACTCTCCATTGGGCATTCCGTCCCTTTGGACCAGTGAACCTTCTCCCGGAACCCCGTAAGACTTCGTACCCCGTGGATTCCCTCACGGCGGACCGAGCAGGCGGTACCTTTACCGGTGACCCGGGTTAGATATCCATTTGTTGCGCGGTGAGACTGTGATTCTAGCTATACGCCGAAGTACTCTTCATTTACCCAGCTAGAATCTCATCTGGAGAGACACACATGCCTGAATCCACTTAATTAATTGTGTCAAACTCCTAAAAGCAACGCTAAGCATCACAACTTGTTTGGACCATCATTAACTGATTAATCATTGTTCAACTTGTTTGATTGCTTGCTTGTTAAAATGGACCCATGCTATCATGCCAATTTTAATAACATGGACTATGAGGATAATGTTAGATCTCCATCATTTCAATCCCATGTCGGTCCATCTTACCATCGTGAGGGACAGCCTTCCACTTCTTATGGTTATGTGCGCACACCGCGCACTAGCCACTCTGATGTCCCTCCATACCTCACACTGATCAGAACCCGGCGAGGGCCTACCCCGACCCAAGATCCAACTGTGCAACATGTCCTAGCTGCACTGGATCAGCTCACACCTCTAGAACTTTGTATGGTACAATCATTAGTTGAGGGTGTGACTCCTTCCACGACTCCTTCTCCAGCTTCTTCCCCTAGGCACCCGCCTATGTATATCCCGGCGACTTCGCCACCTACCCCTGTACATTCTTCATCACCTCGGCCCCCTGGCCATTTGCACTCCCGTGCTCCAGTCCGAACAGATCGCCCCTTGGGAAGGCCCATCAACTCAAGGCCACCCCCATGTACTTCCTCACAGGCCCAGCAGCCCCTCACTTCTCCAGAACATGCTCTTCTCCGGAGATTGAACACTCTGGAGAATCAAATCAATGAATTTCCAAATTCCAAGGGTAACCCCGTTACCGCCATGTCGGCTCTCCAAAAATTTACGTTCCTCCTTCGGAGATGTCGTCGTACCGACTGTACAATGGCACGGGTAATCCCTACATTCATATCAAATAATTCCTTTATGAGTCTTCCCATTGGCAATGTGATCCCCTCACGTTGGCATATTTATTTAGAAAATCTCTTGACAGCCCTGCGCTCGAATGGTTCTACTCTCTAGAGCCAAGTGAGGCAGGAGACTTCCGCATTCTCCAAAAGAAGTTCCTTCTCAAGTACAAAGATCGCGTCAGTCCCCATCTCTCTATTACAGATCTAGCATCCGAGAAGATGGAGGCCGACGAGGAATTTGTACAGTTTGCTGACCATTGGAGGTCCATGGCCATGCGCTTGCAGCGTGAGCTCTCGGAGTCAGAGCAAATCAAAATAATCATTTCAAACTCTACTCCGAGGTTCAGGCACATCCTGGCCATGAATCAGATCACCTCCATGGAGGAGCTCTACGAGCGGGGACGTTACATTCAAGCCCATTTAATGGACTCCCCGATCGCAGAGCTGTTTGATCAAATTAAACCGAGAGAGAATGAATCAGTGGACGCCATCCACCATCCACCTCACCACCATACAACATCCACATCATATGCGCCTCCGCATACCCCCATTTACCATGGCATGCCGCCACCCAGGCGTCCACTGATTCATCCTCCTCGGACTCAGCAACCTCCAACAGGTCCCTACGATGCCCCGATTTATCGAGAAGCTCCGGTGCCCTACGTTGCACCTGCTCCGGCTCCCATGCCGACACCACCACCCCCACAGCCATCTCCTCCACTACCATCACAGCCCGTTGCTCGGGTCAAAGTTGCCAACCGCCAACCACCCCACGAAACCACTTGGCGCTACGATGATGAACCTTCCCAGGTCATCTCCGTACGCCATTTACCTACACCACCCACCATCATCAAACCTACACCCATCAAACCCACCCCCATTACACCCACCATAATGACACCAGTCATTCCACCTCCCGCACCGCCAACACCCTTGGCAATTGAACCCGAGCAACCCCTTGCTGTCATACCCATCACGCCGCCACCGGCCATACAGCCTCCCATCACGCCACTACTGGCGTTACCATCTACTACTACAACCACTCCATCCACCCCCACTCCCATTCGCCGGAGCAAGGGCAAATCTTTAAGGAGCAAGAAGCGTCAGCAGCAAAAGAAGGAAGTCCCGGGACCGGGCATGCTTTTTGAATTTCACGATTTTATCCCCCGCATGCCGGTCATCGTTCGCATACCGGGCATATTTTCCCAGCGGCAGTCCTCTCTGCCAATCATTCCAGTCCCGGGACCGGCATGATGTTTTCTAAACATCATGATCACATTTCCTGCATGCCGGTCATTGTTCATATACCGGCATTTGTACTGAGCGGAAGTCCTTCCTTCCAATTTCGACCGTCAAGAGGCCCTCTTTTAAAAATATGCCAATCATTCAAGTTGCCAGCCAACGCCGATTTCGAGTACTCATAGGGAATCTCTCCCTCCAGGCTCTCATGACCCCGCATACTATCATTGTGAATCTTCCCACTCCAATCGAGGGGTCAACTATGCAGATTGTGCTTACGCACTCCAACGCCAAATCCTTGGCACAATCGATTACTCAAGGGGTCGTGCCCCTTTCCACCTCAGATACTATACAACCTCTGGGCACGAGCCCCTCATTGTTGCCTCCAACTCGACCAGTGGGGCTCCCGACTCCTCCATTCACTTATATTTCAAGGGAGTTACCACTGTTGCACCTTTCCGCTCCAGCGAGGGCAACAACCATGCAGATTGTGCACACGCACTTCGAAGCCAAACCATTGGCACAATCTACCACCCAAGGGGCATGCCCCCTCTTATGTCACACGATGCATTCCTTGGGCACAGTCCCTTTATTGTTGCTTCTGACATTGCCGGTGGAACTCTCCACCCTTTCATTGAATTTTATTCCAAGGGAGTTATCACTATTTATTGAATTTCCGTCAGAAGTCAACAATTTTCCTTTAATCTTTGAGAGTCGTTCAGTCTCTGCGAGAAGAGCACGTCCATCTGCCCGCTGGGCAAGATATGTGAGGAGGTACTTGAGGGTCCCGCCGACCCCCAAGTCAAAATCGAATCGCCGAGCACGGCAAAAGGCTAGGGGACCTTCACCCCCCTCTTGTTTGAATCATCTTTTATTTTACTTAGCACCTACCCGTGGGTTCTCCACATTCCCTCCCCACGGGAGGCTTTTTATTTTTATTTGTTTTATAATCTAGCGTACACTGGGCATCGCGCCCATTTTTGTTCATCCAGTGCCCCACGCGGCACATCTTTTAGCACCTTACGCTGTGCACCTTTCCAGTCGGCCCCTCGCGGCCTTTTTGTTTCTTCATGTTATCCGGGCCATCCGGATTTTGTTTCCTACCCAGGGCATCGCGCCCTCCTCTCCCGCCAAACCCCTCCGGGCCCTCCGGAGTTTCCATAGTCTTTTCCTCGTGTTTGCCCCTGTGTTTTTAATCGGGTCCTTCGACCCTTCTCGCATTGCTTTAGGGGCTTTAGTCCCCACTTGTCCTTTTAAATTCGAATAAAAAAATGTAAATTCGTGTAGACCCTCGAGTCTCGCCCCAATGTAGGGCATTCGTCTTCTTTTGTAGTCTTCGCATCTCCATTTTAATCAGGTCCTTTGACCCTTCTCGCATTGTTTTCGGGGCTTTAGTCCCCACTTATGTTTTTAATTTCGAATAAAAAAAATGTAAATTCGTGTAGACCCCCCCGGGTCTCGCCCCCAGCAGGGCATTCGTCTTTTGTTTTATTGTCACCTTCATTTTTCAATCGGGTCCTTCGGCCCTTCTCGTACGTGTCCTTTTAATTTTGAATAAAGAATTTTGTCAATTCCTTTAGACCTCCCGAGTCTCGCCCCCAACGCAGGGCACATCCGCCCCAGCACAGGGCATGGGCATTCGTCTTCTTTTAATCCTTCAAGTTCTTACTTTGAAATTTTTTATCTACCAAGTGTCGAGAAAATCCCTAAAAAAGAATGAATATTTGTTTAGCATTGCCATGCTGTCCCAGCATTTTTTCGTTATGATAACTCCGCGCCAGGAGTCCCGCACTCTCTCCCGAGTCATTAAGGTTTGCCCTGGGCATGGGCACCTGCACACACTTCACGGGGCCCACAGCCGTTTGCTCCCGGTTGACACCGTCATCGTCACTGCCACGCCTGAACGGCATTCGAAGTCTGTTTTTTCCTCCTTATTCGGCAGAAGTATGGGTAGTATGGGTAGCTGGGCAGAGGGAACCTTCCTGAAGCACCCTCCTGACGAAGGGGAAGTCTTTAACAGAATGGGCAGAATCAGAATCCAATCGAATGACCAATCAAAATGAATTTCCAATGCATGTCAAGAGGGCAAAGTCCCCACGGAGATCCAAACGGACCTGGCCGTAAGCAACAACAATATGCAGCCATGACATATACGGTCACGTTGCTTCCACTCATCTACTGCCTTTTGACTGTTGGGATCATTCTCAACTAGTATAGGACAATCCGACTCAATAACCGAGATAAACCCGATTGTGGTAAACCATATCTTCATGCGATGTTGCCATCGCTTGAAGTGCTGTCCCGAGAACTTTTCGGGCATACCGGACATATCCACACGGGGTGCAACCACATACGACATGGACGACATGATGAATAACTTCTCTAAGATTGTTAAAAATACAATGTACATGGAATAAATAATCACATGAACATAAGAAAAACATGATGGCATGATCGCATACATATCGTCCCACAGGTATAGGCAAGATCCGATTCCAATCCAAAAGGAAAACACATGCATGTGAATGCAACAAATCAAGAAAAATAATATAGAGTTAGAAAACTTAGCCGAGCCGCCCGTAAGGACTCCCCTTAGAGAAGTTGTCGCCCCCGTCATACCAGTACAGCGGAGTCTATGATCTTCCCCCATGATAGAACGGCTACAGAGACACGTCTCCGCATGAAGACGATCTCACCTCGCCGACAACCTCAGAAACACGTTCTCCACTTGTCAATTTAATAGAACAAATGTGGTGCAGGATCTTTCTCAAGATGTACGTAACAGTCCTGGTCAACGGAATCAAGAACACCGAAAGGAAGCTGATCTCATCAAAGGGAGAGAATACTTGCGCCCTATACTGGGAGGAAGCACCGCTTGGGTTCGCCTGCGTCTGCTCCAAGAGAAGACACGCCGCGCCCCCTTTTTCCCTTCTCCAGGAAACCGGCGCCGCACACACCCAAAAGAACACGCCGCAGCCTTCTTCTCAGCCCCCAAAACGCCAAAGTCCTCCTTTCGGTTTTTACACAGGAAAAACTCTCCCGAAAACCGAAAAAGACCCAAAAAATGCAAGGCCATGCGTTTCGGGAAGGAAAAGGCCATTATGGGATCAATTTACATAAAACCCATAAAATATTTTGGGTTAAAATAAAACCCTTAACCACCACAAAATTCTAACGAGAGAGAGAGAGAGAGAGAGAGAGAGAGAGAGAGAGAGAGAGAGAGAGAGAGAGAGAGAGAGAGAGAGAGAGAGAGAGAGAGAGAGAGAGAGAGAGAGAGAGAGAGAGAGAGAGAGAGAGAGAGAGCAATTGTGCTCCTGTGTGGTGGTGGTGGAAAAATGGAAAAATTTAGAGCTTGTAATATACCTCCCTTATTTGTTACTCATCTCCTTATAAATATGTGTCGTGGGTCTCGTACATACTCTTAATCAGAGAGAGAGCAATTGTCCCATGCACACTGGGATAGCCTCTCCCAACGATTTCTTGTAAATACTTCTTGGAACCAGTGCAAGTTCAGTGGCATCTCGTACATACTCTTAATCAGCGTCTCTTTGTATTCCTTGTTTATAAACAACACAAAGTGCCACAGCGGAGGCAGGTTCCTGGCATGGCCGCCATGCGCTGGCATAACCTCTCCCAACAAGTTCTTGTAAATACATCTTGGAACCACTGCAAGTGCAGTGGCATCTCGTATACATACTCTTAATGATGGCCGCCATGCACTGACATAGCTTCTCCCAACAAGTTATTGTAAATACATCTTGGAACCACTGCAAGTGCAGTGGCATCTCGTATACATACTCATTAAGAGTGTCTCTTTGTATTTCTTGTTTATATAAACAGCACAAAGTGCCACTGCGAAGGCAGGTTCTTGTTCTTCAACTTGGTCTCTCTACGGTCCTCTCTGTTCTAACAAACTGGCCCTTCAAGTCTTTCCTTCTTTCACACTTCTCGCACAAACACACGAGATCTAGACAGAGAGAGATGATGGAGAGGAGGTGGGAAGAGCTGGACATGAACTGTTTGGCTCACATATTTGCCAGGTTGGGGCCCGAGGACAAGATACTGTCCCTCCCCTTCGTGTGCAAATCCTGGTTCAGCGCTTTGTTGGATCCTTTCTGCTGGCGGTCTCTGGACTTTGCTTCAATTTTCCAGTCATCCGAATCCATCAAGACGAGGTTCCATAGCCAATATCCAGGGAGTAAGCCCTCGTTCTCAGCCTTCCTTAAACTTGCATGCCCTTCATCGCAGCCAGGGGTCCACAACTGAGCTCTTCCTCCAACATCCGCGCTATGACATGCACGACGACGGCGTTATGATCCGCCAAGGAGACCTGGACCTTGTGGAAAAGGAGTAATTGAGCCTTCTGCCCACAAATCTATCTGCTTAGATCATACGTGCTGCTTTTTCATTACCCATATATACATACATATATAGGCTATAGCTGGTGTCTCTGATTGTTTTCTGAATTTTTTTCTCCGGCCTTTTATGTTTTTCAGCTACCAAAAAAAGGCCAAAAAACGTTTTTTTGTTTTTGTTTTTTTAGCCCATGAAATGTTTTTGCAATTAATTTCTAATCCTTTTATCCTATTTAGTCTACTTCGGACTCAGGGACTTCAACTTTTCTTGCAAGCATACCCTTTTCACAGCTTTTACATTTAATTTTTAGTCTCTACAAACAAGACCATGTTTCTCGATCGTTTTGTTAAAGTTTTCGAGTCCTGTTTCTGCAGATGCCTCGGAATCAAAATCTTATCTTACGCCTCATTGGGTTGGAAACTGGACGAGCGCATCCCCAACATGGTTGCAAACTGGGAGAACCTTGAAACCCTGTGTCTGGTAGGCAACCAGTTCTTCTTTGAAGAGATTCTAGCTGTAGTTAACGAGCACTGTGCGAGATTTGCCTGTCTTATGATATCTTTATTTTAAAATTGAGTTTCTATTCTAATTAAATTAAATGTTAAAAGATAATAACCTAAATGTTAAATCTTAAGACCTCATAGAAACTTAAATATTAAATATTCTATTTACATTTCAAAAATAAAAATAGTATCTATTTCGATTTCAATTTTAGTAATATAATGAGAATCGGATCGACATCATGAATTTCTAATAGTGAACTTTACTCGCTTGTAGCCCTACAGGGAACCCATGCTACATATGCAAGTGTATATATATAGGCGTGTGATAGAAAAAGGATTCGCAAGACATCCAAGCAAAGGATCTTAACAGAACGGCGATCTTCAATATATTCAACCAAATATTGTCTGTAAAGGAATGGACGACAGATCTATTAACCGATCGATTAAGTAATTCCGAATATGCTCTGTCCATAATCATGATGCAGGTATTAAAATATATTGTTTCTTGTATTCCATATGTTCAATATTTTGGACATGTTGAATGTAAATTTTCTAAATCTGCCTTCTCTAGATAGTCAAAAATACGTAAAACACTAAACTTTCTCTTTATCTGGCTTACAATTAAAGGAACCCCACACGTAGGGGTGTAAACGAGCCGATACGTTCGACGAGTAGTTCGAAACTCGACTCGATAAAAATTCGGTCCTACTCGTTTATTTAATTAACGAGCGGAGCTTGAACAAAAAAAAAAGCTCGATTCATAAACGAGCCGAGTCTGAACACATGTGAGCTCGGCTCGATTATACTCGTGAACAACTCGTTTAAGAGTTCATTAAGAGCTCGATTAAATACTCGTTAAGAGTTTGTTTAAGTACTCGCTAACACTTTGTTTAAATATTTATTTAAATATAATAAATATGTATTTATATAAAAATATTTATTTGTTTTTATACAATTATTATAACAATATAAAATATTTATGAGGGCTTAAATGTCATAGACTAAATCCACAATATATATACACAAATTATGCAAATGAGAGTATATACACAAATCATGTAAATAGGGGTATAAACACAAATTTTAGTGTTGCAAGGCCCCCCAGCATATCAAGCATCTTCTTCCTCCTAAGATCGACCTGCGCAGTAGTTGAGCCCCTCGGTGGAGCCGAGGGGCGCGTTGTTAGCCACTGACATGCTATCACTGTGGACCATTCGTCAATGCAGACGGTGCTCTTGGCGGCCGCCTGACTGTCACCGACGGTGCAGAAAGGGAGCTCTAGGCGGTGTGCAAAGGGGAGTTGCAGCACCGCCCCTACCTTGTCGCGCACCAACCCTCTCCCTTGCGGTGTCTATCTATTAATCTCATATTACTTGTGACAAATTATGAATATATTTCAAACATTATATTAAAATAGTTAAATTAAGTAACATATAAAAACTATTGAGATATGAGCTTGAAATAAGATAAATTTAGGTCTTATGAACGATCAATTTTTTACTTATAGATTGGATTGGACTTACTTATATATACAAACTCGCAAATTCAATTAAGCTCGTTAAGATACTCGTTAAGAGCTCGAACTCGTGAATATTTAAACGAGCCGAGTTTGAACAGGCATTTTCAATACTCAATATAGCTCGAGCTCGACTCGAACTCGATTAAAAGTTAACGAACAGAGTTTGAGCAGCATACTACTCGGCTCGACTCGGCTCGTTTACACCCCTACCCACACGTGCATTCTTATATTAAAGATATATATGTAGTTGTCCATATGCTAAAAATATTGAGAAAAGTTACAACATAGTTGTATCTTAATGAAATAACTTCCGGGATGGTAGATGTTCCATCCCGGAACTCAAGACTTGTCTATCTCAAAGGCTCTCCCTCAAGGGGGAGTTCATTGTAAGTGTGCTCAATAGTCGCCATCTGCGCTATTCAGGTTTGATATGGAGGATGATTATTTAAAGGTCCTTATGAGAAGGAACCTATATCTTAAAGGTCTTCTGTACAGATTCTTCAAATGGGATCCTCATTTCAACTTTCATGCTGACCCCACCGTTCTTCCCATCTGGATTGGCTTCCCTATGCTTCCAATGAACTATTATTATGAGGACTATCTTAGATCCATTGCAGGCAATGTTGGTCATGTTCTCAGAATCTATGAACCGACTATTGCTCAAACGCAAACCAATGAAGCTTATGTTTGCGTAGAGCTGGATATCACCAAAAGCAGAGCGGAGAGAATTTGGATAGGTTGTGGTCCTGATGGATTTTGGCAAAATATTGTTTGTTATGGCATTCCGGACGTGTGCTCCTTTTGCCACAGGTTGGGTCATACAGCGTCAGACTGCCACAGGAAAAATAAACAACCGGATATGCAAACAAACTCCCAAGGTAATTCTTTAAAGGCTAGCCAGGTTCAAAAAACTGTGCCTCAACCTGTGAGAACGACCTGGCGTCAGAAGGTTCTGCATGAAGACACCATCCACTTAACATCTGAAAATAGGTTTGCAGTTTTGGAGGAGGATCTGGTTAATGAGGGAGGTGGTATTGTGCCTGCTTCAGAGGATGATGGTTTTGCGCAGCAGGAACACATGAAGATTCAGTCTTTGATTCCGAATACCACGTCGCTGCATGACTTGCAGGCTGACGTGCATGGGGGTGAACCACATGTAGAAGAGCTCAATGCAGGGTCTCATAGCTTGCAGTTGATTACTGGTCGATCCACGCCGACCACGGTAGCAACCTCATCCCCTCCGGCAACGGCCCAGGAAGTGGAGCAGGAAATCTCTGAGAAGATTCGGGCGGATTTAGTTGATTCCTGTCCTAAATCTGCTGTTACTGATTTGGAGAAGATCTCTGATATTGCCGCTTTTCAAAATACCATGACGTTGCATGATAGGCATGCTGACGTGCATGGGGTTGGACCTTATGAACAAACGCTCAATGAAGAGCTGCACAGGGTGCAACAGTTTCCTGGTCGATCCATGCTGGCCACGGTGGCTACCTCATCCCGTCCGGCGACTGTCCATGAAGTGGAGCAGGAAATCTCGGAGAAAATTCGGGAGGATTTAGTTGTTTTATTTCCTAAACCATCCGATGCTGATTTGAAGAAGTTCTCTGATACTGCTGTTATGGAGAATATCCACATGCCACATATTGTCATAAATAGAGAGGGTTATACTCAGAAAAAGCCTGGCGCCAGGACTCGCTCCAGGCTAAGGTGGTGGAGGAATCGTCTGGTAATATTTCTTCATGATTAACCCAATTTTGTTCTGGAATATTAGGGGTGTTTCCAATAATGCCTCTAGAAGAGCTCTGAGGAAGATTGTCAAAAAACACAAGAGTGATATTGTTGCTATTGCTGAGCCACAGGTTCCCTTTACCAGGGCTTCTAAATTATGCAGGTATCTCCACATGCAGAACTGTACCGGTAATAATGGTGAAAATTCAAAGATTTGGGTATTATGGCGTGACTCCTCCATGCAATTTTTTTCCTCTTCTGCTCAGCAAATTACTTTAGCTATTTCCAAGGAGGACTGTGTTACCATGATTGTTACGTTTGTGTATGCTAGTAATCAGGTGCCTGGTAGACGAGCTCTTTTTGATGAACTCATGAGTATCTCGGATACTATATATGTACCTTGGTTCATTGGAGGTGATTTTAATTGTGTCTCTACTCCCACTGAGAAGTTTGGAGGGCGGATATGTAACATGAAGTCTTTGATGGATTTTAATGCTTTCATTCATGCTTCTTCTTTGACTGATGCTGGTTATATCGGTTCTCACTCTACTTGGTCCATTAATCGCACTGGTCAAGCACTGGTGAGGGCTAGATTGGACAGATTTCTTATGAACAGTCATGCAGTCCGTGGTTTTTCTGAGTTCAGAGTCATACATTTGCCCAGAGGTCCTTCTGACCATGCTCCTTTGTTGGCTTTCCTTGCTACTGAGGTTCGGCTTCCGGCTAGATTCACGTTCCAGGCTATGTGGCTATCTCCATAGTTCGTTCCTTGAGATTGTTAGATTGGCGTGGAATGAGAGTTTTCCTGTGCACCATAATCATTTTGCCAGGCTTTTCATGAAACTCAAAGCAGTCAAGAAATCTTTGCGCCTTTGGAATAAGAATGTTTTTGGTGATGTGCAGGATAATGTCAGTCGTTTGGAGGAGGATATTATTGTGAAGCAGGAACAGTTTGAAAATTATCCAACTCCAGAAAATCGGTCTGCTTTGAATAAGACATCTACAGATTTGAACAGAGCTCTTCGCTGCATGGAAACCTTTTGGGCTCAGAAAGCAAGGATGGATTGGATGGATAAAGGTGACAGAAATGTTGCCCAGCTAGCTAGCCCAAAGGGGGGATGAATGGGTTATTAAAAATTAGATCTTAGATTGATACCTGTACACTAACAAGATTACACAACAACTTAAACGAAGGTTAGAGTTAGAGGGAATGAAACAGCAAACGCACAAAACACAGCCACAAGACACAAGGATTTTATCCTGGTTCGGAACTCCTTTCCACAGGAGACCTACGTCCAGTCCCTGAGCAATACCTCAGGATATCACTATCAAGGGTACTATCCCCCTCACGGATCCTTACACCCAGCCTCAACTGGTCTTCCTTCAACCTGAAGGGAATACAACCACCCTGGATACCACCAGGTCTTCCTTCACATAGAAGGGAATAAAACTAATAAAAGTAAGCACAAGAACAAGCTTCAGGAACTAGCTCAAATAGCTACAATCTGAAGCAAACAAGCCTCGAGAGAGAAAGGATTTTGACACTGGTTTCTCTCAAAGACTCCACTGGCTCTCACAAGAATTTCTTTTTCAACATAGAGAGCTAAAGAGCTAAGATCTATTAGAATGGAGTGCTTCGCTCTTGTTTGAACTACTGAAGACTTGAAGGATTGGCTATTCTCTATCACAGAATGTTGTTCTGTTCAAAAGTTATCTTCTCAGTCTTGTAGTCTTGTATTTAAGCTTCTACTTGAAATTTGAACGTTAAAGATCCGTTGTCTCTCATTCTGGTGTACGTTAGACTGGTCTGCAAGGAAGCTTCTGATCTTCAGTCTTTTATCCTTTAGTACACGTCAAAGAAATGTTTTGATATCTTGTATCTTTTGTGTCCAACGTTGTACAGATAAATCTTGTCAGGTATCTGCAAGCATATCAACAATAAATAGGAGACAGCTAGGGCTGTCGTTGATTGTCAGTCACAGTTGGAAAAGATATTGCTAGATTTAGCAAAGCTCCTTTCTGTCAAAATAAAGAGTAGACAGAATAGCACAATAGTGGAAGATATCGTCTGCATGCATGAGAGATACGTTCAGAGTGCATTGAATGCATAGTAGTCAAACAGACGAGATACGACTTTGACTATTCAACGTATATTAAAGAGTATTGATATAACAATGAAATCGATATAAACAAAGCCGATGCCTTTATGACTTATGAAATCGTTATAAGTTGATAGGCAAATCGTTATGACAGAGAATCATTAAATCATAATAATGAAATCGTTATAAGCACTTATGAAATCGTTGTGCAAGACAAATCGTTATAAGCACTTATGAAATCGTTGTGCAAGACAAATCGTTAAAAGCACTTATGAAATCGTTGTGCAAGACAAATCGTTATAAGCATTTATGAAATCGTTGTGATTACTTACCAAATCGTTACTGTAAGTAAATCGTTGTGTTTCTGAAGAAATCGATATAAAACACTTAACAAATCGTTAGTCGTTGCGAGTTCTAAAGAAATCGTTACGACAACTTATAGAGTCGTTGTGACGAGCAAGTCGTTATGAGCTCTAAGGGAATCGTTACGATAACTTATAGAGTCGTTAGGACGAGCAAATCGTTACGGGATCTAAAGGAATCGTTACGGCGAGCAAGTCGTTGCGAGTTCTAAAGAAGTCGTTATGATAACTTACAGAATCGTTACGGCGAGCAAGTCGTTGCGAGTTCTTAAGAAATGGTTGCGACGAGCAAATCGTTACGAGGTCTTAAGAAATCGTTATGACAACTTAAGAAACTGTTGCGACGAGCAAATCGTTACGGTGTATGAAGAAGTTGATGCAATGACTTGGAAAAAATATGAAGTGAGAGTTTTACCTGATTGTCTTGAACTTCCTTTTACTTTAATTTCCTGTCCTCAAGGCTCAAGTAATTCATTAGTATTGTTTTGTTAATCATCAAATGTAGCACCCTTGATTTTTAAAATCAAGAAAAATGAAAATTTATTATTTAATAAATGAGATAAATCGATTTAATTATAATAAAGGGAGAATACAAGGAATAAAAGGGAATTAATGCAATACCCATTAAGCTAAATTATTAGTGGGTTACTCTAATAACCCAAACCCAATGAAATGGGCCCAAATAAGGTTAGCCCATCATGGAATGAGAGGTAAATAGGTGAAATTTGTACCTAATTAATTAAATAAATAGGAAAGGGTTAAGATAAATGCTAAATAACTTATATATATCTTAAATAAGAGTCCTTACACCACCCTAACCCTTTGGCCACGAAATTAGCTCTCTCCCTAGCCATATTAGGTGGATAAATAAGAGAAAGTGGGAGATAAAGAAGGAAATTTAGAGTTTAATGGAAAGGAGGACTCTTATAATGACTAGGACTCCTATAGATGGCCATATACATCAAAAAACTCATCTTTAGCAACCCATTTTCGTGGCTAGAGCTCTGGAGAAAGAGGAGAAGGGCTGGAGACAAAGGAGCAAGGAGGAGGAGGCTAGAACAAGAAGGGTTTTCAGATTTTTCGTCATCTAAGCTAGGGTTTTCTTACTCCACGAAAAAGGTAGGCAATCTCTCAAGCAAAAATCGTGAAATAATTTCCCTAGGTAGCCTTCATGTACCTCTTCAAAAGCCCTATGGTTTCGTTGCATTCTGTTCATCCATTTGGGCGAATTTAATTCGTGAATACCTACTGTACTAGAAACTTGAAATCTCATATTTTCTCTAATTCCCCGCATGTACTTGTTCTCATGCCATGATAAAATTCTTAGTTAAACTACATAATACTAGCTTTCAAACGCCCCTGGTCTTGCTTGATTTCGATCTCCCATGAGGGAGAATTAAATATTTGAACATCTATCAGATCTGTGCACTCGACCCTCCTTGTTTCTTTTTAACCTCGTGCACACTTGACATCATTCCATGATAAAATTATCATAAATACTACTACATATTATCTTTCAAACGCCACTGGTTTCAGAATTTTTCATCATGTATACATCTCTAATTAATTCATAGAACTCTGACTGTACCTGTTTAGGTCACCGAAAAGTTACCTGATCAATGCATGTCTAAACCTTGTCTATTTTCAAATTAATCATGCATGTTGATAGATATACATATCTACTTTCGTTTAAAACTGGTTTCATGCTTTTTGGATCACCGTACTATTTATATGGAATTTACAACGTCCCTGTATCACAGATAACTCGCCCTGGAAAAAAGAAAAATGGGCCGGACTCTCCTGTTATCGCGACGGCGCGATCCGCCGCGATACCAGTCGAGTCGCGCCCCTCTATCATGTCGCGTTAATAACGCGGCGACCTAAGCCGCCGCGACTCCGGTTCGCTTGTCGCGTCCAGCCGCCTTGTCGCGACTTGGAGTCGCGACGGGTACCTCTGTCGCGTTAACAGGAAAATAACTAGAACCCGAAATTTGTTATATGCCCTGATGATTATGCTTTATACCCTCTAATTAGCCATGTTTAAATCAT
Source organism: Colocasia esculenta (assembly GCA_014218235.1). Classification (NCBI taxonomy): domain Eukaryota; kingdom Viridiplantae; phylum Streptophyta; class Magnoliopsida; order Alismatales; family Araceae; genus Colocasia; species Colocasia esculenta. The sequence continues at coordinate 129,610,535 of CM024763.1, read as the reverse complement.
GTTATTGTTAAATTGACTTGGCAAATTAATAAATGGCTTTAAGGATATACATTTAATTATTTAAAATGACATTTTTCACGACTTATCATATCCTCAAGATTTCTTTACACTTGCACACATATAACATTATAAATTGCCATTTGACCTTGATAAATTATGCAATAATGTATTCGGTAAATTATCGAAATAAATGACTAAATTACCCTATTTTGTTAAATACAATTGTTTCCATTTTTTACTCGCGCATTTTATCTACCGTTACCGTTTTCCCTCGGCCTTCGAGCACTCTAGGCACGACGGACCCGTTTTACACACTTTCCCTTGACTTGGACCACCTCTCCACCGAGAATACTCTCGACTGGACCAGGGACTCCTTGTCAAGACCTCCGTAAGTCTTCTTGGCTTTGGCGCACGTCCTTAGTCAACGAGCTGGTTGTACCTCAAAACCCGTTACACCTCAGGGATCAGTACGATCCAAGCCTTAGTGTTCCTTCTCGTCTTGAGTTCACACCGGACCACCTGACCCGTGTACACAGCACGGCTAAGGGGCGGTTGTGACTTCTACCAGACTGCCGGCACCCGACCTGGTGCTGTGCAACCGTTACTATCGTGTTTATCGTCGTTTTACGATTGTACCCCTCTCATCTACAGTCTCTTTACTCTCATCTGTTCACGTTCTCTCTACACTCTCATCTATCTCGTCTAGTACTCTCTTATCTCTTCTTGGTACTCTATTGGCCATTCGTGTGATTGTCTAAGATAAAAGAAATGACTAATGCCAGCGCAATAGGGCCCGATCAGGTCCTGGGAGGAGCGCCCGAAAAGTGCCAGTGCCCATGGGAGTTAAAATGATCATAGGATGTGTTACGGCATGCATCCAGCGCCAGTTTACTATCTAGATTAATCTATGACAATCAAAGTGCTATCTCTACAAGTGCAAGCGTGATCGTTACTAGTGCACCGTTGTGCAATTTACATGTTGTATCGTTACATGGCCATTCTATTATCGTTTCGTTGTACTATTTTCCCTGTGCCAGTTGCAATTATTCTCTCGTTATCGTGACATGCTCTACATGGCTTTACTCTCTAGTTAACCCGCCTTTAAAACATTAACTATTTAAAGCATGCTTGTGTTCATGAGATATTAAGTCCTACTGGGCGTTATTCGCTCATCCTGCGTATTTATTTAATGTGTTCAGGTGAGTCGGATGGAGACGACCACACATACGAGGACGGGACCGAGGGAGATGCTCAAGAGTGACCATTCAGCCACCAGTGCTATCTAGTAGTAGTTAGTGAGTCAGTTAGTCATAATGTAATAGTTTGATTTTGAATAAAGTACTCTGGGCCCTAGTTCTGGCTCTGATACGTTGATGTAATGATGACTGGTGGATTATTAATGAAATTGGAGTTTATTTGGTATTATTCCATTGTGCAATGGTTTGCATTTGTTTCTCGCTCTGTACTATTTAATAACTGTAATCCCGCTCTGATATTCCGCGTCGGGGTGTTACAGTTTTGTGGTATCAGAGCCTAGGTTATTCTTAAGTATAGGATGATCTAGGTTTGACCTGACTTGACTTAGAGTCTAATTCCATACCTATGAGAGATGGGTAGAACCGTGGGTAATGAGATAAAATAAACTCACACACGCACGAACTTAGTGCAAACCCAACGACTTACATTTTAAATTCTCTTTTGAAGGAACTTAACATCAACAATGGCAGCGGAGCGTGCTCAACTCCGTGATATGCAACACACTATCCAACAGCTTACCCAAGCTTTACTTCAGGCTGCCGGAGCCAACAACAACAATAACAACAACCGAGCAGCTGGTGATTTACATAGAAATTTCCGCAACCTGAATCCGCCTCGATTCAGTGGTACCACAGACCCTGATGAGGCCGAGAACTGGCTCAAGGAGATTGAGCGCATCTTCCGTGTCATGCAATGCGCGGATGGAGATAAGCTTTTACTTGCCACATTCCAGCTTGAAAGGGACGCCCGTGCGTGGTGGGAGTCCATTGAGGCCACACGGGAAGATGCTCAGTTTACGTGGAATGAGTTTAAGGAGCAATTCAACTCCAAATATTTTTCAGAAAGAGTTCAAGAAAGGAAAGCCGCCGAGTTCGCCGCTCTGAAACAGAGAAACCTGACGGTTGCTGAATATGAGGCACAGTTCTCTCGATTGGCTCGCTACGCCAATCATCTAGTTAGTACCCAGAGGATGAAGGCAAAGAGATTCCTCAACGGGCTTAGACCCGCATATATTACACAGCTAGCACCATTTGATATTCAGACCTACCCAGAGATGGTCAGGAGAGCACAATGCCTGGAAGATGCGACTGAACTCACTGAGCGCATCAAGGGTAGAATGTTCAGGAAAGAGCAAACTTCCGGAGTATTGAGCAAGCCTACTAATGGCAAGAAAAGGCCATTAAGTATCACTGACGGGCCAAGCCAGGAGCGGAAGCCCAAAGTCCCCACTACTACTGCTCCGAACAACAAGCCCAGATGCAAACACTGTGACAAGCTTGGTCACACGACAGAAGAATGCTGGAGGAAGGCAGGTGCATGCCTTCGCTGTGGGAGCCGAGAGCATCGGATCCCTGAATGCCCATTACTGAGGGAGAATGAGAAACGTCCTGCGGGACCAAAGAAGCCAGGCAGACTCCAAGCCCTGCAAGAGGTGGAGACCACCGAGGAAGGTGGACTTGTAGAAGGTACACTACCAGTCTTTTCTCAATCAACATTTGTTTTGTTCGATACTGGCGCAACGCATTCGTTCATATCACAAGCATTTGCTGATACCCTAAATGAGAAACCTACATCTATGACATTTGAATTATCTGTCGCAACACCACTAGGAGAAAAGGCTCAATTAAATAAATATTTTCCATTAGCTGATGTTAAGGTTGGTGAACTTAACCTTAGAGCTGACTTGATTTGTATGCCCATGGAGGGCTATGATGTCATTTTGGGAGCCGATTGGCTATCCACGTATGGGGCTATCGTGGATTGTAGAAGAGGGAAATTTTCTTTTAGTGAATTCCCTAAGCTAATCTTCACAGGACGTAGGCACAAGCGACACTTGTCCCTCGTCTCTGCTATAAAGGCACAGAACATGATAAGAAAGGGCTGTGTGGCATTTCTCGCCGCAATTGTAGTTGAGAAGAAAGCAACTAAGATATCAGACATCCACATAGTGCAAGAATATCTAGACGTGTTTCCCGATGAGCTGCCAGGCATTCCACCCGAGAGAGATGTAAATTTCTCAATTGATCTTGTACCTGGAGCTGCACCGGTCTCACGTCAACCCTACAGGATGTCCCCTGCTGAATTGAAAGAATTGAAAGAGCAACTGATGGAACTTCTAGAAAAGGGTTTTATTAGGCCAAGTACTTCTCCTTGGGGAGCACCAGTGCTGTTCGTCAAGAAGAAGGACGGATCCATGAGGTTATGCATCGATTACAGGCAGTTGAACAATCTCACTGTCAAGAACAAGTACCCTCTGCCGCGTGTCGATGAATTATTTGATCAAATATCAGGAGCTAAATATTTTTCTAAGATTGACCTTAGATCGGGATATCATCAGATGAGGATTCAAGATGCAGATATTTACAAGACAGCTTTCAGGAGCAGGTACGGTCATTATGAGTTTGTAGTCATGCCTTTTGGACTAACCAATGCTCCTGCAGCTTTTATGCAATTAATGAACAGCATCTACCGGCCCTACCTCGACAAGTTCGTCGTGGTATTCATTGATGATATTCTCATATACTCCAAGACCAAAGAAGAGCACGAGGAGCATCTGAGGATCGCTCTGCAAATCTTGCGAGACAATCAACTCTACGCCAAATTGAGCAAGTGTGAATTCTGGCTCGAGGAGGTGTCGTTCCTAGGCCATGTCATTTCCAAGGATGGTATCGCGGTCGACCCTTCCAAGGTAGAAGCCGTGCTCAACTGGGAAAGGCCGACCAATGTCACAGAAATCAGGAGCTTTCTTGGACTGGCTGGATATTACAGACGGTTCATAAAAGACTTCTCCAAGATAGCTGTACCTCTTACGCATCTTACGCGGAAGGAGAACCCATATGTCTGGAGCAAGGAATGCGAGAAGAGCTTTCAGACACTCAAGCAATTGTTGACATCTGCACCTGTCCTCGCATTACCAGTCGAAGGCGCAGGATTCTCAGTCTACACTGATGCATCTGGAATCGGTCTAGGCTGCGTATTAATGCAGAATGAGAAAGTGATAGCCTATTCATCAAGGCAATTGAAGCAACATGAGGTTAACTATCCTGTCCATGACTTAGAGCTAGCTGCTGTGGTATTTGCACTCAAGATCTGGAGGCATTACCTATACGGGGAACAATTCATTGTTTACTCCGACCACAAGAGTTTGAAGTACTTATTTTCTCAGAAGGAGCTCAACATGCGACAACGAAGATGGCTGGAGTACTTGAAGGATTTTGATTTCAATATTCAATACCATCCAGGTAAAGGTAATGCAGTAGCTGATGCACTTAGCAGAAAGCCAGTAGCTTCGATATCTTGTCTAGTCATGGGCGAGATGCAATTGTTAGAGCAATTCGCCAGTCTAGATCTGAATATTGAAAAGAGAAGTGATAAGATGTTAGTGGCTAACCTTAAGGCTCAACCCGACATCTTTGTCAAGATCAGAGAGCAACAGGCTAATGATCCGTTTCTAATCAGAGTAAGGGAGACCATAGCTGACAAGCCAGACTTCTCCATCGCTGAAGATGGAAGAATATTATTCCAAGCCAGGACATGTGTGCCTGACAATGAAGAGCTGAAAAGGAAACTGATGGACGAAGCCCACAAGACCAAGTACACAATACATCCAGGTGCAACCAAGATGTACCAAGACATGAAGAGGTCATTTTGGTGGCCAAACATGAAGCGTGAGGTGGCTGAGCATGCCGCGCACTGCCTCACTTGTCAACAGGTAAAAGCAGAACACCGTCGTCCTGCGGGTGTACTTAGGCCCCTAGATATACCTGAATGGAAGTGGGAAAGCATCGGTATGGATTTCATCATGGGTTTACCCCGAACTCGTGGTGGACTTGATACTATCTGGGTCATAGTGGACCGATTGACCAAGTCCGCACATTTTCTAGCAATTAAAAGCACTTGGAGTGTTGATGTGCTTGCAGCGTTATATGTAAAAGAGATAGTCAGACTACATGGAGTTCCAGTATCCATTGTCTCAGATCGTGACCCTAGGTTCACTTCTAGATTCTGGAAGGGACTCCAAACTGCCTTAGGCACTAAACTCAATTTTAGTACTGCTTTCCACCCACAGACGGATGGACAGACAGAAAGGACCAACCAGATAGTGGAGGACATGCTACGTGCCTGCACTATAGATTTTGAAGGTTATTGGAATGAACAACTATCACTAATAGAATTCGCCTACAACAACAGTTATCAGGCCAGCATTAAGATGGCACCATTCGAAGCTCTGTATGGCAGAAGCTGTAGATCGCCAGTGTGCTGGAATGAAGTAGGTGAGCAGCAATGGCTGGGACCAGACATGGTACAAAATACTAGCAGAGACATACAAATTATCAGAGACAGAATTAAGGTAGCTCAGTCCAGGCAGAAGAGCTATGCTGATAAAAGAAGAAGAGACTTAGAATTTCAGACTGGAGACCATGTGATGCTCAAAGTATCCCCGACCCGAGGATTTCAACGGTTTGGGATGAAAGGCAAGCTAAGACCAAGATTCATAGGTCCATTTGAGGTATTAGATAGAGTTGGCGAGGTGGCGTACCGACTAGCACTACCTCCCCAGTTCTCTACAGTACACAATGTATTCCATGTGTCAATGCTAAGGAAATACGTGTATGATCCATCTCACGTAATTAGCTATGATGACATTATTCTGAATAAGGATATGACCTATGAAGAAAGGCCAGTAAAAATTTTGGACAAGAAGATGCAACAGCTTCGGAATCGGTCTATACCCGTGGTGAAGGTATTATGGAGAAACCATGAAGTCGAAGAGGCCACGTGGGAGCCCGAGGCATTATTGCGACGGAATTATCCGGAGTTATTCAGTAAGTCATTCTTCCTCTTACGATTATATGAATTTGGGGACCAAATTCTTTTTAAGAGGGGGAGGATGTAGCACCCTTGATTTTTAAAATCAAGAAAAATGAAAATTTATTATTTAATAAATGAGATAAATCGATTTAATTATAATAAAGGGAGAATACAAGGAATAAAAGGGAATTAATGCAATACCCATTAAGCTAAATTATTAGTGGGTTACTCTAATAACCCAAACCCAATGAAATGGGCCCAAATAAGGTTAGCCCATCATGGAATGAGAGGTAAATAGGTGAAATTCGTACCTAATTAATTAAATAAATAGGAAAGGGTTAAGATAAATGCTAAATAACTTATATATATCTTAAATAAGAGTCCTTACACCACCCTAACCCTTTGGCCACGAAATTAGCTCTCTCCCTAGCCATATTAGGTGGATAAATAAGAGAAAGTGGGAGATAAAGAAGGAAATTTAGAGTTTAATGGAAAGGAGGACTCTTATAATGACTAGGACTCCTATAGATGGCCATATACATCAAAAAACTCATCTTTAGCAACCCATTTTCGTGGCTAGAGCTCTGGAGAAAGAGGAGAAGGGCTGGAGACAAAGGAGCAAGGAGGAGGAGGCTAGAACAAGAAGGGTTTTCAGATTTTTCGTCATCTAAGCTAGGGTTTTCTTACTCCACGAAAAAGGTAGGCAATCTCTCAAGCAAAAATCGTGAAATAATTCCCCTAGGTAGCCTTCATGTACCTCTTCAAAAGCCCTATGGTTTCGTTGCATTCTGTTCATCCATTTGGGCGAATTTAATTCGTGAATACCTACTGTACTAGAAACTTGAAATCTCATATTTTCTCTAATTCCCCGCATGTACTTGTTCTCATGCCATGATAAAATTCTCAGTTAAACTACATAATACTAGCTTTCAAACGCCCCTGGTCTTGCTTGATTTCGATCTCCCATGAGGGAGAATTAAATATTTGAACATCTATCAGATCTGTGCACTCGACCCTCCTTGTTTCTTTTTTAACCTCGTGCACACTTGACATCATTCCATGATAAAATTATCATAAATACTACTACATATTAGCTTTCAAACGCCACTGGTTTCAGAATTTTTCATCATGTATACATCTCTAATTAATTCATAGAACTCTGACTGTACCTGTTTAGGTCACCGAAAAGTTACCTGATCAATGCATGTCTAAACCTTGTCTATTTTCAAATTAATCATGCATGTTGATAGATATACATATCTACTTTCGTTTAAAACTGGTTTCATGCTTTTTGGATCACCGTACTATTTTATATGGAATTTACAACGTCCCTGTATCACAGATAACTCGCCCTGGAAAAAAGAAAAATGGGCCGGACTCTCCTGTTATCGCGACGGCGCGATCCGCCGCGATACCAGTCGAGTCGCGCCCCTCTATCATGTCGCGTTAATAACGCGGCGACCTAAGCCGCCGCGACTCCGGTTCGCTTGTCGCGTCCAGCCGCCTTGTCGCGACTTGGAGTCGCGACGGGTACCTCTGTCGCGTTAACAGGAAAATAACTAGAACCCGAAATTTGTTATATGCCCTGATGATTATGCTTTATACCCTCTAATTAGCCATGTTTAAATCATGTTATTGTTAAATTGACTTGGCAAATTAATAAATGGCTTTAAGGATATACATTTAATTATTTGAAATGACATTTTTCACGACTTATCATATCCTCAAGATTTCTTTACACTTGCACACATATAACATTATAAATTGCCATTTGACCTTGATAAATTATGCAATAATGTATTCGGTAAATTATCGAAATAAATGACTAAATTACCCTATTTTGTTAAATACAATTGTTTCCATTTTTTACTCGCGCATTTTATCTACCGTTACCGTTTTCCCTCGGCCTTCGAGCACTCTAGGCACGACGGACCCGTTTTACACACTTTCCCTTGACTTGGACCACCTCTCCACCGAGAATACTCTCGACTGGACCAGGGACTCCTTGTCAAGACCTCCGTAAGTCTTCTTGGCTTTGGCGCACGTCCTTAGTCAACGAGCTGGTTGTACCTCAAAACCCGTTACACCTCAGGGATCAGTACGATCCAAGCCTTAGTGTTCCTTCTCGTCTTGAGTTCACACCGGACCACCTGACCCGTGTACACAGCACGGCTAAGGGGCGGTTGTGACTTCTACCAGACTGCCGGCACCCGACCTGGTGCTGTGCAACCGTTACTATCGTGTTTATCGTCGTTTTACGATTGTACCCCTCTCATCTACAGTCTCTTTACTCTCATCTGTTCACGTTCTCTCTACACTCTCATCTATCTCGTCTAGTACTCTCTTATCTCTTCTTGGTACTCTATTGGCCATTCGTGTGATTGTCTAAGATAAAAGAAATGACTAATGCCAGCGCAATAGGGCCCGATCAGGTCCTGGGAGGAGCGCCCGAAAAGTGCCAGTGCCCATGGGAGTTAAAATGATCATAGGATGTGTTACGGCATGCATCCAGCGCCAGTTTACTATCTAGATTAATCTATGACAATCAAAGTGCTATCTCTACAAGTGCAAGCGTGATCGTTACTAGTGCACCGTTGTGCAATTTACATGTTGTATCGTTACATGGCCATTCTATTATCGTTTTCGTTGTACTATTTTCCCTGTGCCAGTTGCAATTATTCTCTCGTTATCGTGACATGCTCTACATGGCTTTACTCTCTAGTTAACCCGCCTTTAAAACATTAACTATTTAAAGCATGCTTGTGTTCATGAGATATTAAGTCCTACTGGGCGTTATTCGCTCATCCTGCGTATTTATTTAATGTGTTCAGGTGAGTCGGATGGAGACGACCACACATACGAGGACGGGACCGAGGGAGATGCTCAAGAGTGACCATTCAGCCACCAGTGCTATCTAGTAGTAGTTAGTGAGTCAGTTAGTCATAATGTAATAGTTTGATTTTGAATAAAGTACTCTGGGCCCTAGTTCTGGCTCTGATACGTTGATGTAATGATGACTGGTGGATTATTAATGAAATTGGAGTTTATTTGGTATTATTCCATTGTGCAATGGTTTGCATTTGTTTCTCGCTCTGTACTATTTAATAACTGTAATCCCGCTCCGATATTCCGCGTCGGGGCGTTACATCAAAATTAATATATAAATAAGTGAATTAATTTATATGGGGAAAGTTTGGTCATCAAGAAATTCTGTCTTTTATCATGCGGTTGTGTAGGGCAATAGAAGAAGGAACATTATTCAAAGAATTCAAATTGATGGGGTTTGGACAGAGGATAGTGAACGCATCAGGGATGAGGCTGCTCGGTACTTTCAAAATCTGATGCAAACCTCCCCTCATGCTGTGGATGACTCTTTACTTCAGGTGGTCCCTTCTCTTATTTCTGATATCCAGAATGAGTCGCTCTGTGTTATTCCTAGTCTAGAGGAGGTCAAGAATGCGGTTTGGAGTATGAATGGCAATAGTTCTCCCGGACCTGACGGCTTCAGTGGTATCTTTTTTACTTCTTGTTGGGAAATTGTGCAGGCTAATGTTTATGCTGCTGTCATTGGCTTTTTTGATGGACATGCCTTCCCTAGAGGAGTTACGTCCACTCTGCTTGCTCTTATTCCCAAAAAGGCTAATCCGGCTTCCTTTAATGATTTTCGCCCGGTTAGTTTATGCAATTTTTGTTACAAGATTATCTCGAGAATTATAAGCGACAGGCTGTCGATCATTCTTTCGTCTATTATTTCTGAGGAGCAGGGCGCTTTTGTTAAAGGGAGATTAATTTTTGACAATGTATCTCTGTCCCGTCAGCTTGTTCGAGATGTCAACAGGAAAGTTAGAGGGGGCGATGTCATATTTAAGCTTGACATCAGAAAGGCTTATGATAGTGTTGAATGGGACTTCTTATTTGCTGTTCTAAGGAAGTTTGGCTTTTCATCCAGGTTTGTTTCCTACATTGGTATGCTTTTATCCAATTGCTGGTTTTCAGTGTTGGTGAATGGTTTGCCTACTGGTTATTTCAAGTCTACTAGAGGTCTCCGTCAAGGGGACCCCATTGCCTCAGCTCTCTTTATCATTATGGAAGAAGCTCTCAGTCGGGGGTTAAAGAATATGGTTTCCACTGGTCGCCTTATCCCGTATGCTGGTCCTAGGGGCTGTCCGGCCCCTTCACACCTTCTTTATGCTGATGATACCCTCATTTTTCTTAATGGAAGTATTATGAATGTGAAAAGGCTCATGATTTTCCTCAACAAATATAGCCTATCTTCAGGTTAATTTATAAACGTTAGTAAAAGCTCCTTCATTGTATCTCGGAAATCTTCTTTGCTTGTTGTCCAAAAAATCAAAGACGCTACTGGTTATAGGAAGCAGAATGGTGCGCTCACTTACCTTGGTGTTTCCCTGAGAGCTGGGAAGATTCTTGTTTCTGATTATCAATCTCTTATTGATAAAGTTAACTCCAAGCTTGGCGGCTGGAAGGCTAAGCTGATTTCTCAAGCTGGCAGAATCACTCTCATCAACTCGGTCCTTTCCTCCATTCCGATCTATCTGGCGGCGGCTTCTACTCTTCCCAAAGCAATTCTGTCCTATATAGACAAATGTTCCGCTGCTTTTTTCTGGAATGGTATTGATGGATCTCGTCGGCGTCACTGGGTCGCTTGGAACAAAATCCAATGTCCCAAGGTGGAGGGAGGCCTAGGTGTCCGTAATATTCATGATGTTCAGTTGGCTTTGGTGGTGAAACAACTCTGGAATATTCGACATGGTAATTCCTTATGGTCTGCTTATGCTAGAAGGCATTTTCAATCAAACAATTTTGCTCAGATTCCTGGTATGGCGAAACATATCTGTTACACTGCCAATGCTATTATCCAAAGTAATACTCGCTGGATTCCAGGCAAGGGTGATAGAATAAATATTCTCAAAGATATTTGGATTGGTGAGCAACCGCTTTCCAATTTAATTCAGGGTACCATGGAGGACGTTGATTACTCCTTGCGGGAGATTGTGGCCCAGGAATCACACCTGCTGCGTGCCTCCCTTCCTGGTGGCATTTTCAGAGGATTGCACATGTCTACTGAGGACGATAGATGTATTTGGACAGCTTCTTCGAGTGGTGAGTTCTCTACTAAATCCTCTTACAATTTGATCAGACAAAGTAGTACCTGCCGGCCTGCTCTCAAGAAGATTTGGCACCATTCTTTCCTTCCGAGAGCCTCTTTGTTTTGCTGGAAAATCCTCAATCAAGCTGTGACTGTTGATGGCAAAATTTCTGAAAGTGGGATTCCTCTAGTTTCCAAATGTAATTGTTGCACTTCCCCACAAATCGAGGACCTTAACCATGTTTTCATTACTAGTGAGATTGCAGTTAAAATGTGGAATTGGCTCCTCCCTTTTGTCAGTAACAAGGTGCATTTTCATTCGCAAATTACTACTCGGATTTGGGACTTCCTTCAAAAAACAAATATGAACAGTCCTACTGGCTTTATCTCCATTTATGGTTTGGTTCTTATGCTTTGGGAATTATGGAAAAGAAGATGTGCTGCAAGGTATGAAGATGTGAAGACTTGGCCTAAGGATATTATCAGAAATATCCAGCTTCATGTCCGCTCTGCTCTCACCAAGGTTGCATTCCATGTCTCTCCAACCCCGGTGGAAGATCAAATTCTTAATAGTTATGGCTTTCATGCTAATGTCTCTTCTAAACAAGGTAAGTTGGTTCGTTGGATACCTCCCTTACAAGGTTTCTGTTTGAATGTGGATGGTGCAACCAAAGGTAATCTTGGAGTTTGTGGTGGGGTGGTTGTATCAGGGATAACCATGGTAATTTTCTAGTTGGTTTTGCCCATTGTTATGGGGTGGGGAACATCATTATTGCAGAAACCCGTGCCCTCTATGATGGCATTCTCCTGGCTATAATGATGGGAATCAGATTATCGGTTATTTATTCGGATTCTCTAAGCTTGGTTACATCGCTTCAGCAGAATTCTTGCATTGCTTGGCAAGCTTATGTATGGTGGAGGGCGGCCAAGATTTTTTTGCACCAGGAAATGAAAATTCTATCCCATGTCTACAGGGAAACTAATCAAGTGGCGGATCAACTGGCTAAGTATGCTACTTCTTCTATGAGCAATGAGGTTTTTTGGGGGTATCATAGTCTTCCAAACTCTTGTAAGGGCCTTTAATCATTGACAGATCGGGTCTCCCAAGTATTAGATTGATCTGAAGGGGCCTGCCCCTCCACATGTACCTTCTTCCTTTCATATATATGATTTATGCCCAGATCACCTCGCTGGTGGAGTGGTTTCATTCGTCCCCTGTGGGGAAGGGTGCACTCTCCTAGCTGAGGTATCTGAGGACATGGTTCTGCTAAAAAAAAAAAAAACTTCATCATACGAACATATTCTATATCGTAATATTAAATAGAAAAATAATGTATAATGATCTATTCTACAAAGATGATAGTTGCCCATTAATACCTGATCCTCTCTTTAAATAGATTGTATTTAACCTATGATCAAAGTTGATGGTTAATACTATTTTCTTTTTGTAGTGAAAATATGAAATTGATGATTACCGTAGATAATAGATAATGAAAAATATATCTCAAAAGTGAAAATATAGAAAATATCAACTCTGCAAACAATACTTCAATCTCAAATTACGAGCAAGTCTGCGAAGACCTTCTAACAAGGATGTAGTACATATAGATCAATGGAAAGAAGCTATTAAAATGTTTGCATGATATATTTTTCGTCACTTGACTGATCTTTATCTAGTATCTATGGTTAGAAAAAAAAGTATGTCAACAAATATAATAAGAGAAAGCAAAAATGATATCATTGTGCTGGTATATAAATTATTGCAAACATATGCACGGCACAGGTATACCTTTTATACATAAAAGATTAAGTACTATTCTTTGTTTTTAAAATTATATTTGATTTAATTGTTAGTATGATAAAAGTGGTGTTGAGTTGGATCGCAACGATCTATTTAATATCACTCCCACTTGGAAGGATGGAAAACTAATGAATGATGCATGTGTATCTTGTATGACCGTACATGTTAGCTTCTTTTTGGGTTCCATGCTTGAAGGCAATGACCTCCTATATACACTACGTACTCTGCTGTATTATTTGACATTTAATATAGTGTCATCTTCGTTATCAAAATAATAATAATAATAATAATAATTTGGGCTTTGATATTATGTAAATTGTTATTAAATTAAGTCTTCCAACTAAAAATCTTAAGATCACGAGTGAAGAGAGCTCCACTATTATAATCACTTTATATTTTCGTCACTATTTTTACAGAAAGAAGATCCAAACCTTCGCTTAGGGCTTGAGCACTAGATCATGCCTCAGCGCATTAAAGACTGGTAAGATGGGTTCGGATTTACGTGTAATCGTGATGACAGATCCATCATCTTTAGTACTAATTGACGTCAATATCAGTTTTTTATGAAGTTCGTATACTTCTCTAGATTTTAGAAGACAAGCCCAATAATTGTCAAACATCTTAGATTTTGCACTAGGAAACTTCATATAATACTCTTTCATATAATAGTCTAGTGAAATTCTGTACATGTATACTGCTGAATTTCACAAAATTGTCAAAAAATATCTTTGATATATTTCAATGGTTATATTAAAGCACTTCGTGTTCTTATTAAAAAATATTTAACACTAAGGAATACCCCAATGATATGAGACGTCATCAGGTTAACTTGGGGGGAAGGTTCATCATTTCAATGTGAGAGGGATATAGCTACAATTTCTTATATGTATCAAGGATATATTTTGTAGTCCTTTGCGCCAGATCCCTTCTGCAGTTGTTATATCCTCCCCATGGCTCCAGTTCTTATTGCAGCTAGGCTAATCATACATAGTTTGGTTGTAGAATTTGTTAAAGTTGAAAACATAATACTTAAAGTAAATTAGAATTTGAGGCAGTTGACGAAAAATGAGAAGGCAATCCTGTCATCCGAACCTTTGTCCTCGAGTTATTTTTCTTGATATATATTTTCGAGATCGATCATCTATAGAGTTCTAAGAGCCTGATCCTTTTTGGGTTATGTCAATTGATCTTACATTTTCTTTCTTTGTGATAGTCTTCATGCATGTTTGGCCGCCAATTTGTATATAAGGTTTTTGTCTCCTGTTTTAAATATTTTTTATCAATAAAATGGCCAGATTCAGGCCTTTAATTAAAAAAAAGATATATTTTGATAGTCATGAAAGCCAATGATATGCATACAGGTAGACATTATAAAATGCTTTAAACTTAATAGGTTTTTTGCCCTTTCTTACGTCCTGCTTGGAAAATCAACACATTTACCTAATAATGGGGATACCTTGTTGTGGAGAGTATCTGTGGTGGCCAAATCTGGCCACCTAGGCCCATGATGGCCCGTTACGGCCCTCTCACGTCCTGTCAACGAACGTGGCCCCATTTCAAGGTGCCACGTTCTCATCAGGGCAGTTCAGAGGCCTTCGAGGACCTTTTCCCCCATGAGCGGGCTTCGCCAAGCCCCTCTGCAGCACATTTCCGAGCAGGTCACCTGTCCTGTTGCTCCGAACAGCTACGGGCCTTGCCGAACAGCTACAGGCATTGCCGAACAGCACGTTCGACCCCCTCCGTACGGGTCATCTGTTCGGACATCATATCCAGAGGTTGCCAAACAGGTCTTTTGGCCTACGCCACGGTTATAACCGTCGCGGGCCACGCACCCCACCATCAAGGGGCGCGTTAACTGTCTGGCACCCCAACGGGCATCGGAGCGCATAACTCCTTCCGTTATGCGCGCCCGTCAAGGCGCCTTTCCAGGCACGATCCATGGGCATTACTCATACCTGCCTCAGCACCCCTGCCTATAAAGGCACAGGTATAGGCCCATGCACAGGTACGTTCTTTTTTGCGCGAACACTACATCCAAAACCCCCTGCCTTACAAGCCTCTCACTGACTTAGGTATCGGAGGGTTTTCCCCGGTCTCCACCGGGCCCCCCTGACCCTCTCTGGTGACTGCAGGATCTTTCGTCTGCCTCCGGCGACCGTCTCCCCTCTTACACAAGTGTGAGGCCTGATCCGTTCCGGCCCAACAAGGAAAAGGTCTCCACATTTTTGGCGCCGTCTGTGGGAACGATACAGCCATGGCTCGCGGACGATCCTCTTACCAGAACGTGGGGAGTAGGGCGACGAGATCTCGCCACTCACGAGCGAGTTCTCCCCGCCGGTCTACTCCTGTTGACGTCAATGTTGCCCCCGCCGGCACAAATCGAGACGTCCCTGCACCAGCGATGGCTGCACCGGCAACTGCCCTGGAGATGGCTGAACTCCGAGGGCAGATGCAGCAATTAACGGGTGTCTGCCTTGCCTTGCAGGCTCAACTAGCTGGACCACCAGCCCCGGCGGCTCCCCTGCCGCGAGAGCGACAGGCGGAGTCGTCGCGTCGGCGCTCTCGCGTCCTCCCGGCGCCTCAGGATCAGCAGGCGGACTCGCTGCGCCGGTCGCACAGAGCCCCGTCTGAGGAGCGGGCATCGGAGCGCCGTGGGCGCTCTCCCCGTTGCTCCGTTGCCTCCCCCCGCCTGCCGCAATCGGTTGTGGGAGCCAACTCCCACGCGTCCGCCAGAGGGGGCTCCGCCAATTCGGAGCAGGAGCTCGCCAGGCGCTTACGACGCGTCATCGACTTGGAGCGCCGCGTGGACGCGATGGTCCAGCGTGCGGAGGGGAAAGCTCCGGCGGATGATGACCTGGACTTCCGCTCCCCTTTCAGTAGGGAGATCCTGGAGGCTCGGGTCTCTCCCAAGCTCCCTCTGCCCACCATCGCACCCTACGACGGCACCACCGATCCTGCCGACCACATCCACGGCTTTGAGTCGCACATGGTGTTCCACGGAGCATCAGACGCGGCCAAGTGCAGGGCCTTCCCTGCGACCCTCAAGGAGACTGCTAGAGCCTGGTTCGAGACCCTCCCGGCGGGCTCCATCTCCTCCTTCCGCCAACTGAAGAAGTCCTTTCGGGACAACTTCCTTGGTGGAAGGTCACAGCCGCGAACGGCGGCTTCCCTCCTGGCCGTGCGCCAGAAGAAGGGCGAAGCGCTCTGGGACTTTGTAAAAAGGTTCCGAACAGAAACGCTTCGCATCTCGCGCCTGGACGTCCCTCTGGCAACCAGTGCCCTTATTCAGGGCACTCGCGACGGTTTCTTGCAGAGGACCCTCGGCGTCCAGCAGCCCTCCACTCTTGCCGAGCTGCTCTCCATCGCACAACGCCATGCGGCTTGCGAGGAGAGCCTAGCAGCAAGCAGAGCAGAGCAGGGGGAGCAGTCAGACAAGAAGAGGCCTTCCGACAACGGTTCCGACCGTGACCGGAAGAAAGGACGATGCAACGGCGACTCTCCGCGCCGTCCGCGCCCCTTCACCAACTACACGCCTCTTACAGTGGCACCCGAACAGATCCTGGCGGAGATCAGGAATGAAGCATATGTTCGGTGGCCACAGAGGATGCGCTCCGACCCCCGGAGGCGCGATCAAAATAAGTACTGTCGCTTTCATCGCGACCACGGCCACGACACCTCTGAGTGCCGCCAGCTTAAGGATGAAATTGAAGACCTTATCAAGCACGGCTACCTTGGACGGTTCGTGCGCCGGAATGAAGACTGCCCCAGACGTCGAGAACGGACTCCCGAGCAGCCGATCAACAATGAGCCCAACGGGCAGGAGATCAACGTGATCGCGGGAGGACTCGACGCAGGCGGAGAAAGCACTCGAAGCCGACGCGACTATGCAAGGCGAGTGCACGTTGTGGATAGGCCACCAGCACCCCCGTTGACTCCATATCCCACCAGTCCTGCACGCGCACTGCCCGAGGAGGCTATAACCTTCTCGGACGAAGACCTTGTAGGGATTACGACCCCACACACTGATGCGCTGGTCGTTTCAGCCACCATCAATCATTGTAACGTGCGCCGGATTTTGGTGGATAATGGAAGTGCCCCCGATGTCTTGGCTTACGACTGCTTCATTCTCATGGGCTTGAAATCGATCAGCTAACCCCTGTAAACTCGCCCCTGTTCGGCTTTTCGGGAGTTTCGGTGCAGCCCATGGGAAGAGTCCGCCTCCCGATCACTTTAGGGACGGCTTCAAGGATCGTGACCAAGGTGGTTGACTTCTTGGTCATCAACAACATGCCTGGATACAACACCATCCTCGGCAGAGGTCTGATTGGCCGCATCAAAGCAGTACCTTCGTCACTCCATCAGAAGATGAAGTTTCCGACCCCGAGCGGGGTCGGCGAAGTGCTCGGGTGTCAGCGCGAGTCTCGTCGGTGCTATGTCCTTTCTTTAAGGGAGAAGCAACCACTCGCAGATCTAACACCGCCTACAACCAATCAGCCCTCCACCAGCCGAGGATCGCCCGTTGAAGATTTAATTCCTGTCCAGATAGATGACGACCCCGAACACGTCCTGTACATTGGCGCCTTGTTGGCAGAGGCCGAGCAACAACGCTACAGGGCCTTTCTGCTGGCCAATTTGGACGTGTTCGCCTGGTCCGACGACGAACTTCCGGGAATTCCCCCGGAAGTAATGGTGCATCGCCTCCGACTAGACCCCCGGGTCCCACCAGTTCAACAGAGGAGGCGACCTGTGAACCGAGAACGGCAGACCGTGATTCAGGATCACGTTGTCAAAAGCCGAACTGTTGGGCTCCTCCGAGAAGCTCAATACCCAAGATGGATCTCCAATGTGGTCCTCGTGCGCAAGGCCAACGGTAAATGGCGTGTGTGCGTTGACTACAAGGATCTCAATAAAGCGACGCCCAAGGATAATTTTCCCCTGCCGCGCATAGATCAGATGGTGGACGCTACTTCCGGCCACGAACTTCTCAGCTTCCTGGACGCCTACTCTGGTTACCACCAGATCAATATGCACCCCCCGGATCAGAACACCACGACGTTCGTCACAGACCTAGGCTTATACTGTTTTACCAGAATGCCTTTCGGTCTGAAGAACGCGGGCGCAACGTACCAACGACTGGTCAATAAAATGTTCGAGCAGCAGATTGGGCGCAACATGGAGGTCTACGTTGACGACATGTTGGTCAAGACGCTTCCAAGCATTGACCACATCTCCGACCTCCAGGAGACTTTCGCAACTCTGCGAAAGTACAATATGAAACTCAACCCTGCCAAGTGCGCGTTTGGTGTTCGTTCGGGTAAGTTCCTCGGTTTCCTCGTGTCAAACAGAGGAATAGAGGCAAATCCGGAGAAAATCCAAGCCGTGCTTGAGATGAGCAGTCCGAAGACGGTGCGCGACGTCCAACGTTTGACAGGGCGTCTTGCGGCGTTAAATCGGTTCATGTCCCGAGCAGCAGAAAGAAGTTTTAACTTCTTCAAGTTGCTCCGAGGACCTAAAAGCGCCTCGAAGCAAGGGGGGCAAGTACGGTGGACTGAAGAGTGTGAGGCCACCTTCACCGAGCTGAAGGCGTATCTGGCAGCCCCCCCTATTCTCTCAAAGCCTGTGCTCGGAGAACCTCTGTTCGTATACCTCTCGGTTACCGAACACTCCATCAGCGCGGTTTTGATCAGAGAAGAAGGAGCGGCGCAGCACCCAGTATATTACATCAGCAGGGTCCTCCAAGAAGCTGAAAGGAGGTACCCCCGAGCAGAAAAACTCGCCCTTGCTCTCGTCACGGCTGCCCGGAAGCTTAGGCCCTATTTTCAGGCCCATTCCGTCACGGTTCTAACCGATCAGCCGCTGAAATCCATCCTTCAGCGGCCGGAGGCTTCCGGCAGGCTTATCAAATGGGCAATAGAGCTTGGTGAGTTCGACATTAGCTTCCGACCAAGGACGGCGGTCAAGGCGCAGGCGTTGGCAGACTTCGTTGCAGAATGTACTCTCCCTGCTGAGCAGGATCCACCGTTGGCGGATGAACCCCCGTGGGAGCTCTACGTCGACGGATCCTCTTGCGTCACAGGGAGTGGAGCTGGCTTGGTCCTCACCTCGCCGGAGGGGTTAGAGTTCCAATACGCCCTCTGTTTCCGCTTTCCAGCCTCCAACAACGTAGTCGAGTACGAAGCTTTGCTGTCCGGTATTCGCATGGCTAGGCACCTCGGAGCCCTTCGGCTTAGGGTCTTCAGTGACTCCCAATTGGTCGCTAGCCAAGTGAACGGGCAGTTCGGAGCAAGAGAGCCCCGCATGGCTCAATACCTTCAACAGGTCAAGAGCCAAGCAAAGGGCCTCCTATACTTCGAGGTCATACACGTCCCACGGGAGCAGAATGCGCGAGCAGATGCACTTGCCAAACTGGCATCTTCAGGCGACATCGCCCCTTCCCGCTCCGTGTTCATCGAAGAGCTCGCCTCGCCGAGCACAGAAGTAGACGTCGCAGCTGTAGAGACAGGCCCATCAACTCCGAGCTGGATGGACCCTCTCTTGGCATACTTACTTCGAGGTGAGCTTCCGCCCGAACAGAGCGAAGCTCGGAAAACCAGGATGCGTTCTCAGCATTTCGCCCTCGTAGAAGGCAAATTATACCGACGGTCCCTTTCAAGACCTCTTCTACGGTGCCTCAGCCCTGAGGAAGCCCTGGCGGCCACCGAAGAAGTCCATGAGGGGCTGTGCGGAAGCCACGTGGGGGGCAGAACGCTAGCACGCAGCATTATCCGAGCAGGGTTCTGGTGGCCTTCTCTTCAGAAGGATTGCATGTCCTTCGTCAGGAAATGCCCGGAATGCCAAAAGTTCGGACAGCTCATCAAGCAACCTGCCGAACAGCTTCATAACCTGTTCGAACCACGCCCTTTCGCCAGATGGGGCATTGACATCTTGGGTCCCTTCCCAGAGGCCCAAGGTCGGAAGAAGTTTCTATTCATAGCCATCGACTACTTCACCAAGTGGATCGAAGCCGAACCTGTTGCCACAATCACCGAACAAGCCGCGTGGAAGTTCGTCTGGAAGAACCTCCTCTGCAGGTTTGGCGTCCCAAGAGTGATCACTTCCGACAACGGGAAGTAGTTCGACAGCACCTTCTTCAAACAGAAATGTGCCGAGCTCGGAATCTATAACCACTTCACCTCCGTGGCGCATCCCCAGGCAAACGGCTTGGTATAAAATGCCAACCGAACGTTGCTGCACGGGATCCGCACAAGAGTAGAGGCAGCAGGAGGGTCATGGATTGACGAGCTCCCTAACGTCCTGTGGTGCCACCGAACAACGGCTCGAGTAGCTACAGGGGAAACACCCTTCCATTTGGCCTACGGCTCAAAAGCTATTGTGCCTCTGGAAGTAGCCCTTCCCACCATCCGAACAACCCACTTCGATGAAGCCGCTAATAACCGTGCTCTTTGGGAAAACTTGGACATGCTTGGCGAACGACGAAACGACGCCAGCATTCGCCTCGTTTCTTATCAGCAACGGCTCGCACAATATTATAATGCGCGAGTTCGGGAAAGGCGGTTCAACGTGGGAGATTTGGTTCTGCGCCGCTGTTCGGCTTCGGATCCCCGAAGAGCAGTCGGCAAAGTTGCCATCAAATGGGAAGGACCTTATCAGGTCATCCATGTCCTTGGGAAAGGCTCATATAAGCTAACTACCCCTAGTGGCGAAGCCATACCCAGGACTTGGCATGTTTCTAACCTCAAGGCTTATCATTTATAAAAGCCTCTGTTCAACGTCCTACTTCTCTTCTCCCTGTCCCTATGGTTACACAAGCGCTTGGCATACACCCCTGATCGGAACCTCCTTTTCGGTTTCCATTGATCTACATTGTACATGCAACGCTTATAAAACCAGCAGATTTCCATCCGAGCAGGGACAATGACGAAAGGGAGGAGATAGAAAAAGAGACGCCATAGTCAAATGATAAAAAGGGAAATCTTCATTTACTGAATTTTTCTTACAAGCGGGTCCCCTGGACCACGGTTACAAAAAAAAACAAATACAGGAAGAGCATGGAGCATGGGAATTAAGGAGCATGTTCGGAAGGGCCAGCATCTTCATTCGAAGAAGGCATCCGCCCAGACTGGAATTGTGCGAAGCGCACACCATCTAAACGGGCATCATGGGTGCGACGCCGGCACTCCTGAACGGCGGCCTCGAAGGCCTCTCGGGCACGTTCAACCCAAGATAGCCGCTCCTCGAGGTCCTTCCCAACGCTGAGACCCACTCTGTAGCAGCGGGCCCCATATTGCTCCAGATCTTCCTTATATTCCGGCCCGGCCTTATATTCAGCAACGGCACGGACCCTTGCATCTGCTACCACCTTGGTTAGGGCTTCCTTTTCAGCCCGTGCCAAGGTAGCATCCAGCTCCGAAGTCTGGAGGGCGGCTTTGAGATTCTTCACCTCCTCCTCCAGCGTCGCCTCGCGAGCCTTATGCCTCGCTGAGAGGTCCTCGCAGAAAGCCGTCTGCACCTCATAGAGATACTTTTGTCTCTGGCCCCGAACAGCTAGAGCCTTCAGAATACCCAGCGACTTGGACACCCCGTCCGAAAGAGCCTCCAGGTCGGCGTCGCTCAAGCCGTCTTCCCCTTGGCCCTCCGGGTGGTAACCTTCCACTGATCTCTCCAGAGTCTGCTCGGAGGGAAGATCCAGGCATCTCGCCAACTGGTCGAGATGAGAAGCAGTGGGGCTCGCAGGCAACTCCCTTGGCGCGTTCTCCATGCGACGAAGTGTCGCCTCCAACGCTGCCACTGAGGGATCTTCGGGAAGCCTCCTCTGTAGTACTTCCCTAAGGGGCATCCGATCGTCATCGGACTCTTCAGCCCGAAAACCGCCCCCAACTTCCCTCGCCTCCCCTCCATCACCTTCAACTACCTTGGCGGTTGCAATTACATTAGCAACCGCCTCGGTGGGGGGCATGGGGGGCAGGATGCCCCCAGTAGTAGCAGCAATCTCCTTAGCGGCCCCCGTCGTCGCGGCCGCTTCTTCGGTGGCCCTTGCAGCAGGAACCACTTCATGTCCTTCGGACAGAGTTGCGTGTGGCACCGGAGCCACCACGCTGCTCGCCAGAGTCTCACCAGTGGCGGAAACCTCTGTCGCACCGGCGTCCTCCTTGGTTCTGGCGTTCTTCGGGCTGAAGACCCCCTCAGCCTCCCCAGCAACGGCGATTGTGGTAACGACCATCCCCGGCGCTTCGATGATCGGAGGGCCCTCCTCCCCCCGAGCAGAAGACGCCGCTACTTCTCCGCTCCTCCAGGTAGAAGCTTCTGCAGCGTTGCTGGTAGTACCATGCTCGGCACCACCAGTATTGGAAGCATCCGAGAGCTCCCTATCCTTCGAGCAGGTGGAGCCCCTCGCCTCTTCCCTGGCAGGACTTTCTGACCCGTCGCTCACGACGACGAGCCCTAGTTCGGTCGCCATCCTTTGCGCGACCTCCGGGCGAAGCACGGAAGGCATCCGCGGTGCTTGCTGATAGGCCGACTCCACGGCCTTACGCTTCCTGCACAGCAGCAACTGCGCCTTCTCAGTTTCCTCTTCGGTCCCCTCCTCGCTGTGTTGGGAGACAGCGCGGACCATTTTCTTCTTCTTCAGAGCGCGGAGTTGGTCTGCATCCTACGCGTCCTCGTCGAACAGCACTGGCCTCTTCTTTATAGAGGCCGAAGGACGAGTCATCCCGTCGCCCCTCTCCGGTGGAGTCCGAGCTCCAGCCGAGACCACCTCTTTGGTGGCCTTCTTCTTCAGGCGAATTCTTCCAGGCCCCTTTTCAGGGACCCGTGCCTTTTCTGGGCGCGCCTGGGTAGACGAAGGAGCAACAAGCGCCGTTGTTACCGCGGCACCAACCCTCACGGCAGAGGGAACCCGAACAACGGCCGCAACGTCGTCGTCCTCGTACACCATGTGCGCCAGAATAGGGATCTGTTCGGCGAAATCTTCGTTCGCCTCCAGATCCCTCCCGGCCTCCAGCTCCGCGGCAGCTGCACACAAAAAGAAGAAGAAGAGTTAGAGCAAGGTCATCAAACCAGCAAGTAAGCGACTGGGGTTCCGTATACTTACTCCACGGTTTTCTCAGGCCATGCTTGACGAGCAGGAACTCGGTCACATAGCCTTCTCCATTCCTGACACCCGCTCGGAGAAGGCTGTTCGAGGCCCTCGCCTCGTCTTGGATCAGCTTCGAAAAGCTGTCCTTCCGTGCCGAACGGATAACAGTGGGGAATCCCCACTCTGCACCACCCCGGTGGCGCACGAAGAACAACCTGTCCATCCAACCCTTGTTGTTGGAGTATTTGTTGGACAGTTGTATGTGCATCCTGTATGTTCGGTGCTTCGCATAGTAGATATCCGCTCCTGACGGCCGAGAAGCAGACAGCTTGAAGTGAGCTCGGAATACGTCCATCGAGCCCCTGATCTCCTTGATCTTGCAGATGACGCCAAAGATACATATGTACCTCCATGTGTTGGGCGTCAACTGTATTGGCGAGACGCCCCAGTAGTTGAGAAGCGCCTTCGCCACCTCCGGCAGGGGTAGCCGGAAGCCCGCCTCCAGGTGATCCACGGAGAGGGGCAGACAACCTGGTTTGTTCACCAGGAACGACTCCCCTTCCTTCGCATCGATGATCTCGTACTCGTCACCGATTCTAAAGCGCTCGCGAAGCCCACTGAAGTGGCGGTACTGTGGCCCGCTGGACGCCGCAACAGTGACCCCGCTCGCTCCGGCAGCCGCGACCGCCTTCCCTTTTCCTGTCATCGTTGCACGATGCGGAGGAGAACGGCAAGCAGGAGGGAGCGCGAGGAAGAAGATGATCACCCAAGAGGGGCGCGAAAATCCCTCGAACAAAGAAGGAAGGAGGCTTGAGGAGGAAGAAAACTTGGCTGGAAAGGTTTCCGAACGCGTGGTTTCCGCCTTCGCCCCCTCCTTTCCTTTTTAAAGGAGGGAGAGTGCGAAATTCGAAGCGGTCCCCAAAATGCATCTCCTTCCAGTTTTCGAAAGTTCCTCCTCGTTCGCAGCGCTGGCGGCCGTTCGAATTCAACGGTGACACTTCTGGCTCGACGTGACCTCGCACCCATCATGATGGGTTATCCGTTCGACAGGGCTCCAGGCGACGGCACCATATAGCCCCCTACAACGGGCCATCGCATTAAATACGGAAGTGACGCCCTCGAAGTGCTCGTATCGCCGAGCCACTCGAGAGCGTGGGGGGCAAGTGTGGTGGCCAAATCTGGCCACCTAGGCCCATGATGGCCCGTTACGGCCCTCTCACATCCTGTCAATGAACGTGGCCCCATTTCAAGGTGCCACGTTCTCATCAGGGCAGTTCAGAGGCCTTCGAGGACCTTTTCCCCCATGAGCGGGCTTCGCCAAGCCCCTCTGCAGCACATTTCCGAGCAGGTCACCTGTCATGTTGCTCCGAACAGCTACGGGCCTTGCCGAACAGCTACAGGCATTGCCGAACAGCACGTTCGACCCCCTCCGTACGGGTCATCTGTTCGGACATCATATCCAGAGGTTGCCGAACAGGTCTTTTGGCCTACGCCACGGTTATAACCGTCGCGGGCCACGCACCCCACCATCAAGGGGCGCGTTAACTGCCTGGCACCCCAACGGGCATCGGAGCGCATAACTCCTTCCGTTATGCACGCCCGTCAAGGCGCCTTTCTAGGCACGATCCATGGGCATTACTCATACCTGCCTCAGCACCCCTGCCTATAAAGGCACAGGTATAGGCCCATGCACAGGTACGTTCTTTTTTGCGTGAACACTACATCCAAAACCCCCTGCCTTACAAGCCTCTCACTCACTTAGGCATCGGAGGGTTTTCCCCGGTCTCCACCGGGCCCCCCTGACCCTCTCTGGTGACTGCAGGATCTTTCGTCCGCCTCCGGCGACCGTCTCCCCTCTTACACAAGTGTGAGGCCTGATCCGTTCCGGCCCAACAAGGAAAAGGTCTCCACAGTATCAAAAGTGTATTAATGGCCCGTATCTAAAATCACATGATTATGACAAATTTTAAGTTCACTTTATTAATTTATCTCTAATATGAATAAGTTTATATGCTTTCACGTTTGAATTACTGACTAAGAGCATATAAAATGAGCTGTTTAGATAGTGCCCACTATAACTCTTCAATATGTAGACAGTTATAAAAGTTGTCATGCCCCGCCAATTTAGCAGCGGAATAAATCGGGGAGGCATGAACAACGAGTATGGTAACGTAAATTGCGCATACATTCGCAAATATCAGAGCAACTAATGAACAATAATTGCATTAAAACTCATCATTTTATTGATAATTCATCTAAACTATTACAACCACTAATTCAGAGCCAAAACATAGGGCTCAATGACATTATTACATTGGAAAAGAAATCTAAAGAAAATATCTAACTAGACTCTAAGGTACTAAGGACATTCCATCGCTATGACTTCAGGACGCTCATCACTCCAATCCAATCCCGTTGTTGTATGTAAAGTCGTCACTTGACTTACCTGAAAACACAATAACAAATAACGAAGGGTGAGCGATAACGCTCAGTAGGACTTAATATCTCATGTAAACAAGCAGGCTTTAAATGATTAATGTCTTGTATAGCAGGTTAACTAGTGAGATCGATCAAGTAAAGTCAAGAGAGTAATAGCACATTGACTATGAGAGAACGATAGTAAACGAGAGGATGATAGCATATTCAAAAGTAATTGCAACTAGTATGATAGAGGATTGGCCATATAGTGAAAGAATATGTAACGTCTGCACCAAGGTGCACTAGCACTTCCCCGGTCGAGCATCATGTCAACCCAGAGATATAGTAAAGCGATTGTTTGATTGTCATAAATTAAA
Source organism: Colocasia esculenta (assembly GCA_014218235.1). NCBI lineage: Eukaryota > Viridiplantae > Streptophyta > Magnoliopsida > Alismatales > Araceae > Colocasia > Colocasia esculenta. The sequence goes on along the minus strand of CM024763.1, from coordinate 129,584,685 downwards.
TTGTATTTGTTGTTGAATGGCGCTGGATGCATGCCGTACACATCCTGATCACGTTACCCTTGCAAGGAAATAGCACTCTTCGGGAGCTCCTCCCAGGACCAGACCGGGCCCTATTACTTTGGCATATAGTACTTGCTTGTTTAATTTAGACAATCAATTGTATGGCCAAGAGAGTACCAATAAGAGATAAGAGAGTACTAGACGAGATAGATGAGAGTGTAGAGAGAACGTGAACAGATAAGAAGATATAGATAGTAGATGAGATAGGGACAATTTCGTAAAACGACGATAAACACACGATAGCAACGGTTGCACAGCACCAAGTCGGGTACCGACAGTCTGGTAGAAGTCACAACCGCCCCTTAGCCGTGTTGTGTACACGGGTCAGGTGGTCCGGTGTGAACTCAAGACGAGAAGGAAATACTAAGGCCATGGATCGTACTGATCCCTAAGGTGTAACAGGTTTTAGGGTACAACCAGCTCGTTGACTAAGGACGTGCGTCAAAGCCAATAAGACTTACGGAGGTCTTGACAAGGAGTCCCTGGTCCAATCGAGAGTATTCCCGGTGGAGAGGTGGTCCAAGTCAAGGGAAAGTGTGTAAAAACGGATCCGTCGTGCCTCGAGTGCTCGAAGGCCGAGGGAAAACGGTATCGGTAGATAAAATGCACGAGTAAAAACGGAAACAATTGTATTTAACAAAATAGGGTAATTTAGTCATTTATTTCGATAATTTACCGAATACATTATTGCATAATTTATCAAGGTCAAATGACAATTTATAATATTATGTGTGTGCAAGTGTAAAAAAATCTTGAGGATGTGACAAGTCGTGCTCACGGCTTTTAAATTAACAAGAATTATTTAAATATCATTAAATAAAAATATTCAGGTCGATTATTAAGCTTAACAGTACATGGTTTAACTTGTATAAGGGTTATATGACAAATAAAGCAGGGGTATATGCATAATATAAGATTCTGGCCGAAATTTAACAAAGGTGACAGGGTTGACCGTCGCGATAATGCAGCGACGGGGCGCATGGGCGCGTTACTCATGGTGTCGCGACGGGGTATCCCGTCGCGGTTCTGGTCGCGGCAGTGCGGTCTGGCGCGACAGGCGAACCGGCCGGCCTGGCCCGGTTCGGGTTTGGGAACGCGGCGGCAAGGCTCGTCGCGTTCATGACGCGACCTGAAGGCCGACCGCGACACTCCTCTTATCGCGGCGTATCGCGCCGCCGCGATAACAGGGGCGTCCTGGTTTTCCCCTTTTTCTCTTGGTGGACCCTTCTTGACACAGGGTCATTCTAAATTTATTATAAAATCGCACGGTAATCCAAAAAGCACAAAACTAGTTTTAAACGAAAGTAGACATGTATATCTATTAACATGCACGATTAATTTGAAAATAGACAAGGTTTAGACATGCATTGATCAGGTTACGTTTCGGTGACCTAAACCGATGCAGTCAGGGTTCAACGAATTAATTAAAGATGTATACATGACGAAAAATTACGAAACTAGGGGCGTTTAAAAGCTAACAAGAAGTAGTATTTATGATAATTTTATCATGATCTGAAGTCAAGCATGAACGGGGTTCACAAGCAATCATGAAGGGTAGGGTGCATGTATCTAACAGGGATTCAATGAATTAATTCTCCCTCATGGGAGATCGAAATAGCACGAAACCAGAGGCGTTTGAAAGCTATTACATGGTAGTATCAATGAGAATTTTCTCATAGCATGGGAACAAGTACGTGCAAGGTATTAGAGAAAACATGAGATTCGGGTTCATGGTAACAGTAGAATTTCACGAATTAAATTCGCCCAAATGGATGAACGGAATACAACGAAACCATAGGGCTTTTGAAAATGTACATGAACTCTACCTAGGGTAATTATTTCACGATTTTAGCTTGAGAGATTGCCTACCTTTTGGTGTTGACAAGAAAGGCTAGGATTTGATGATGAAAACGGGAAGAAGAAAGCTCCTTGCTCCAACCTTCTCCTCCAAGATCCTTCGTCCAGAACATCTCTCCTTCGTTTCCCAAGACTCCAGCCACGTTCTATGGGTGGTAGGGACGAGTTTGGGGGGTGTATTGGGTTGCTATTAGAGTTTTACTCCTTCTAAAACTCCCATTTTCTATTAATTCCGAATTTGCATATTTATCTTCCCTTTTCTCTCATTTATCCATCTAATGGGGAGGGGAGAGAGCTTAATTTCGTGGTTAAAGAGTTAGGATGGGTTAAGGACTCTTCTTAGGATAGATATGACTTGTTTTAATAGTTAATTTGACACTTTTTCATTTATTAATTAATTAGATACGAATTTCTCTTAATTACTTCTCCTCTCATAATGGGCTATCCCTATTTGGGCCCATCATTCCATACTTGGACCACTTATGCAACCCATACTTAATTTTGTCTTAATAGATTTTTAATTACTTCGAATTATTCACCCTTTATTCTAATTTAGATCTATTTATCATATTTATTCCATTGATTTCTTATTTTAATTCAATTCAATATTATTTAGCCAAAATATTTCTGACCTTCATTCATCTCTTGGGCTCTTACTCTTGGCCCAATAACTTATGCGGACTTAATTGTATAATTTATGTACTTAATTTACTTAATATGTTTTAATTATCCTTTTATTATAGAATATACTCATGGGCCAAGATTGTCTGGTGGTCCAATTATTCTAATGGGCTATCAACCCATATTATTTAAAGTCTACCAACATGTTTATTTTAATTCTTTATCCACTTTGGCCCATATGATAATGGGTTTTCCCACTTGTCCCTTAATTATGATGATAAGTCGCATAATTTCGTAAACTTGATCTAAATGATTTTTTTGTGCCCAAATTTTATGATGGGTCATTAGGGAACATTATTTAAAACATAACCACTATTTTTACAACATTTTTATAGGGGTTTTACGCATGCGATAATGATACGTACCTTTTAACTAGTTTAAGTTTATTAATTAAAAATTTTCAATTTATCTTTATTTTTGAATTAATGAATTTCCGGGGTACTACAAAAGTTCCTCTACATCTCCAATATATATAGATGACTTTTCTAAGCCATCTACAAATAGTCATTATTTTCAGCTGTCTACATATACTATCATTCTTATAATGGGTGAAGTAAAGTGAGGAGTTGGGCATGTGTTCTCTCTCTTTACCTATTAGGGTTGGCCTGTTTTCGAAGATAGCTGAGAGATGGTATCACATCTCATATGGGATTAAGCCCTTTTTCCTCCTCCTCCTATGCCTTCTCTTCAAAGAGCTAGCTAAGCCAAGGGTGAGCTCACTAAAGTTGGATGGGGTCGGCTGATAGGGCTTATCAGATTCTTGGTGATTGCCCATGTTATTTGATGTAGAGTAATGTTAGTTACTCGGGTGCCCGAATAGTTAGCCGACGTGGATCGACTATGCGGCCGATCGACTAATCAGGTTGGCCGCATGGCCAATCCAGCTCATGATGGTTACTCAGACGTCCGGATAACCAATATTTCTCTTTGATGTAACACACTGGAAAACCATCAGGTTCAGGTCCTAGACTGAACTTTTTTTCTTTAAAGAAAACAACATTCTTGACCTCTTCTGCAGTGATTAGTGCATTGTTGTAAGGTCACCATATGATATCACAGGATAATGGAAAACATAAATCCTCTTACATATACAACCAACCTAAACCTCACCATATTTATAAACTAACTAGTGGCCATCGAATAAGTGCAATTAAGTAATGTTGGTTAAAATTTAATGATTGGACTAAAAGGAGTCGTCCCACTGGTCATGACTTACTGCAAAAGTAATCATTTTATGTAGGTAAACGTAAAAATAAAACCTGAACTCAAATCAAATATCCGTCTGTTATAGGTCATGACTATCATCATATATGTCCATATGATGACTAACAGTTTGTTGGATATTTTGCACTTACATAAGTGTCATAGCGTTATTTGAGTTGCCTACGTTGATATCTGTGGGAGAGATATTAGAGTTATTTCTTCCATTATCCTTTCACATTATATCGAATATAATTACATGGCAAGTCGTTGGAGCATCACCATGCCACCGAACGTGTTCTAGAAAGGGGATGCCCGCTAATTAATTTAAAGAAGAAAGTTACAGTAAAAGAGGCACCGTTTCCTTCGCGATGGTGCTTGCGTTGTTACAATGTTATCGTCTCTACAAGCAGAACACACCCTTCAGTCGTCTCTGTTTATATGTATCCCTCCGCTAGAGTACGATAAAACAGAACCTTAGTCTTTCAGAGAGCGAGAGAGAGAGAGAGAGAGATGTAAAGGCACTATAGTTAAACCATGCACTGGCATGGCCGCCATGCACTGACATAACCTGATCTTCCAACAATCTCTTATAAATGAATCTTGGAACCAAACCAACTCACTCTTAATGAGTGTCTCTTTGTATTCCTTATCTATGTACATAATGCCACTGCAAAGGCAGGTCCTTGTTCTACAACTCTCTGTCTATTGTCCTATCTGTTCTAACAAACAGTCGTTGCCTCTCTCACGGCACTCACACGAACACACACACACACACAGCTTAGAGAAGGAGAGAGAGAGAGTGAGAGATGGAGATGGAGATGAGGGAGAGGAGGTGGGAAGAGCTGGACATGAACTGTTTGGCCCGCATATTTGCCAGGTTGGGGCTCGAGGACAAGGTAGTGTCCCTCCCTTTCGTGTGCAAATCTTGGTCCAGGGCTTCGTTGGATCCCCTCTGCTGGCGGTCTCTGAACTTTGATTCTTTAAGTCGCTGGCCATTAATCGAATCCTTTGCGACGAGGTTCCAGAGCCAATATCCAGAGAGCTGGCTCTCGTTCTCAGGCCTCCTCAAACTTGCCCTCCATCGCAGCCAAGGGTCCACCACTGAGCTCTTCCTCCCATGGCCGGTCTACGACATGTATGAAGACGACGACGAAGACGTCTACGCCGCCGCCAATATCTTCCAAGAAGACCTGGAGCTTGTGGAAAAGGAGTAATTATGCCTTCTGCCCATAAATCATATGTGCTTCTCTTTGATTACCAAAAAAAAGGAATTTGGACATGCATATATACTGGCTAGCTGGAGTCACTGATCTGAAGTGTTTCTCCCTTTGTTTTCTTTCAGCTACCAATAAAGGACAAACGGTTCTATTTTTTTTACACAATGCAATATTTTGCAAATAGTTTTTAATCCTTGCAATCTAATTAGTTGACTTAGGATTCAGGGACTTAAACTTTTTTGGGGAGCATAAGTCCTTTGAGAGACCATTTTCATAGTTTTTATTACATTTGAATTTTTAGTCCCTAAAAGGACCTGTTTCTCATTTTGTTAAACTTTTTTAATGTACAGGTAAATAGCCAAATTAAGAATTAAAGGCTACAGACAGTTAAAACTGAAGGATAAAAGATATCGTCGGGTATGCTTCATTAGGATTAATTGAAGTAATTTAGATCCATAGGTAACCCTAACCCTAAACAAAAGTAACAACATATGGACCTGAAAAATACCCTAGATAGTTCTAGATATTCTTGTGGCTTAAACTTGTTAATTCAAACGCTGAAATCATGATAGTCAACTTACGAATTAAAGCAGGTTGTTTCAAGAAGATAACAGAGACTTAAAACTAAAAGATGAAAGATATAGTCGGATGTGCTTCAATAAGATGAATTAAGTGAGTTAGGTGCATACGTAACAGTAATATTACCCTAATTTCGGAAAAAAAATGAAAAAAAAATTACCCTATATACTTCTAATTAAATATTGTATTATTAAGCTTGCTGTGGCTTAAACGTGTTCAAATGCTGAAATCATGAAACTATTTATATATATTTCCCGTGGGCTTTTATTACTAAGCACTAGCTAACTTACTCTTCCCATGGTCATCTGCAGATGCCACGGAATCAAAATCTTCTCTTTTGCCACAATGGATTTGGAACTGGAAGAGCGCATCCCCAAGATGGTTGCAAACTGGGAGAATCTTGAAACCCTAGGTGTGAGTGGCAACGTGGATTGCTTCGAAGAGACTCTTGCTGCAATTAAAGAACACTGTGCCAGATTTGGTTGTCTCACGATCGCGAAGATGTACTTTGGAGAAGTGCAAACCAAAGCTGTCGTCACTCTCCTCCCGAGGCTTAAGCGTCTATCCCTGCTTCGGGTCACCACAGACAAGGAGTGCCTGATGTCCTTACTCAACGGGTGCAAAGAACTCGTGGAACTGCGTATAGAGTCTTGCAGGGGCTTCTTGCCCGACGATGATGTAATGAAGCGCGCCGCCGCCATCAGAACCTTCGTGTATGTAAGTCCCACCAACGACGAGGAAGATTTATACTTCCTTACTAGCCCTCGCATAAGTGATGTGTACGGTTGGAACTTCGACGATGGCTATGAGCTCTGAGGTTCGGACAGACCAGCTGTTCTGAACTAGCTGTAGCTGTATTTTGCTGCTGTGAGGGTTCTATCGCAAGAGCTAGAATCGTATTGCATGAAACCATTGCTATCCTATGGGCTTCTTGTTTTGTCCTTTGCGTTTTTTGGTTCGATGGGTAAGGAAACCAGCCACTGAAATCTACATGCATGACAGGGAAAAAAAAAAGGTGCACATGACGGCCGAAGCAAATTTCTTAACTTGACAGAACAGCGATTCGCTATGTTCTAGCAATCAGTTGTTTGTAATGGAATGGCCATAGTTCCCATTAGTTACAAATCTCTTAACCGGTCGATTAAGTTGTTGGTGTTTAGCAGGCTAGCTGTTGGCGATGTGAAATAAAGAAATATATATGGGCGAGCCAATTAATTTGAAAAAAAAAATTGATTTTGTAAAACTTAGATACATGTATATGGATCTGACTAAAGGAGATTAGAGTTTGGGGAGTCCTATCTTGCTATCTCACGAGCGAATAATGGTTAATTACATCCCGCACATAAATATGAAAAAAAACTGTTTAATTGACCAACTTTTCAGCCTAAAAACTTTCCACCCCTTGGCGCGGCCTATTTAGACATTAACTTTGGCAATTGTCCCTATTTGTAATTCCTGCAGCAACTCTTTTTTTGATAACGAGGAAATCCCGCCCCGTGTGGCTTTGCGGACTCAAGGATTGGTGTTCGTGAACTCCAAGGTCAGGACTTGGCAGCTCCTACTTTCCGTATACCTGTATTGTCCTTACCCCACTTGACCAGAAAAACCCCGGATTTACACACCTCGAGGATTGCATGTAAATCAGGTAAATCCCCCCCCAGGAATCGAACTCGGGACCTCTTGCTTTTAAGCAAGAGTTCTAACCGATCGACCCAACCGGGGTCCTCTTCCTGCAGCAACTCTCCTGTTACAGTATAAATGATACTACGTTACAGTTGAAGAAGTACTGTCTTACAGCTTGAGCGCCCAGCTACGCCTACCTCATTACAGTGTGTGTAGAATCCTGGGGGGGGATTTACCTATTCCTGTATCAGTCTGACTTATTATGTTGTAGTGTCTGCTGTGATCGGTGCACTGAGTGTTGCAAGATCGCTATATGGTATATCCTAGGATAATAGAAAGATAAATAGTATATAATTACCTAAACCTCACTATATATAAAAATTAACATGTGGCCGTCACATAAGTGTGATTAATTAATGTATGTTAAAATCTAAGTGGATCTAAAAGGAGCCTTACTGGTAGGGCTGTCAATGGGCCGGGCCGGCCCGACAGGCTCGCGGGCTATATTTTGGGCCGGGCCGCAAAACTCTTTTCGGCCCATGAATTTTTAGTAGGGCCTAAAAGTCCAGCCTGACTAAGCCCATGGGCTGAACTCGGGCTTTGAGTTCGGCTCGATGGGCCGGCCCGACCCGTTCTCTTTTCCTTTTTTCTTTTCAAATCTTAAATTTTACTTAGTTAAAATTATGTTATTTTACTTATTTAAAAGTTAAAAACTCTCTTTTCAAACAAATTAAATAAGGAACATCAAAACTCTACTTAATTGAATGAGATTATAAATTTTATATTATTAAATATATTATTTTTATTATTAATTTAATTTTTATTTAATTATTCTGACTGGGCCGAGTCTTAGTCAGGCTTTAAAATTTTGTAAAAATATTAGGCCCAGCCCAACCCGACCCGACATTGCTCGGACTTGGGCCGGGCTTGGGCTTGGGCTTTCATATTGATGAGTCGGGCCTGGGCCGGACTCATATAAGCCCAGCCCCGAGCCCGGCCCATTGACAGCCCTACTTACTGGTCATGACTTAAGGCAAACGTAACCATGCATTTTATGTACGTAAGCGTGAAAATAAAAACCAAATGCAAATTATAAATATCCTTCTATTATTTGTCATGACTGTCATCTTATATGCCTAGATGATGATTAACAACAATATGTAGGGTATTTTACACTTATTTATATATGCCATAGTGTTTTCTCAGTTGATATCTGTAAGATACAATATATATATATATATATATATATATATATATTAGATTACTTGTTTCTTCCATTATCCTCCATTTTATATCGATTGTAATTACTTGCATGGCAAATCGTTGGAGCATCACCATGCCACCGAAAGTGCTCTGGAGAAGGGATGCCCAAGAAATTTACAAAAAGTCACCTTTTCGTTCGCGATGGTGATCGATCATTCTCATATTGTACGAGCACAGTTCTTGCGTTGTCATAGAGTGATCATCTCCCCAATCAGAACACAACCTTCAGTCTCTGCTTATATGTACCCTCCGCTAGGGTGAGAGAACAGGCCCTTCTGTAAGAGAGAGAGAGAGAGAGAGCAAGTGTAAAGACTATAGTTAAAGCCATGCACTGACATAACCTTTTCCATTAACCTCTTGTCAAAAGATCATCTTGGAACGAACTCCCTCTTAATGAGTCTCTTTGTATTCCGCGTCCATATAAACAAGACAAGGTGCCGCTGCGAAGTCAGAAACCTTGTTCCACAACTCTCTCTCTCTAAGTTTCTCTCTCTACGGTCCTCTCTCTTCTAACAAACAGGCCCTTCAGTCTTCGCTTCTTTCACGGCACACACATATATAGACACAGAGGGATAGAGAGAAAGAAGGCCCTTCACTCGGTGCTTCTTTCACGGTACTCGAACAAAGCACAAACCGGGGTGGGGGTGGGGGTGGGGGTGGGAGTGGAGAGAGAGAGAGATAACTGGGTAAAGGCACTATAGGTAAAGGCATGCACTGACACTGACACAGCCTCTCCCGATAACCTCTTGAGAAACACATCTTGGAACCAACCCAGTCTTATTAATGAGTGTCTCCTTGTATTCCTTGCCTATATAAATAATGCAAGGCGGCACAGCGAAAGCAGATGGCCTGTTCTACAACTTCCTCTCTCTACAGTCCTCTGTTCTAACAAACAGGCCAGTCTTTACTTCTTTCACAGCATGCTCACACGAGAGAGAAAGAGAGAGATGGAGATGAGGAAGAGAAGGTCGGTAGAGCGGGAAATGAAGTTTTTTGCTGGCGTGTTTTCCAGGTTGGGGCCCGAGCACAAGATACGGAGAGGGAGAGGGAGAGGGATGAGGGGGAGGAAGTGGGAGAAGCTGGACATGAACTGTTTGGCTCTCATATTTGCCAGGTTGCCGCCCGAGGACAAGGTACTGTCCGTCCCCTTCGTGTGCAAATCCTGGTCCAGGGCTTCGTTGGATCCCCTCTGCTGGCGGTCTCTGGACTTCGCCTATTTTAGTTTATGGCCACGGCCACGGGAATCCTTTGAGACGAGGTTCCGCAGGCAATATACAAAGGGCTGGCCCTCGTTCTCGGGCCTCCTCAAACTTGCCCTCCACCGCAGCCAGGGGTCCACTACTGAGCTCTTCCTCCCACCGCCGGGCGACAACGTGTACGACGGCGACATCATCCGCCAAGAAGACCTGGAGCTTGTGGAAATTAAAGGAGTAATTAAGCCTTCTGCCCACAAATCTATCTGCTAATTACCATATGTGCTTCTCTTTAATTTATTGCCCGTACATCTACATAGAGTACTGTGTCTTAACTACCGAGTCGTTCCTTGTGTACGTAATAGCCGAATATGTATATATAAAGAAATATCAGTATGCATTAAGTGTGCTTGTGCCGCAAAGGGAGTCTTTAGAAAAATGAAGTGGGGGGAGATATTAAAAATATCTCTTTTTATGTGGCACAATTTTAATTTATTGGGTGTGTCATTTCTTATATATAAATATGTTATATATATTGTGGGGAAATTATAAATTGGGAAAATTAATTGGGAGTCCTTGTCAGAGCCTGGTACTTATTTCCTCGTCCCTGTCAGAATACCGGTTGATGTAAAGTCCCTGCTTTTCTCCAGGTTTAATTTTCAGTCCCTGCTTTTCAGATGTCACCATTTACGGCCCTCCACACACGATTTCCGTCTCCTTGGCCTCCGTCTCTTTTTCCCATTCCCGTCTTACCCTTCCCTCCTTTTTTCCATCGCCTGTTCCCCAAACGAAGTTACTCTTACATACCCTGCCAAGAACTTATACAGCAACCATTGACAGCACTTACAAACCGCCTTTCGAAGGTCCGTGAACCGTTCTTCACACTATAAAAGGAACCCAGGGCCCCATACTTATCCTTCATCACAAGCTTCTAACGCTCTTCTTCTTCCTATCTTTCTTGCTCGTCTTCTTCATCTTTATTTGCAGATGTCTTCATCTAACCGTGCTCCCCAGAGGGATGGCAAGGCACCTGCCTCACCGGTGCCACCGTCACCCCCGGCTCCCCCGTTGCGACAGTCCACCTTCAGCGCCGACTACTGGGATGGTTTTTACGTGGGCTGGAAGATGGCTTTACAGAAAGCCTCCCGGCAGTACGGCGACAGGGGCCTCAATAACATCCTCCCAGACATCGGCCCTAGGGTAGAACACATCCCTTCCTCTCCTTCCTCCCCGGACCGTTCCGGCACCTCCCCTTCCTCCCCTGACCGTTCCGGCACCTCCCCTTCCTCCCCTGACCGTTCCGGCACCTCCCCTTCCTCCCATCCCTCCCCTGACCGTTCTGCCTCCTCCCCTCCGTACTCTACCGAGTGGTCGGTAGAGTAGAGGTAGAGAGTTATTGTAACATGGCTTCTTTATGATAAGCATTTTCGTTTGATGCAGTCTTCTCTGTGCTTATGTATGTGCTCTGTATCATGCAAATTCAACATGTTACCAATAACACACTGTAACATCCCCTCATATATACTATAATCAACATGACCAACGACTGTAAGAGATTATAACATATAATGTAAAACTGTATGTTAGACTGTAGTGCTTGAACTGTAAGAGAGTAGTACTCAAACTGTAACAGGGCTGTTCTTTAGGTGTAACACTGTAGTGCTCGAACTGTAACAGCTTAGTACTTAAACTGTAACATTTTATTACGTATAATATAACAGAAATCGTAAGTGCTGGAACTGTAAGAGTGTAGTGCGCGAACTGTAAGAGTGTACTGCTGAAAATGTAAGAGTCTAGTGCTTAAACTGCAACATCTTATTACATATACTGTAACAGAAATTGTGAGGAGACAGTGCTCTTCTTCCTCCTATCTTTCTTGCTCGTCTTCTTCCTCTTTATTCTGAGATGTCTTCATCTAACATACGGTACACAGGTTAAACTGTAAGAGTATTAGAGTTAAACTGTAACACTTCGTTACGTACACTGTACAACAAAACGTAATTGTAAGTGCGCGAACTGTGCAAGTGTATTACTGAAACTGTAATAGCGTAGTAGTGGAGTTGTAACATCGTAGTGCGTAGACTGTAATAATGTATTACATACACTGTAATATTGGAATATAAGGACGACGTTCTGTTGTAACTAATATACAACATTTAAAATCCGTCAGGATTGTGGGGTGGGTTGCTACAAGTTCTTCGGTTGTGACCTGTTTGTTTGCACCGTGAACAAATATATGCATGATCTACTTCTCCTCTTGAATGTATTCTCCTCTTTCTCGGTCTTCCTGGCAACCTTTTTGTTGTCGGTGGCTTGATTAGAACTTCTGATGGTTGAGGCGGATCCGGCATGTCAAATGTTGGGATAGGTTGAATGTTTCTTTCATATGCAGCCCTATACACTTCTGTGCTGTAAAATGCCGAAACATATTGAGTAACGGCCTCCTTGTTACTGCCAATTGCTGCGCATGCATGCTTGCAAGGAATCTTGACAAGTTGCCAGTGTCCACAGGAGCATGTTTGTAGATGGAGGTCTACGGCGTACGTCTTCATACTTTCAACAACCTCAAATTTGATTCCATCTGAATGACGGATTGCTAAGCTTCTCCTTTCTTGAAGGTTTTTTTCGATGATTTTTTGTACTTTAGGACAGTATGGTGTATCCCACAATGCAGCATCAATTTTCCTCTTTGCAGCCATTTCCATCATTTGCACTCTAATTTTGTCAACCATCTGTAGTATTGGTAGACTTCGCGCGTCATGTATCCAATTGTTGAATGACTCTGCCAAATTAGAGTATAATTCACCAAACCTGTATGGCCATGTGAAGGAAATTAGGATAACATCAAATATCTGTAACAAGTGTCCACTACATACTGTAACCTTATTTAACACGTTCTGTAATAGATTATCCCTACAACTGTAAGCACATAAATGGCAGAATGTAATAGAACATATCGCTTATGTATTTAAAGAGCCGAACCTTTGTCCCTGGAAAAGAGCATGGGACCAGTGTTCGACATCATTTCGGAGCACCCATTCTTTGGCCTCAGTAGAATTAAGCTCCATTGCAGTCATTGCGTCTTGGTACTCTTGTTCAGTAACAGCATAGGCAATGCGCTGGAGAATTTTTCTAAGTAATTTTTTGAAAGGGGCGGCATACTTCCCCGCACATTGGTCGTTGAAGTTCTGCATGATGTGCTGGAAACAGTAGCCGTGATGATCATTCGGAAATACGTCAGGGATCGCTTCCTTCAGACCTCTCCCTCTGTCTGATAGGAACGCGATCCTTCTATCTGATAGCAATGCCTTTTTCAAATTTTGTAGAAACCAGACCCAGTTGTCATATGTTTCCGAATCTGCGATGGAGTAGGCTACACTGAATAGCTCATTGTTACCGTTTAAGGCACTTGCAGCAAGTATAACCCCTTGCACTCTATGCTGTTTGATATGAGTTCCGTCCAAAAAGAGCATAGGTCGACAACCAACTTCGAACCCATATGCAGACGCCTCGAAGCATATGAAAAACCGTTTGAAACGTTGAGTCTCCGGGTCCACTTCTAGAGACAAGATCGATCCCGGGTTTGACTGTAATGCACGTTCGCTGTACCAGTTCAACATATGATAGCTTGTTCTGAAATCGCCGTATAGTGAACCGACAGCAACCTCTTTGCCCCACCATGCCTATTCAAATGATTATACATGTTCTGTAAGAGTGTTACAGTTCTTGTCCTCATACCTTACAGTATCCTTCTTAAGTTGTTACAGTATACGCTCAAATCATTACAGTTGTTACAATACAAACCCTTACAGTATATGATTACAGTTGTTACAATACAAGGGTCAGAGACTTACAGTATATGATTACAGTTGTTACAGTGGCATGCAGATATTGTTACAGTATACGTCGAAATGATTATAGTTATGACAATGATAGTCTTACAGTATATGAGGACAATTGTTACAATGCTAGGGTCAGAGAATTACAGTTAAGGATCTATTGATTACAGTAGACGTCATGATGTGTTACAATTCAATTCATGGCATACCTGATGATAAGGGATGCAGATACCGTATTCCCGACGGATGTCACTCATCATTTCACTTGCTCTGTAGGTGGGTTTATCAACTAGTTTCCCCTTCACAGCATTTGCTACCCACTTCTTAGATGTCCGTGGATGTCCGTCGCTCATAATGTCACATCCACAGGTGTGTATGTTGTTGAGACTTTTGATTGCAAATTGTGGACCTCCACGAACGACAGACGCATGCAGGCGCCATGGGCAAACAGAGACATTGCAACGTACAGTTAATCGTACAGAGTCATTCTTCAAATATTTCCAATTAAATCCTCGTGCGATCGCGTAATTTGTCAGTTCCATCTGCAATAGCTCTTTGCTTATGAAGACTTGTCCTACTGAGTGTATTCTACCTACGGAATATTGCGTCAACACTGGTACTACACCTTCCGCTCCTTCTCCTCGCACATACAACTCGAAACTGCTTCCTGGTAATTGGAGGGGTTCTGGGGTTACCAAAGAACCGCCATGCGTGTTTGAAGTACTTCTGCAAATAATGTACATACATACATTCTTAAGACGAAGGCTTGTTAAGAATGCATGGGATAACATGAAGGGTGGTGAAGAATACATGGACCACGTACCTGTCAAGTGGTTGCGTTCCATCTGAATGACGACTAGCATGCGTACTAAGGCAACGAGTTTCCACCTGATGAATTTGTAGATTTATCAATGATTTTCCCTGACACTTGTGAAGATCAAACATAGCTAGGACATCCCCATCGTCAAGCAACACCTGTTCAACGTCGGTATCCATGGGAAGACGATACTTCAGCATGTTCTCCTGCATGTCTACACCCAACCTTTGGGAAACCCTGCTATGAATGGACGCCAAATCCGTGTCCCTCCCTATGAAAAGAACGAAACTTTGATCTCCAAATGAACATCTTGCAGGGAGCTGCTCCATTGGGTGGCAGAGGAAGACGAACGGTTCGTGGAAGACGTTTCGTGTATGAGTGGCTTGGACTGGGGGTCAAATTGGCGGGAGTGCGTATATGGCTACCTAACATGGCGGGAAAGCTCTATACGAAGGGCTGTGATTTCCTTGACGTCCCGTCGTCTGTCGTACCGAGTATTTTCAGCCGCCCGATGGTCATCATTGCAGTGCACCGCCATCTTGTTGAGTCCAGTGTCCACCCGTCGGGTACACCGACTTCATATATCATGACTTTTCTCCTTCCCTTCTCCTACACCGCCATTCCTCCACCAGACCTCTTCTCTGTTACAGTTTCCCATCCTTCAGTTACATCTCCAGACGAAGCAATCCGTCTCTCCCCTCTAACGATGGCAAGCCGTCGATCTCCTACGAGCGCTGACATTCAGAGCATTGCGGCGGATGCGGTGCAAGAAGCGTTCGTGGAAGAACCCAGACTCCAAGTCGTACGAAAAAGTAGTTTCTTCTTACCCTAATACGGATGTTTGTCGAATGAATGTTTTCATTTTTAAGATGCGATCTTTTCTTTGCAGAAAAGAATGAATATAATACGCGATGCTCGCTTCTGTTCTACCGTTCCGTTATGGCCGATTTGCAATTTAGGAGCGCGCATCTGAAGTTGATGAGGAATTCACCATTTCGCGCGTATATCAAATGCGAAATGGTGACCTACCCAATTTCACTCATTGTCGATCTTATGACACGTTTCGATGGAGAGCGTTTTAAGATTGGCTCATGCAGCATGACTTTTCGCCCTTCAGACATAGCCAAAGTTATGGGTATACCAAACGTTGGTTCCCCTATCGACCTGAACACGGATGGGACAAAAGCCAGTTTGCGCCGGATCCTTGGAACCAAAAGAACGATGGACAGGCACAATGTCCATTTGAAACTTAAGGAGTACGTTCCACAGGAGGGTCAGCTTGCTGTTGAGATTTCCGTGAAGCTTTGGGTTGCGCTTCTTTGTTCCTGTTTCTTCTTCCCCACAAGTGGGATGTCGGGGTCGCTGTCCATTCTGCCATACCTGGACGACCTCCATGACATGAACAACGCCAATTGGGCTGCCGCAATCCACGAGTACCTGATGTCGGGGGTGATGGCATTCAAAACAGCAGCTGGTTCCTGCAAAAACATCTTCCTAACCGGTTGTGTTCCCGCTCTCGGTGTGAGTATACTGTTACGGTACACTCTGTTACAGTTCCTGAATGTGTCTATTCCAGAAGACTCATAGAGTACATTTACAGAAGACATATGTATATGTTACATACGTTTTCATATGTCCTCTGTTACAGTTCAAGACGGTCTCTATTACAGATGACATATGAACCTATTACAGTACGCGTAGAATACATTTACAGAAGACATATGTATCTGTTACATACGTTTACGATACACTTCTCATACGCATTATCTATTTCATAATGATGTAGGCATGGTTTTTGATGCACCAATACAAATGGAAACCAGATCATCCGGAAAGGAATCCCCCATTTTTCCGTTGGGATTGCCGGAATAAGGGACCGGAGTTATCCGCCCTACTACGGGGGTTGCGACGATCTGATGTAAGTGTCACTTACCCCTGGAACTGTGTTATCTTGGTATATGACTTATACCTGTACCTGTACCTGTGTTAATTCAGGTGTATTTGGAGTATAATGAAAATGAGGAGCCACCTAGAGCTTCGCGACGATTGACGGCATCCACGTCAACCACTTCCCGAACCCCTCCATCAGATAACTCTCTGCATGGCATTCTTAGCCAGTTACAGCGGCAGAATGACCAGTTACTTCGGCAGAATGACCAGTTAAAGCGGCAGAATGACCAATTACACCGGCAGAACAATATCCTCCAGTCAATGGATGGAAGGCTACATAGACTGGAGGAACAATTTCAGCGGCAGCCTCGGTGGCAACATCCCCCCCCAGAGACAGAATGTGCAATTTTAGCCCTACCGCCATTGGAGCTCCCAACAGCTTCAGTACGATCACATGCCGTGGCAAAGAAGAGTTACCAACGTCCAGGTAAACGTTTTGTGTCGTTACATTGTTTCATTTGCTTAGTTACAGAAGATGCTTTCCTCATTTACAGTTAGAGTCCTACTCTCTTACAGTCATTCCAATACTTAGTAATACGATTGTACTCTACCTTTACAGTTTCATTCCTTGTCTGTTACAGTCTTTCATATACGAAGTTACAGAAGTGTTCTCTATGTTTACAGCTCTCTTTCATAGACATTAACAGACTTTCGTGTTCTCAGTTACAGGAAGGAGATCCGTGCAGACAAGGTCGCGGCGGTCATTTAAGGAGTTGCACATTCCCGAGTTGAAGGAGGGGAAAAAGAGGGGGCGAAAGGAGGAGGAGGAGGACCAGAGGAAGAGGAAGAAGGAGGAGAAGGCGGAGGCGGAGGAGGAGGAGGCGGAGAGGAAGAGGGAGGAGGAGGAGCAGAGGAAGAAGGAGGCGGACAGGAAGAAGGAGGAGGAGGAGGAGGCGGAGAGGAGCGGGAGGAGGAGGAGGAGGCGAGAGGAGGCGGGAGGAGGAGGAGCAGAGGAAGAAGGAGGCGGAGAGGAGGCGGAAGGAGGAGGAGCAGAGGAAGAAGGAGGCGGAGAGGAAGAGGGAGGAGGGGGCAAGGAAGAAGGAGGCGGAGAGGAAGCAAAGGAGGAGAGCAGAGGAAGAAGGGGCGGAGGAGGAGGAGCAGAGAAGAAGGAGCGGAGGCGGGAGGAGGAGGAGCAGAGAAGAGGAGGCGGAGAGGAGAGGAGGAGGAGCAGACGAAGAAGGAGGCGGACAGGAGCAGAAGGAGGAGGAGCAGAGGAAGAAGGAGGCGGGAGGAGAGGAGCGAGGAGAAGGAGGCGGAGAGGAGGCGGGAGGAGGAGGAGCAAGGAAGAAGGAGGCGGAGAGGAAGAGGAGAGGAGAGCAGAGGAG
This sequence comes from Colocasia esculenta, assembly GCA_014218235.1. Lineage (NCBI taxonomy): Eukaryota > Viridiplantae > Streptophyta > Magnoliopsida > Alismatales > Araceae > Colocasia > Colocasia esculenta. The sequence goes on along the minus strand of CM024763.1, from coordinate 129,567,078 downwards.
AAGAGGCGGACAGAAGCAGAAGGAGAGGCAGAGGAAGAAGGAGGCGGAGAGAGGAGAGGAGGAGCAGAGAAGAGGCGGAGGAGGCGGAGGAGGAGGACAGAGGAAGGAGGCGGAGGAGGCGGGAGGAGGAGGAGCAGGGAAGAAGGAGAGGAGGCGACAGGAGGCGGGAGGAGGAGGAGCAGAGGAAAAGGAGGCGGAGAGGAAGAGGGAGGAGGAGGAGCAGACGAAGAAGGAGGCGACAGGAGCAGAAGGAGGAGGAGCAGAGGAGAAGGAGGCGGAGGAGGCGGGAGGAGGAGGAGCAGAGGAAAAGGAGGCGGAGAGGATGAGGAGCAGAGGAGAAAGGAGGAGCGGACAGGAGAGAAGAGAGCGGAGAGAGGACAGAGGAAGAGGAGGCGGACAGGAAGAGGGAGGAGGAGGAGCAGCGAAGAAGGATGCGGACAGGAAGCAGAGGAGGGGAAGAAGAAGGAAATAAAAGGACCGGCGTCAGATATCTCCATCATCATTGTCCCGACGTGTTACAGCTGGGACGAGGATAAGACGACAACCAGATATCTTTACGTATGGTTTCCCCTTACAGAATTTACATAAGCTGAGCATTCGTTACAGAACCCTTCATGAGACATAACAGTTTGTTCCGAGTCCGTTACAATTACATTATATATTTTTACAGAACATTCCTTTTTTACTTACTCTATCGCAGCCAGACGATTTTCGGCATCACAAAGCCACGAAAGTGAATGTGTCCACTTGCGAACCGATCCTTGTTGAGTCTCAAGAGAGTACAGACACACTTCCAACGGGCAAGAAAGAGGAGAGACGTGATTACGTCGCCCGGAACGCATTAGGAGTGGCCGAAAAGTCATTGATTGAACGATTTTTCAATGAGTGCTTCATTAATGAGTACGTGTTACATTATATGTCTACCATGTTTACAGTTTCGACCAAGATGTTTACATTATATATCTACCATGTTTACAGTATATGTCTACCATGTTTACATATATGTCTACCATGTTTACAGTATATGTCCACCATGTTTACAGTTTCGCCAATTACTGATGACAGTCTTAATTCTTACCTGTAGAATTTCATGTTCAACGGCCCTGTGGAGGGATACGACAATTTCCTCTCGTTCATGACATCCGGGAGCTATTGTTCGCGAGGGAGAGCGAATCGGTCGTAATTGACTGCTACGTCAACGCTTACTTGTTTCGCCCCCGTGAAGAGAACCCGGACATTTTTTGGAATTTTGGATATCTGCATGCCGCTTTAAAGGGTTATGTCCAATCTTGCAGAGACGATAAGAGCAAGGAAGAACATTTCGAAAACGCTTTCAAGAGATTGGACCGCGCCCCAAATGAATTCGACGTCATCTTCTCCCCATGCATGTTGGAACGAACCATTGGGCTCTTCTGGTCATCCGCATGAAGGAAAAAGAGTTCCACGTGTACGACTCATTACGAAACAAACATCGTGCTGACATTCCACAATATGTAAGTGACCAGTGTTCCATACGATGCTTACATTCATTACAGAGCGCGAGCACTTGTGTTACAGACGTAACAGTAACATGAAATCTACGTTAAGTTGCTCGAACTCTTTTGTTCATTCTCTTATGCAGGTGGAGGAACTGATAAGATACCTGAAGGGCAAGCAGATAGATGCAGCTCCATGGCCGCTACGCTACCCCGACCCATGCCCACAACAAGGATCGGGAGACGACTGCGGAATTTTTACTTGCAAATACATGGAATGTCTAGCACGTACGGACATTCAAGATTTGCCCTTCAGTCAGAATGACATGCCTATTGTGCGAGCAAAAATCGCCCTCCACTTCATCAAAGCGTACTTCAATGGAGAAGGGCGTTCATAGCGTCTACAACTGAAGGAGAACTGCCGCACGTACTAACTCCTAACCATTGTAATGATACTTGTTGTATGGTCTTTACCTATTCTTGTTACAGTATAAATGATACTAGGTTACAGTTGAAGAAGTACTGTCTTACAGCTTGAGCGCCCAGCTACGCCTACCTCATTACAATGTGTGTAGAATCCTGTTACAGTCTTTACCTATTCCTGTTACAGTATAAATGATACTAGGTTACAGTTGAAGTACTGTCTTACAGCTTGAGCGCCCAGCTACGCCTACCTCATTACAATGTGTGTAGAATCCTCTTACAGTCTTTACCTATTCTTTTATAGTATACATAATAGGAGGTTACATTTCCAGAACACATTATTACAGTATCAGTTGAAATCTTTTACAGTACTTAGCTATTGTCATTATAGTATGCATGCTATGAGGTTACAGTTGGAATGCTGTTACAGTCGTAACCTTTATGTTTTATAGTTTGCATGATAGGAGGTTACAGTTCGAGAACTAAAGCTACACTATTTATTACATTACCTGTTTCCCGTGTTACAGTATGTGCCCTTTTTCATTACAGTGTCCATGCTATGGGGTTACAGTTCCAGCAGTACAGCTTGACCGCTTCGGAGGAACCTGTTAGTATTTCAGTACACGCATCATAGATAGCACATACAAGCCCACAGAAGACTGCATATAAGGAAAATATTTATATTCCATAAACAAGCACTGTTACAATCTTAACTCCGTAACCCAATAGCATGGACACTGGAATGAAACGGAGGGGAGGGGACAAATAATGACAGCAGAGATAGGAGGGGAGGGGAGGAATAAGAAGGATTGCAGAGAAGGGAGGGAGGGGAGGGGAGGTGAGGTGTAGGAAGGGATGGGAGGGGAGGGGAGGAACTGGTTGGGGAGGGAGACATTCTAAACACCCTAACCCGATTACTCGGTGGACGAGGGAGGGGAGGAATAGGAGCGGGCTGGGGAGGGACGAGGGGAAGGTGAGGAAGATATGTGTTCTACCCTAGGGCCAATGTCAGGGAGGATGTTGGTGAGGCCCTTGTGGTGGTACAGCCGAGAGGCTTTCTGTAAAGCCATCGTCCACCCAACGTAAAATCCGTTCCAGTAGTCGGGCTGTACGTCTCCGGGAAAGGTAGAGCCGGGGGAGCCGGGGGCGACGGTGGCACCGGTGAGGCAGGTGCCTTGCCATCCCTCCGGGAGCACGGTTAGATGAAGACATCTGCAAATAAAGATGAAGAAGACGAGCAAGAAAGATAGGAAGAAGAAGAGCGAGGGAAGCTTGTGATGAAGGATAGGAATGACCCAGGGTTCCTTTTATAGTGTGAAGAACGGTTCACGGGCCTTCGAAAGGCGGTTTGTAAGTGCTGTCAATGGTTGCTGTATAAGTTCTTGGCAGGGTATGTAAGAGTAACTTCGCATGGGTCAGAGTTCACGGGCCACCGAAGCGTCAGCGTCGTTTGGGGAACAGGCGATGGAAAAAAGGAGGGAAGGGTAAGACGGGAATGGGAAAAAGAGACGGAGGCCAAGGAGACGGAAATCGTGTGTGGAGGGCCGTAAATGGTGACATCTGAAAAGCAGGGACTGGAAATTAAACCTGGAGAAAAGCAGGGACTTTACATCAACCGTATTCTGACAGGGACGAGGAAATAAGTACCAGGCTCTGACAAGGACCCCCAATTAATTTTCCCTTATAAATTTGAACAGAACTCCCGGCACTCATTTGTTCTTCCCATGGTCATCTGCAGATGCCTCGGAATAAAAATCTTCTCGTATGGCCCGTCAATGTGTTACAAACTGGAAGAGCGCATCCCGAAGATGGTTGCAAACTGGGAGAATCTTGAAACCCTAGCTTTGAAGGGCTACGTGTATTTTTTCTTCGAAGAGACTCTTGCTGCAATTAAAGAGCACTGTCCGAGATTTTGTTGTCTCATGATCTCAGGCGCCGTGCACTTGTGTGAAGAGGAAACCGAGGCCATCGTCACTCTCCTGCCGACGCTTAAACGCCTAGTCCTTCGGAATCTCTTGGTAGACAAGGACTGCCTGATGTCCATACTCGACGTATGCAAAGATCTCGAGGAACTGTGTTTAGGTTATTGGTGTGGTTTGTCGCCCGATGATGATGATGATGTAAAGAAGCGCGCCGCCGCCAACGGAACCCGTGACTGTATGAAAAGACTCTGCCTAGCCTTCCCTAATCCTTAGGCCACTTTAGAAAAGGGTTAGAGTTAACCCAATTTAACTCAGACATAATTTTACACCGAGTTAAAGTATATTTTACTTTGGTAATGCAAAAGTTAACCCCAGGGTTAAAGTGGGTTAACTCACTTTGCATTTTTGTGATTTGGGTAGGTTAAAGTGGGTTAACCCTCTACTTTTGTGTTGTCTTTCCTAAAATACCCTTATCTTCTACCCTCCATTACTTTTCTTTATTATTTTTTTATTATACTATGTGCTACCATCTATCTTGTGCTATGTAATTACTACTATCATATTAAATTTATTATGAGATATAATGAGAATATGAAATAAAATTTCATCATTAAATTTTCTATACTATATGATACCATGATATTTATTATATTTTATTTTATGTTATCTTATTTTGTTATATGTTATGCTACCATACTTACGTTATAAATTATCATATATATCTATGTTTTCTTATATACATGCACGTGATCATTAAATAAATGATATTTATTATATTATACTTTATCTTATTTTATTTTTGTTATACGATTATGCTACCATACTTATGTTATAAATTATCATATATTTTTATGTTTTCCTATGTACATGCATATGATCATTAAATAAATGATATGATGACTGCACTATATACTATGATCATAATAATTTTATTGTGAAATATAATTATTTTATGTCTAACATTATAATATTTAAAATTAAATTTATTAAAACTATATTCTAACATCATATTCAACTTATAATACTTTATGCTACCATATTATTATTATATCATTTCTCTTATATTTCTTGTAGAATATCATATACTTTATTCATTTTTTTCTTTTTAGATTAATATTTTCCTAATAAGTTACACGAAACACGTTTACATAATAGAGCTTTCTCGATTTGCACAACTACACATCACTTATTCTACTGTCATAAATTTGGAAAAAGCGTCAACCATATGTTCATTTTTTTCAAAAACTTAACTTTACAAGTTTAAAAATAAATAAAATAATCATAATTTTTTAGAAAAAAACGGACAGTATTTCCTCTGTTTTACGTCATTTAAACCCTGTAAATTTAACATACCTGCAACAATATAAAATCTTACAATCAATATACATCTTTCCAACATACCAACCACAGAATTACCAAAAATCATCATATATATAATAAAAATAAATAATTTTACATCAATTTACATTAACACGAGTCTGAATGTACAACAAGAGTCACAATCCGTCCATGATATACAAAACGTATGAACATGCTATCTATCATAAGTCTTCCATTTAATTTTTGTCTCCCCATTGAACATCAATATAAACCTGCAATTGTAAAAAGAACCATCAATACATGTAACTAACAAGAATAAAATAAAAATTGATGTACAATAACAATAATTGATTACCTGTGTCAACGAATGTTCCTTCAACATAACCATATAGTATGTGAGTTCCTGTACAAAAAATCCTGAAATTGATAGTTTAAGTTTGTTATTTTTGGACTCAGAATTTCAAACAATCCGCATTTTCAACAGGGTTGCCAATTTGGCCATCCAACTGTTGAATTGGATAAAACAATTCACTCATCATTGCCCCGTGCCCACACATTGTCACAAATGAAGTCACCTGCTACACTACTATCATACATTTGTAAATGCATGCATATATGTGGGGTTGCATCATTCATGCCATCCTACCAAATATAATGCAGGTAAAGACAAACATATTATAATACGAGGATAACTTATCATTTGTAAAATATGTGGGTTAGAATCGGAACACCTGCATATAATCATCATTTGCATGACATAAGAACAATTGATAAGTGAAAGAATAACCAAATATAAAAGTACAACAATTCACTATTACATGTAATTAAAGATTTGATAAACAACACTAATATGATAGCATAAAAGCAGAAATAAAGCACGTGAAAAGATAACTTAACATGGATCCAACCACAACATATACTAATCATACAAGTAATAAGGTTACATTGCTAGCCATTCTCTAAACAAGTGTATGAGGTCACAACGAATGGTGAGTGCTCGCCCTTTGAACCACACAGCCAGAGGGTTTAACTGCAACACAATTATGCAGTTAGAATTATACAAGGAACATCATTAACTAATCAAGTTAAGAGAGAGGTGGAAGATTGCAACCTCAAAATATTGCTGCCAAACTAGATCAGATGCAAGTATTTGCGTAGTATTCTCATCCCATTGGAATCCGGGAACATTAATTAGGTTCTCAGTAATGAGATAATAAGTTTTGTAGAAAGCAAAACGGTGATAGAAGTAACATAGTGGCCAAGTCAACTCAAATTCTTCATTGAACAAGTATCGGACCATTTCCCATCCATCATTGTTGAGAGTTCCCCCCACTACTTTGTGTAGATTATATTCTTCTCCAATGAGGTATATTAGGAGAAAATCTTTATCGTCATCCCACACTGCACCTGAATTGAATTATGCATAAGGATATCAGAGTCAAAATAGATTAGTAAGTGAACATTACGAACGTGTCAAACAAAGCAAGCTGACAATAAGTAGGGTCAATGTCAAACAACTACGACAGTACATAGCAACGTAGATATTATTTTCACATCCTGGTTGTGTAAGACCTAATTGTTCGCCCATATTTGTGTAGCAATTTGTGTGCGAAGATTCTCCCCAGCTTGCATGTCAGGAGGAGTAACCACAAGGTTCGGGTCTTCTGGAGGATCATCATCATCCTCACCGTTATCCAATTGGCGTAAGTTGAAGTAGTAGTCCTCCCCATGTTCGCGTCGGATGAAATTGTGGACAACGCAGCATGCAAGAACAATGAGCACTTGTACGCGAAATGGATAACAATTGCCCTCCCTCAAAGTCTGAAATCTATTCTTAAGCACACCGAAACAACGTTCCACACAGTTGCGAAGTTGGGCATGGCGATGGTTGTACTTGTCGCGCATATTCCTGTATGCGGCATTACCACGATTTTGGTATTCTGAGAGATGGTATCGTTCGCCACGATAAGGTGCCAAGAATTGTGCAGCATTCCCATATCCTGAATCCACTAAGTAGTACTTTCCTATTATTAAACAAAGAATGGGTTAGTCATGAGCCTTATCAGCTAGTATGTTTGTAGTACATGAGGACGGGTATTGTCATACCTTGTGGTACTTTAAAACCACCTACGTCGATGGCTCGTCTAAGGACGGTCATATCTGCAGCCGCTCCTTCTAACCCAACACCCACATAATGAAAGATGAGATCAAAACCACATACGCCCATCACATTTTGGCTTATCACATTTTTCCTATTTATGTAACGTGCTTGTTTGTCTTTGAGTATGTGTGCTGGAATGTATGTTCCATCGATTGCACCTATGGCATCCTAGATAATATGACAAATTTTAAAATTGAACACACACTTTTCTAAAATGAGATATATCATTTGTAAGTCGGAGAATTACCTTGAAGTATGGGTAGAAGCGGTCATCATGGCGAATGCGAGGGTGTACTGGATCAGTCCCAGATGGAAGCACGATGTATGTGAATCGAAGTAATGAAATTGCCTTAATGACACGGTTGACATAATAACTGATAGTCTCCGACGAGTGTTGAAAGTGTTCACACATGGCACCTGTTGCAACACCATGTCCCATAACATACAAAAACATTGCTAGCTGCTCAGATGTTGTCACATAACGAGATTCTCGGATGAGTTCCCTCTCCACAAGGATGTCCCTTAATTTTAGGAACATGGACGGGTGCATCTGAAACGTGTTGTAGCAACGACGCTCATGGCCGTGCAGTATTTCGTGGACCCACACATGTCCTGTGTGCCGACTGGTATGCATGGGTCTAGGGATTGGAGTGGTGTCTTCCTCATCCTCATCCATTGTAGAAGACATTAGCATTTCACCAACGGCCAAAAACATAGCATTCTCCTCCAATATTGTCTCTCTCAAAACTGCGTCATAATCTGAATAGGTTTGTCTGAGTTAGTTTGTATAACATGATTTAAAGAACACATGACATGAATAAATGCTTTATGATCGAATTAACTAATACTTGACATAACAATGGAGAATAAGTTACAATGTTCTCTAAACAACGCAGAACTGGTTATAATGTTCTCATAACAACGTAGAAGAGTTATAATAAGATAAGACTGCATCCTCATTTAGTAACCCGTAACTATGAAAATGAGTCCCACAAATATCAGCAACAGGAGTAACACAATCAACAGCAAGATAACAAGGACTACATCTCGATACACAACACGTTCCTCAGCCTCCCTAGGTTGTCTTTCATGCACAACAGACGGTGCATTGATTTGCACCGTATCATTTGCACTTGAAGTTGGTCTCAGGATGATCCCCCTAAACGCCATGTTCCCTTCCTCAACGGTTGCAAATCCCTTATATCTTGCTCCACGATAACCGTTGACTTGATCATAACATTCAGACCAAGTGTAGTACACGCCCGGTCAACGACCCACCCACACTACATAGCTTTTATATCGAGCCATGTTTAGTTTCACAGGTAGCATGCAAAACCATAATAGCATTGTTCAAAGCTTAAAAAATAATCCACATGCATCGACAACATGAGCATGATACCCATAATGAAGATCAATAGAAACAACTGTTTTAAACATTAGTAGATGGAACGAGTACACTAAAAGATAATTATACAACCCAAAACATAGATAGGCTCTAAACTCTGAACATCAGAATGACATCCTATGACCACAACTACACATCAACATAATGACATCGACACAATGAGATGGACAGACACATCATACAAACAAATCCTACGTGTTGGTAATAATCCAAACCATAGCATCTTCCTCATCCAGAGACATGAAGACCACCCTTTTAGATGCTATCTCAAACAGAGGCAAAGCCCTCATCAGCAACTCTTGTGAGTATCCGACCATTGTTTTCAATCGCGACACACACTCCCTTACAGTATATTGCTCTTCGTCCTTGGACGTTGTAGATGAAGAAGACCCAGGGAATAATGACTTTGCCAGCTTCATTCGTTGATCGTTTAACTGGCAATATTGAGCTAGGGTCAGCAGTTCAGAAGGCTTCTTGCTTCGCCTTTTTCGGCTCTGGGATGACTGGGCTTGTGTGGTTCGCCTCTTGTCGGGGGATGTTGCCTCATCCTCATGTGGAGTATTTTCTATCTGGGTGTTTTCATAACTTGCAGGTTGAGACAAAGGAGGAAAATCAAAAGGGTTGAAATTGTCATCATCGATGGACTGTACTTGTTGCAAGTCCAATCCCATCGCACTAAACCCTTGTCTTGTAGAATTGTCATCATCACCAAAAGAGCGACGCGAATCAACATCTACATCTTGGGTGGATCCAAGGAAATGTGAACCCCTAACTGTGGTCTTCCCGCATAAGATATCCATTTGTTGCTTATAAAGGAATGTGTGGTGGCCAAATCTGGTCACCTAGGCCCATGATGGCTCGTTACGGCCCATTCACGTCCTGTCAACTAACGTGGCACCGTCATCGAAGGGCACGCCCTCTCCAGGATGGCTCGAAGACCTCCATTGTGTGACCCCCGTGATCGGAAGCTGTCAGGTTCCGCTGCGGCGTACCTCCGAACAGATCACCCGTCTTCCCTTACCGAACAGCCATGAACGGCTTCCGAACAGGAACAGTAACTTCGCTGCATGAAACTACCCTTGATGTTACCGAACAGCATGTTCGAGCCCCCGCGTGGGTCACCTGCTCGGAAAGTGTTCCCAAAGGGTTCCGAGCAGGTTCTCTGACTCGCAGAACGGTTGTAACCGTCCCAGGCCACGTTCTCCACCATCAAGGGGCGTGAGCTGCCTGGCAGCCTAACGGGCGCCAGAGTCATAACTCCTCCCGTTATGCGCGTGCGTCAAGGCGCCTCTTCAGGCACGATTCGCCGAACGTTACGCACGCTGGCCTCGACACCGACGCTTATAAAAGCACAGTACAGTACCATGCAAGGGTACGCTTATCTATCCCTTACATTCTCTCACTCCAAAACCCCTGCCTCTCAAGTTCCTCACTAACTTAGGCATCGGAGGGTTTTCCCGGTCTTCACCGGGCCCCTGATCCTCTTCTGGTTTTACAGGTGTTCGTCCTCACCAGCGATCGTCTTCCCTCTCTGTTTAGTGGAGGCCCGTTTGGCTCCGGCCCAAACAGGACTATACCACCACATTTGGCGCCGTCTGTGGGAAACGACGCTGCCATGGCTCGAGGACGATCTTCATACCAGAACATAGGAAGCAGGGCGACGAGGTCTCGCCAGTCACGAGGGGATTCCCGTCGCCGATCCCCCCTGGTGACGTCGCCGTCGCCACCGCCGGCGCAAACCACGACGCCCCGGCACCAACGACTGCCGCACCTGCGACTGCCCTCGAAGTAGCGGAGCTTCGGGGGAAAATGCAGCAGTTGACGGGCGTCTGCCTCGCCCTGCAGGCCCAGTTGGCGGGGGCAGCGGCCCCGGCGGTTTCCCTGCCGCGTGAGCGGCAGGCGGAATCGTCACATCTACACTCCCGCGTCCCCCTGGCGCCGCAGGAGCAGCAGGCGGATTCTCCGCGCCGGTCCCTCCGGGCCCCATCGGAGGAGCGGGCACCGGAGCGCCGCGGGCGTTCGCCTCGCCGCTCTATTGTCTCCCCCCGTCCGCCTCGATCAGTCGTGGGAGGCAACTCCCACGCCTCGGGACGAGGGGGCCCCGCCAACTCCGAACAGGAGCTCGCCAGGTGCCTCAAGCGCGTGGTCGATCTGGAGCGTCGTATGGACGCGATGGTCCAGCGGGCGGAGGGGAAAGCTCCCGCGGAGGACGACTTGGACTTCCGCTCCCCTTTTACTAGGGAGATCCTGGAGGCCCAGGTCTCCTCCAAGCTCCCTCTTCCCACCATCGCTCCTACGACGGCACGACCGACCCGGCCGATCACATCCATGGCTTCGAGTCGCATATGGTGTTCCACGGAGCATCAGACGCGGCTAAATGCAGGGCCTTCCCTGCAACGCTCAAAGAGACCGCCAGGGCTTGGTTTGAAACCCTCCTGCGGGCTCCATCACTTCCTTCCGCCAACTGAAGAAGTCCTTTAGGGACAACTTCCTTGGCGGGAGATCGCAGCCGCGAACAGCGGCTTCTCTTCTGGCTGTGCGCCAGAAGAAAGGCGAGGCACTCTGGGACTTCGTCAAGAGGTTCCGAACAGAGGCGCTCCGCATCTCGCGCCTGGACGTCCCTCTCGCCACCAGTGCCCTCATCCAGGGCACTCGCGACAGTTTTCTGCAGAGGACTCTCGGCATCCAGCAGCCTGCCACCCTCGCCGAACTACTCTCCATCGCATAACGCCACGCAGCTTGCGAGGAGAGCCTGGCGGCGAGCAGGGCCGAGCAGGGGGAGCAGGCGGACAAGAAGCGGCCTTCCGACAACGGTTCCGACTGAGATCGGAAGAAAGGACGGCGCAATGGCGATTCTCCGCGCCGTCCGCGCCCCTTCACCAACTACACCCCCTCACTGTGGCTCCCGAACAAATCCTGGCAGAGATTAGGAACGAAGCTTTTGTTCGGTGGCCCCAGAGAATGCGCTCCGACCCCGGAAGCGCGATCAAAATAAGTACTGTCGCTTTCATCGCGACCACGGCCACGACACCTCCGAGTGCCGCCAGCTTAAGGACGAAATCGAGGACCTTATCAAGCGCGGCTACCTTGGACGGTTCGTGCGCCGGAACGAAGAGCGCCCCGACGCCGAGACCGCACTCCCGAACAGCCGATCAACAATGAGCCCAATGGGCAAGAGATCAACGTGATCGCGGGAGGTTTCGGCGCGGGCAGAGGAAAGCACTCGAAGCCGACGCGATTACGCAAGGCGAGTGCATGTCCTAGACAGGCCTTCGGCTGTTCGGACGGCTCCATATTCTGCCAGCCCTGCACGTGCACAGCCCGAGGAGGCTATTACCTTCTCGGATGAAGATCTTGTAGGGGTTACGACCCCACACACTGATGTGTTGGTCGTTTCGGCCACCATCAACCACTGTAATGTGCGCCGGATTCTGGTAGATAATGGAAGCGCTCCTGATGTCTTGGCTTACGACTGTTTTGTCCTCATGGGTCTGCGAACCGATCAACTCACCCCTGTAAATTCGCCACTGTTCGGCTTTTCGGGAGTTTCGGTCCAGCCCATGGGAAGGGTTCGCCTTTCGATCACCTTAGGAACGGCTCCGAAGGCTGTGACCAAAATTGTTGACTTCCTGGTCGTCAACAACATGCCTGGGTACAATGCTATCCTAGGCAGAGGTCTGATCGGACGCATCAAAGCAGTACCTTCGTCGCTCCATCAGAAGATGAAGTTTCCTACTCCGAGCGGAGTGGGCGAGGTGCAAGGGTGTCAGCGTGAGTCTCGCCGTTGCTATGTCCTCTCCTAAGAGACAAGCAACCACTCGCTGATCCGACTCCTCTGGCTTCCGATCAGCCTTCAGCCAGCCGAGGGACGCCTGCTGAAGACTTAATCCCCATTCAAGTGGATGACGACCCCGAACACATCTTGTACATTGGCGCCTTGTTGACAGGAGCCGAACAGCAACGCTACACAGCCTTCCTGCTGGCCAATTTGGACGTGTTCGCTTGGTCTGATGACGAGCTTCCGGGCATCCCCCCAGAGGTCATGGTGCATCGCCTCCGGTTGGATCCCCGGATCCCACCAGTTCAGCAAAGGAGGCGACCTGTGAATCGAGAACGGCAGACCGCGATCCAGGATCACGTGGTCAAAAGCCGAACTGTTGGGCTCCTCCGTGAAGCCCAATATCCAAAATGGATCTCCAACGTGGTCCTCGTGCGCAAGGCCAATGGCAAATGGCGTGTGTGCGTGGATTACAAAGATCTTAATAAGGCAACGCCCAAGGATAACTTCCCGTTGCCGCGCATTGATCAGCTGGTGGACGCTACTTCCGGGCACGAGCTTCTCAGCTTCTTGGACGCCTACTCTGGTTACCACCAGATCAGCATGCATCCCCCGGATCAAGACGCCACGACATTCGTCACAGACCTAGGCTTATACTGTTTCACCAGGATGCCCTTTGGTCTTAAGAATGCAGGCGCGACTTACCAACGACTGGTCAACAAGATGTTCGAGCAGCAGATCGGGCGCAACATGGAGGTTTACGTTGATGACATGTTGGTCAAGACACTTCCGAGTACTGATCACATTTTCGACCTCCAGGAAACTTTTGCGACTTTGCGAAGGTATAATATGGGGAATAGAGGCGAACCCGGAAAAAATCCAAGCAGTACTTGAAATGAGCAGTCCAAAGACGGTGCATGACGTCCAGCGCCTGACGGGGCGTCTCGCGGCACTGAATCGGTTCATGTCCCGAGCAGCAGAAAGAAGCTTTAACTTCTTCAAGTTGCTCCGAGGCCCTAAAAGCTCCTCGAAGCAAGGGGGGCAAGTACCGTGGACTGACGAATGTGAAGCTGCCTTTACCGAGCTGAAGGCATATTTGGCAGCCCTCCTGTCCTCTCAAAGCCTGTGCTTGGAGAACCTCTGTTCATGTACCTTTCGGTCACCGAACACTCCATCAGTGCGGTCTTGATCAGAGAAGTAGGAGCGGCGCAGCATCCTGTATATTACATCAGCAGGGTCCTCCAAGAAGCTGAAAGGAGGTACCCCAGGGCAGAAAAGCTTGCCCTTGCTCTTGTCACAGCTGCTCGGAAGCTTAGGCCCTATTTTCAGGCCCATTCTGTTACAGTTCTAACCGATCAACCGCTGAAATCCATTCTTCAGCGGCCGGGCTTCCGGTAGGTTGGTTAAGTGGGCGATAGAGCTTGGTGAATTCGACATCAGCTTCCGACCGAGGACGGCTATCAAGGCGCAGGCGTTGGCGGACTTCGTGGCGGAATGTACCCTTCCGGCCGAGCAGGATCCACCGTTGGCAGACGAGCCCCCATGGGAGCTTTATGTTGACGGATCCTCTTGTGTCACCGGGAGTGGGGCAGGTTTGGTCCTCACCTCCCCGGAGGGGTTAGAGTTCCAATACGCCCTCCGCTTCCGCTTTCCAGCCTCCAACAACGTCACCGAGTACGAAGCTTTGCTGTCCGGTATCTGCATGGCTAGGCACCTTGGGGCCGTTCGGCTTAGAGTCTTTAGTGACTCCCAGTTAGTTGCCAGCCAGGTGAACGGACAGTTCGGAGTAAGGAAACCTCGCATGGCTCAATACCTCCAACAGGTCAAGAGCCAGACAGAGGGCCTCGTATACTTCGAGGTCATACATGTTCCACGGGAGCAGAACGCGCGAGCTGATGCACTGGCCAAATTGGCATCTTCAGGAGACATCACCCCTTCTCGCTCTGTGTTCATTGAAGAGCTCGCCTTGCCGAGCACAGAGACTGATGTAGCGGCCATAGAAATAGGCCCACCAACCCCAAGTTGGGTGGACCCTCTCGTGGCGTACCTCCTCCGAGGCGAGCTTCCGCCCGAATAGGACGAAGCTCGGAAAGTTAGGATGCGCTCGCAGCATTTCACCCTCGTAGAAGGCAAGCTGTACCGGCGGTCCCTTGCAAGACCTCTTCTGCGTTGCCTCAACCCTGAGGAGGCCCTTGCGGCCACAGAAGAAGTCCATGAGGGGCTGTGCGGAAGCCATCTGGGGGGCAGAACGCTAGCGCGCAGCATCATCCGAGCAGGGTTCTGGTGGCCTTCTCTTCAGAAGGATTGCATGACCTTCGTCAGGAAATGTCCAGAATGCCAAAAGTTCGGAGTACTCATCAAACAACCGGCCGAACAGCTTCACAGTCTGTTCGAGCCGCGCCCTTTCGCCAGATGGGGCATTGATATCTTGGGTCCCTTTCCAGAGGCCCAAGGTCGGAAGAAATTTCTGTTCGTAGCCATCGATTACTTCACCAAGTGGATCGAGGCCGAAACCGTTACCACAATCATCCGAACAAGCCGCGTGGAAGTTCGTATGGAAGAACCTCCTCTGCGGTTTGGCGTCCCAAGGGTGATTACGTCTGACAACGGGAAACAGTTTGACAGCACCTTCTTCAAGCAGAAGTGCGCCGAGCTCGGAATCTACAACCACTTCACCTCCGTCGCTCATCCTCAAGCTAACGGTCTGGTCGAAAACGCCAACCGAACATTGCTGCACGGGATCAGAACCAGAGTGGAGGCTGCAAGTGGATCATGGATCGATGAGCTCCCAAACGTCCTTTGGTGTCACCGAACAACTGCTCGGGTAGCTACAGGGGAAACACCTTTCCACCTGGCCTACGGCTCGGAAGCAGTTGTACCTTTGGAAGTAGCCCTTCCAACTATCCGAACTACCCACTTCGACGAAGCCGCCAATAACCGCACTCTTCGGGAAAACTTGGACATGCTAGGCGAACGACAAAGCGACGCCAGCATCCGCCTCGTTTCCTATCAGCAACGACTCGCACAATATTATAATGCGCGAGTTCGGGAAAGGCGGTTCAATGTGGGAGATTTGGTTCTGCGCCGCTGTTCGGCTTCGGACCCCGAAGAGCAGTAGGCAAACTTGCCATCAAATGGGAAGGACCTTATCAGGTCACCCATGTCCTCGGGAAGGGCTCATATAAGCTAACTACTCCTAGTGGCGAAGCCATTCCCAGGACTTGGCATGTGTCTAACCTTAAGGCTTATCATGTATAAGAAATCTTTTCAGCATCCTACCTCTCTTCTCCCAACTCCTGACGCCATACGAGCATTTAGCATACATACCTGATCGGAATCCCCTTCGCGGTTCCCCACGGTCTGCGTTATACATGCAATGCTTACGGCGCCTAGCGGATTTCGATCCGAACAGGAGTAATCACGAAAGGAAGAAGATAGAGAAAGCGAAGCTACAAGAACAATCCCATGAACAGAAGACTTCGTTCGCAAAAGTTTTCTTTTTATAAGCAAACCCCTTCTTTTGGCCATAGTTACAAAAAAGAGAATACAAGAAGGATCAAGGAGCCTGCTGTGAAGGACCAGCGCCGTCATCTGAAGGGGGCATCCGCCCAGACTGGAATTGCGCGAACCGCACACCATCCAGACGGGCGTCCTGGGTGCGACGCCGGCACTCCCGAACAGCGGCCTCGAAGGCTTCCCGGGCGTGTTCAACCCAGGAAAGTTGTTCCCCCACCTCCTTCCCAGCGTTGAGGCCCACCCTGTAGCAGCGGGCCCCATACTGCTCTAAGTCCTCCTTGTACTCCGGCCCGGCCTTATAATCGGCAACGGCTCGGGCCTCTGCATTCACCATTACCTTGGCCAGAGCATCCTTTTCGGCTCGTGCCAGGGTAACATCCAACTTCGCAGCCTGGAGAGCAGCTTTGAGGTTCTTCACCTCCTCCTCCAGCGCCGCCTTGCGAGCTTTATGCCTCGCCGAAAGCTCGTTGCAGAAGGCTGTCTGCGCCTCGTAGAGATATTTCTGTCTCTGGCCCCGAACAGCTAAAGCCTTCAGAGTGCCCAGTGACTTGGACATTTCGTCCACAAGCGTCTCTACGTCAACGTCGCTCAGACCGTCTTCTACCTGGCACTCCGGGCGGTAACCTTCCACTGACTTCTCCGGAGTCTGTTCGGAAGGAAGGTCCAGGCACCTTGCCAACCGATCAAGACAAGAGGCAGTGGGGCTCGCAGGCAGCTCTCTTGGCGCCTCCTCCATCCGACGAAGGGTCGCCTCCAATGCTGCCACGAAGGAGCTCCAAAAGGTCTTTGCAAGAGCGCCTCACTAAGAGGTCTTCGGTCGTCTTCGGACCCTTCATCCTGGGCAGCACCCGCAGCCTCCCCCCCAGTACCTTCGACTCCCTTGGAGGTTGCTTCTGTGTTAGCAACCACCTCGGAGGGGGGCAGGGGGGGCAGGATTCCCCCAGTGGAAGTGGCAACCTCTTCGGGCGCCCTCGCCGTCGCGGCCGCCTCTGCAGTGGCCCTGCTGCAGGAACCACTTCTTGCTCCGAAGAGAGAATGTGGTTGGCACTGTCGCCACCACGCTGCTCGAGTTCACCCCAGCAGGGGCGGAGACTCCTGTTGCACCAGTGTCCTCCTGCCGAACAGGAGACGCCACAACTTCTCTGCTCCTCCTAGAGGATACCTCCGCGATGTCGCTGGGAGCACCGTGCTCGGCACCTCCAACATTGGAAGCACCGGTGGGTCCCTATCTCTCGCGCAGGTGTGAGCCCCCGGCCTCTCCACCGGCAGGACTTTCGGATCCTTCGCTCACAAAAATGAGCCCCAGCTCGGTCGCCATCTTCTGTGCGACCTCGGGGCGAGTCGCGGAGGCCACCCGTGGCACTCCGTCATCGGCCGATTGTACGGCCCTACTCTTTTTGCGCAGCAGCAACTGCGCCCTTCCTCTTCCTCTTCGGTCCCCTCCTCGTCATGTGGAGGAGTAGCCTGGACCGCCTTCTGCTTCTTCCGAGCACGGAGTTGTTCTGCTTCCTCCGCGCTCTCGTCAACCAGAACGGGCCTCTTCTTCGCAGAGGGCCGGCTCGCTTGGTCATCCTTCTCCCGAGGAGTCCGAGCTCCAGCCGGTACCACCTCTCTAGTGGCCTTCTTCTTCAAACGAATCCTTCCAGGCCCCTTCTCAGGAGCTGCGCCTTGTTGGGGCGCCCTTCGGCAGTTGATGGAGCAACAAGTGCCGTTGTCACCGCGGCACCAACCCTCACCGCGGAAGGAACCCGAACAACAGCGGCGACGTCGTCACCTTCATACACCCTGTGCGCTAGCACAGGGATCTGTTCGGCGAACTCATCATTCGCCTCTTCGTCTCTTCCTGCCTCCAGCTCTGCAGCCGCTGCGCACAAAGAAGATAAGAAGAAGAAAGGTTAGTATGAGGTCACCAAACCTAAGAGTAAACCACTGAGAGATAGTACACTTACTCCATGGTTTGCTGAGCCCGTACTTAACGAGCATGAACTCGGTCACATACCCTTCTCCATTCCGAACACCTGCTCGGAGAAGTGCATCTGATGCCCTCGCCTCATCCTGGATAAGCATCGGAAAGCTATCCTTCTGTGCCGGGCGAATGACTGTGGGGAACCCCCATTCGGCACCACACCGGTGGCGCACGAAAAACAACCTGTCCATCCAACCCTTGTTGTTGGAATACTTGTTGGACAGGCCGATGTGCATCCAGTCTGTTCGGTGCTTGGCGTAGTAGATGTCCGCTCCTGAAGCCCGCGAAGCTGACAGCTTGAAGTGTGCTCGGAAGACGTCCGTCGAACCCCGGATCTCCTTCAACTTGCAGACAACACCGAAGATACAGATGTATCTCCAGGTGTTGGGCGTCAGCTGTATTGGCGAAACGCCCCAAGTGTTAAGGAGCGCCTTCGCCACCTCCGGCAACGGCAGCCGGAAGCCTGCCTCCAGATGGTCCACGGATAGGAGCAGGCAACCTGGTTTATTCACCAGGATCGTGTCGCTTTCCCTGGCGTCGACGATCTCGTACTCGTCCCCGATCCGGAAGCGCTCACGAAGACCACTGAAGTGGCGGTATCGTGGTCCGCTCGACGCTGCGACAGTCACCCCGCTAGCTCCGGCAGCGGCTTTCCCCTTGCTCGCCATCGCCGGAAGGACTGCAGAAAGCGGCAACGGCGTGAGAGGACGAAGCAAAAGACAGGGAGAGGAGAAGGCAAGGAAGCACGAAGGTCTCAAAGATGGAGGGTTTGAGGGAGGCGTAGCTCCCGCCCTCGTCTCGTCCCCTCCTTATAAGGAAAGAGGAGGGAACGAAATTCGAGGCGGGCCCTAAAACGCCGCTCCTTCCCATTTTTGAAAACGCCCCTTCGGGTACAGCGTTGGCGACCGTCCGAACGCAATGGCGGCACCTCAGGTATGGCGCGGCTTTGCACCCATCATGATGGGTTAGCCGTTTGACAGGACCCTAAGCGGCGGCATCCGCAACGGGCCATCGCATTAAATGCGGAAGCGACGCCCTCGAGCCCTCGTCTCACCGAGCCACTCGAGGGCGTGGGGGGCAAGTGTGGTGGCAAATCTGGTCACCTAGGCCCATGATGGCTCGTTACGGCCCATTCACGTCTGTCAACTAACGTGGCACCGTCATCGAAGGGCACGCCCTCTCCAGGATGGCTCGAAGACCTCCATTGTGTGACCCCCGTGATCGGAAGCTGTCAAGTTCCGCTGCGGCGTACCTCCGAGCAGATCACCGCCCTCCCTTACCGAACAGCCATGAACGGCTTCCGAACAGGAACAGTAACTCACCGTGCATGAACTACCCTTGATGTAACGAACAGCATGTTCGAGCCCCCGCGTGGGTCACCTGCTCGGAAAGCGTTCCCAAAGGGTTCCGAGCAGGTTCTCTGACCCGCAGAAAGTTGTAACCGTCCCAGGCCACGTTCTCCACCATCAAGGGGCGTGAGCTGCCTGGCAGCCTAACGGGCGCCAGAGTCATAACTCCTCCCGTTATGCGCGTGCGTCAAGGCGCCTCTTCAGGCACGATCCGCCGAACGTTACGCACGCTGGCCTCGACACGACGCTTATAAAAGCACAGGTACAGTACCATGCAAGGGTACGCTATCTATCCCTCGCGAATACATTCTCTCACTCCAAAACCCCCTGCCTCTCAAGTTCCTCACTAATAGGCATCGGAGGGTTTTCCGGTCTTCACGGGCCTCCTGATCCTCTTCTGGTTTTACAGGTGTTCGTCCTCACCAGCGATCGTTTCCCTCTCTGTTTAGTGGAGGCCCGTTTGGCTCGGCCCAAACAGGACTATACCACCACAGAATGGTTGTCAATAAGTTTCCGAAATCTGTATTTGCTGCAGCATTGGATAAGATTAATGTTGGGTTACAAAGATTACGAATAAACCGTAACATGTTAAATTAGAAATGAGACCTTACCGATATGGCTGCTTGGATACTCTCCTCATCCGGGGCAATCGGAACATTTCTTTGTTCATCCACCCCCATCCACTTCTTGTGCGCAACGATTCATACGCATGATATAACTTCTTCAAAATTTTCCAACGGTACAGCAAATGACTACTCTGTCTTTTAACCCCGCCTCTCGATTAAAGCGCTCCACAATATCATTGAACACATGGTTTTTAAAAGTGCCTTGGTGTGCATAGTTTCTAAGGTATTCATCAGTCAATATGTCTAATAAAATCTTATCTTGTCTGAAAGACCAATTAGAAATACGCGGCTTGGAGGAGGGACGGGTCCCAATCTCATCTAAACATATGCATAATGTACTGTCAGTAGATTAACAGACATCGAAAATTATGCTTATACGAAGTTCTAACATGGGAGTTTTATAAAAAACATGAACACGAACATGGTGGTCTAAGAACTACCAAGTTCACGTACAACAACAATTATGTGATTTACAATAGTTCAAGAAGGACCCTCCCACTCACTAAATAATCAATTATGTCATTGAGGAAAGGTAAGCTTCTCCCCTTTAACGACAACACCAACGGATTGAACTGCAAAGGGAATATGAAAAAAAAAAGGTACAATGATATAATTCGGGGCATTTTAACCTACATTAGGTGGCAGTCACAAACCTCAACATAGGCATTCCATGAAATGTCATTTCCGACCACTTGATTGGTGCCTTTATCCCACTGGAAACCTCCATTTTCTAGCAGGTCTTTACTGATCACGTAAATACTTTTGTAAAAAATCAATCTACTTTGTAATTGACAAATAGTTGCATTGACCTCATATTGGTCAATGAATGTCTCAACTATGAACTGCCAGGCATGGTTCGAGACAAAATCACCACTTACTAACTCCTCCCTAAGTAGATGTATAAGCTTTTGATCCATGTCCATGGTCCATATATAACCTATTTTGTTGTTTAAAAATAGACATGATCATGAACATAATATCTTAGAACAAACAATATAAAAATTGAATGATCTGAACATGATGTGAAGTAAAGTAAGGAAGGTTGATCAACCAAAAAGAGACAACCCTACAGAACCTATACTGCTATACATAAAAAACTGATATCCCCTAGACACCATTTATGAATCTATGATTGATTTTTGTTAAAGGCGCTATCTTCCAGCCACTTCCCCATGGATCATAAACTGTAGAGCCCCAAGTAAAATCATTCTCCCAATGCTTACAATTAAGGTAAAGTGCATGTTATTCGATATTCCTCCTCCACATCACATATCTGCTTGTTATGATTTGATGTCTGTGACATCTCTCTTCTAATTGGGATGATGGGAAGTGGGAATCATACAATCTGTTGTTAAGTATAGATTAAACTGGTGTACTATCTGATTCTGTAGCATCTATAATGCACTTAACTGATGCACTAAATTCTCCCAGGTTAGTTGAAGCACACATATTTTCTTCATTGTTGGAAGAGCATTTGTAACTGATGTTGAGAAGCTTAATTAGGATTCATAGCAAGAGCAAATCGAAGACCCTTGATTAACTGCCACGAGATGTTTCCAAAACAAAATGCCCATCATGATATATAAAAGGAATGTAAACTTCAATGAATGCAATAAATCACAGATTTAAGTGTTGTTATTCGTATGAGATTTCAGTTAACTTGATAGGCTCTAAAGTCTTTTTAATATGATAAATCCTGAAATGTTTTTAATTTGGTAAGTTTTGAAATGTCAGCCTATCCCAAATAAAATGGGTGAGAGCATCTCCATTTGAATTCCAGTTCCCTTGACTTTTGGCAATTCTGGGCAGTCTGAAACACCTTGGGGATATTCCCATTTTTTACAGAATAAAACTCAGGTCATAGTTAAAGAGAGAGAGTGTAAAGCATGAATGAAGTTTATCATGTGGCTAGATTATAGAAAGATATCATGTTTTTTGTTAAGCTTTCATGCAAATGAGAAGGCAGTCTAGCTGCCCTTAACCACAGTTACATCTTTCTCTCTTTTCTTCTTTAGCCTTTTTTTTTTGAAATGTGGATGGTACCACAAGTATATATATAAGAAAAGAATGTATAGGATATATCCAAAGATCATTCTTACCTGTCAGTTCTATCACAGATATGTATCATTTATCCTTTCTAAATCCTGTCTTCCAGCAAAAGAATAGAGATTCCATGAAATGTGCAAGTTCTTACCCTACCCCAATCTAGTTCTGGCAGTGAGACAGAAATTTCCAAAAAAAAAAGTCAAAGGACATAACTAAAGGACATACATGATTACCAGTGTTCTGAGGTCTCTCCAATGTTGGTTATCTACACCTACTTAGCCCACCCATTTAAGTACATAACAACAGGACATACATGATTACTAAACAAACGTAAACATAATCATGAATTAAGTTGGGAGCAACAAATTCAACAAATAAAAAACATGATCACCAAAATCAGGTAAACATTCAAAATTATGCTTAATGAAGTACCTGGCTGAGACATCCTTAAATTTTTCACAGCTTAAAGCACCTCACAACCTTAGAACAAGGGTCCACAATTAGATATTTATTATACTGTATAAAACAC
This sequence comes from Colocasia esculenta, assembly GCA_014218235.1. Classification (NCBI taxonomy): domain Eukaryota; kingdom Viridiplantae; phylum Streptophyta; class Magnoliopsida; order Alismatales; family Araceae; genus Colocasia; species Colocasia esculenta. The sequence continues at coordinate 129,544,562 of CM024763.1, read as the reverse complement.
ATACAAGGCAGTTAAATAAACACTACGAACCAGGAGGATAAATAACAGGAAAGCAGGAAACATGATGTAATCATGTACATTTAGAATCTAACCAGTTCAACAGGATGTAGATAAATACCAGTTCAACCAGTTCATGTAGAGGAATCCGAAATCACACTAGGTTCAGTCCATTATGCAGACATAATGACACTGGAAACGTATATTGAAGAATGCACCGGATATGTATGCATGACATGTATCAAGACTTGCATTGACAAGTGGGAGAGAGCATGGAATCGGCCAATCCATAGGAAGTTTTAAAAAAGAATTTGTCTACTATAGTATCATGGTACTGAAATACATGAATTTGTGTGCTAAGTAAAAAATGGAGGTTACATCATGAACTCAGCCCCATTCTTGACCGAACAAAAAATGAAATTAGAACAGACATAACAGGCATAACCATGAGACAAAGATAACAGACAAATAACACTAATGAAAATATAACCATGGGACAGGCATAACAGGCATAACCATGGGATAAAGATAACCATGGGACAAAGATAACAGACAAAGATGCCAGTCCAGGTTCGAAAGACATAATGACACTGGAAACGTATATTGAAGAATGCACCAGATATGCATGCAGTGACATGTATCAAGACTTGCATTGACAAGTGGGAGAGAGCATGGAATCGGCCAATCCATAGGAAGTTTTAAAAAAAGAATTTGTCTACTATAGTATGATGGTACTGAAATACATGAATTTGTCTACTAAGTAAAAGCCTTTCACATTAGATAAAAACCCTTTCAACAGGATGTACATAAAAACCAGTTCAACCAATTCATGTAGAGGAATCCGAAATCACACTAGGTTCAGTCCATTATGCAGACATAATGACAATGGAAACGTATATTGAAGAATGCACCGGATATGCATGCAGTGACACTAATGAAAACATGAAAATTTCCTCCCTAACGTCACTATGATTTACAGCATAACATGTTCACTCACTATAAACACTAATGAAAACATGAAAATTTCCAAGACAGCACATAATTTAATTTTAACGCTCCTCAACAAGCCTAGGCACAAAGAAAGGGTTCATCAAACCATCGACTGCCAGGAGCAAATGGATACATCACACAGTAAAATGAACATATCATGATGCAATGGAGAATACGATAGAAACGGACCACAGAGCAAAGATGATGGGAAATACGACATCAAAGAGGAGGTGGTATATGGCACAGTCACAAATACCAGAGTCTCGGCCTTGAAGAACACAAGAGTATCGCCGGAAGAACACCCAGAGGAGGGGGATATAGGCCAGAATGAAAAAACCACAGGAACAGCACAGTATCACCCACAGAACACCCACAGAGGCCAACACCCACAGAGGGCAACCTTCAATAGCAGGTCCAGAAGACCTCACAGAAGACCACAAATCCACTTAAATAGACCATCATCCATGAAATAAAATTATGTAAAGGAAAGTAGAGGACCCCGTGACCACGGTCATGGCATCGCAGAAGCCTCATGCGTTGTTGATCGACAGAGGACTGTGCAGGGGCCTAAACCCTAGAGCCAGGTAGGGAGCGCGAGGGAGGAAGACCCAGGTAGGAGGACCTGTAGGCGAGGTAGGAAGCCCGTGAGCAGGAGATTCCCTGTCGTCGGTGAGGTAGGAAGCATGTGAGCACAACAGATTTTGCAGCAGAGAAAGGGGCGATGTCGATTCCACGGCAGGAGAATCCATGTCGTCGCAGGAGGAAGACCAATGCCCGTGGAGGAGACGGTGTGAGGTACAAGTGAAGCGGGATGAAGTAGGTCGAAGGAAGAAGACCAACGCCCGTGGAGGAGACACTGCCGATGGAGATTCCCGGCCGTCGCAGGTGAAGTAGGTCGAAGGAAGAAGACGAACAACAGTGAGGCGAAGCTTCGCGTGGAACGGGGTGGGGAGGAGGGGGGTGAGGGTTCGTACGCCGAAAAAGGTGAAAATAGGACAGGGCAGGCAGGGGCAAAAGGGGGATAAAAAAAGAGTTAACTGGGGGTTAACTCTACTCCACCCTGGGAGGTGGGTTGGGTTAACCCGGATTAACCCAACTTAACTCTAACCCAACCCACTTTAACCCGGGTTAAGATTTATTGCATTCCAAACCACTTTTTGGCTTAACTCTGGGTTAACCCAGATTAACCCTAACCTAACCCTTTTCCAAAGTGGCCCTTACGTTCGAACAGAGCAGATGTTCTAAACTAGCTGAAGCTGTATTTTGCTACTGCTACGTGCATGCCGACTATTGCAAGTGAATCGTATTGCTAGGAAACCAATGCTATATGTGCTTGTTGTTTTTTCCTTTCCATTTTTTGTTTGATGGGTAAGGATACCGGCTACGGAAGTCTAATTACACTGTAAAAAATTATATATGAACGAATATATATCAATAGTTATCATAAATTGTTGACATATCTCTCATTTATTAGCAGTTGTATAAAGTCATTGACATATATTAACATTTGTCGACGACGAGGTGTAGCCGTTGATATATACTTAACATTTGTCAATGAATAATTTTAACTATTGATATTTATCAAATATTTGTCAACGACTTAATTTAACCGCTGACAAATGTTAGCATATATCAATGGTTAACAAAATGTTAACAACTACTTAACATTTATCAACGGCTACGTAATTCCTACATACTGTTCTTTTGCCATGGGTATCTAGTCCATACCAATGCCAATAAGAAAGTCTCAAAATGAATAATTTTGTTATATGCCCCGTGATAACAAGAAAAAAGAACCATTATTTTTTAGGCCTTTTATTTGCACAAATTTTAAGAAGCCTCCGTTTGAATTTAGAAGACTTGAAAAGGATGTTGTGTAAATAAAATATTGTGGCCACTTTTTGAAATAAAAAAAAACATGTTAGTTCTTCAATCCTCTTCTTTATAGTTTTGAATGATACTATGCCCATAATATATATATATATATATATATATATATTCATCTTCACTCAAAGCAATTTGAATTATTCACCTATATATATTAAATTAAATTTTCATGTTCCACCTAATCAATTTGAATCATTCACCTAGACAATCTTTCTCAACCAACATTTGTCGGGATGTTAGTTTACAAATTGGTGGAAAATGCTACCAAACTTTATTTATATATTTTTAGAGTCATATTTGCGTTTACATATTCACTTTAAACAATATTATATAATAGTCACAAAAGTGCCGATATTAGAACAAACATATTATTTAATTGTAATTGAATTATTTTATAGACTCTCTGATCTTTGTCCACCTTTTGTTCCTACAAGTTTATTGAATAATTTTGTAGTTTGTGTTTTAACAAGAAGTGATCAACCATAAACAAAAAAATGCTTACTATGCTTCACCCTCTAGGGCCGGTGACTTTTACTATCCATTGAAGATAGTGTTTGATAACAAGATTGAAAAAGATGATTTTAAACTGCAATCAAGAAATTTTAATTTTTCTCACTTTTATTGTCAAAGATGAAAAGTAAAAAAATAGTTTTTCAAAGAAAAATATTGTCCAAAAAGTGAATTTAAATTTGTGGTGACAATTATTATTTATAAGGTAAATTAGTTATAGGTCTTTGTTAGAGAGAGAATTTATTTCCTAATCCTTGTTAGAAAAAGATGTCACAAATAACCCCTCTTTTTTGTGAACTTTATCAATCAGTCTTTAAAAAGATATTTTCTGCCTTCTATTTTTTTTCTCATTTTACCCTTTCGTTGGTTTTTGTACTATCAAATACATATGATCACTGTGTTCATATTTTAACAGTATTTAAAGTTTAAGTTTTAAAGAGTTAAAGTAAGAGTTCAAATTTGTTAAAGTTTGTATGATAGTGAGTTAAAACGAGTGAGATTTAAAGTAAATGTTGATATAATTTAAAGTGTAACTGTTGACATGACTTAAATCAAATTTTAAAAATGTTAAAGTAAGAGTTCAAAGACGTTAAAGTATGTATGACAGTTAGTTAAAAAAATGTATAGAACTTGATGTCAAAGTTAACATGATTTAAAATCTATGTTCTAAGACGATAAAATAAGAGTTTGGAGTTGTTAAAATAAGTGTGATAGCTAAGTTAAAGTGAGTGAGACTTCAAATAACGGTTGACATAAATTAAAATTTAAGTTTGAAGATGTTAAAATAAGTGTTCGAATGTAAAAGTTAGAGTTCAAAGTCGTTAAAATATCTGTGATGGTGAGTTAAAATATGTGAGACTTAAAAGTCACAGTTGGTATGACTTAAAATTTAAATTTGAAAGTTTTAAAGTAAGAAAGAAAATCAGTTAAAGTAAAAGAACAAATTAGTTGAAATAGAAGAGCAAATCAGTTAAAGTAAAATAACAAACTTATTAAAGAAAAGAAAATTTATTAAAAAAACAGAGGAAATCAGTTGAGGTGTTTGATATGTTAAAGTAGCAGTTGCAGTGTGTTAAAACAGTAATTATAATCTATTAAAGTCGTAATTATTATCTGTTAAGTAGTAGTTATAGTGTGTTATAAAATAAGTGAAGAAACCGGTTAAAGTCTAAGAAGAAATATGTTAAAAAAAGAATAAATTGATTAAAGTATTTGAGATTTAAAATAATTATTAATATGATTTAAATTACAACTTGAAAGATGTTAAAAGACTTTAGAATAACAGTTTCTCACGATAAAAAAGATAGAAAAACGTTAATATCTAATTATTAGCACATATCTCAAATAGGGACTAGAAATTAACATATCTAAAAGTTACCAGATTTTTTTGTGTAGGCATTTTTTAGAGAGAGATATTTAATTAAGGCCCCCCTTATGACATGGACTTATAATTAATTTTTCTTTATTTAATTGATATCTTCATATTTACATGTTTGTAAAGTTATACGATGAAAGTTTAAAATAAAATCATACGGTTTATATAACTTTGCATATTTAAATTGTTATTTTAGATTATTTGTACTTTTTTTGGGCAAGTAGATTATTTGTACTTAATCATATGTTTATGTATAAGTGGAATCATATATTAAAAAATTGTTAATTTATAAAATTTTAGTTGAATTTTATTTAAAAACTTTTCATATCAAATGTTTTTTGTTAATTATAGCTGTGTGTGTTATGCTACTCTGCACAACATTCAGACTACAAAATAAAGAAGTTTAAATTTAAAAATAAAGAAGTTTAAATTTAAAAATAAATAAATTTAAAATAAAGAATTTATCTGATATTTATAAATGTTATTTATACACCTACGCTCCTTGTCATGCACCAATATGCCATGTAAACTTTTTTAAGACATTTAATTTGTGCATTTAAATATATTTTTTCTTATTTTAATTGCTTTATTTTTTTAAAAACAAATATATAAATTATTATAAATATGTAAAAAATATTTCATCCCTAGAAACTTCCACGGATATAGAGCTAATAATAATATATTATTTATAAGTTACACACCCTTATCCAACGGCTAAGATGGAGAACCGAGTTCGAGCCCTAATCTACAGCCCCCCAAACCCCAAATGCCGCCCGCCGCCGCATCTGGAGGAGGAGTCATTTCCTTCGCCACTGCGCGTCGGCCTCCTGAGAGCTCCACCACCGCCGCCGTCGCGTTCCTCTCTTCGTAAGACCACGGGCGTCGCCTTCCTCTCCTTCTGGACGAGTGGGTGCCGAAGTTCGTCAGCTACCAGAGGCGCCGCCCCTCCGGCAAGCCAAAGGGCGTCCTGAACTTCTCGTTCAAGTTCGGCTACCACGCCCCCCTGCGTAGCTGCTGCCTAGATTCTGCATACCCTCCCCCTGCCACGGCTGCTGCCTCGGGGCACAGGCAAAACACCGAGCACGCGATCTCCGAGCAGAACCCCTCGAAGCACTTCCTCTTCACGTGAAGAGCGCCGTCGCTGTCGCCCTTCACTCCTCTTAAGAGCGCCGCCACCCTCCTCTCGTGAAATTGCCGCCGTCACCCTCCATTCCTTTTAAGAGCGCCGTCCCAAGCTTCTTTGCGAGATCTCCCTCCATCCAACGATGGCGGCTATGTTGGTACCTCTCCACCCCCTATCTGTGTGTGGAGAGTGTGTGTTTGCCCCACTGCTCATAGCTATCTGACGTTGTTGTTGTTGTCTGTTTTGTTGGTTTTCTGCAGCAACCGCAGATCATATTGCTGAAGGAAGGGACAGACACGTCACAGGGGAAGGCGCAGGTGGTGAGCAACATCAACGCATGTATGGCGGTGGCGGACGTGGTCCGGACGACGCTGGGCCCCCGCGGGATGGACAAGCTGATCCACGACGACAAGGGCAGCACCACCATATCCAACGACGGCGCCACCATCATGAAGCTGCTGGACATCGTCCACCCTGCGGCCAAGATCCTCGTCGACATCGCCAAGTCCCAGGACGCGGAGGTAATCAAGGAGGGGAGAGCCCCCCATGCGTTTTCTTCTTCTTCTGTTCTCCCCGCCCCCCCCCCTTCTGCAACGGTGCATAAAAGAAGCGTCCAGAACAATCGAGATCGTCAAGTTTTCAACTTTTTTAGTGTTCTGATGAATGCTTTTAATTGAGAGTCTTTTGTCCTTGATTGCTTGAGAATTTTGGATGGTCAATGAGCTTTTTTGTGGAGTTCTTATAAAAGTTTTCTTACTAGAGACAATCCCTTTGGCCCAGTTTACTTCATCTCCATGAGTTTCTGATGGCATTCAGTTTTGCTTGCGACCTTGCATTTACTCTTTCACGTATTCTGGGAACTCACGGCTCTTGCCGATGAGATGTCTCCCGTTAATGTTTCATTCTATACTTGGTGAGCAACGCTGAAGCCAAAAGTGGTATGAAGTTGCTTGTTGTTGGCATGTCTCCTGGGCATTTGAACTCTAAGAAATGCCGTACATGTATAAGGCAGTACATGAGTTTGCAGTCATCATAGAAGCCTCTGACTTATCCCTAGATTGTTTCTAGACTTGTAGGATTTTAGCGAGTGTGGCTGTGAGAATCTTTCTTTTCACCTGTCCCTTCGATTACTACAGTGCTGTGTCTTGAACCATATGATTTTCTTTGCACATTGGCTTGAGATACTAATCCTTTGTGCACTTTATCATGCCATTTTCTGTTGGTCTTACATAACCTGTGAAATTGGTGTGCCTTCGATTGAATACCCAATTCTGTGGCCTTTGCAAGCAGAAGGTGTTATACACATGCAATCATCATCATCATCATCATCAATTTGGGGTCGGCTACATGAATCCTGTTCTTATCAAGTGCTATGTTTGTGTTTAAACCTAAAAAGCTAATGCTCTTCCTACTTACATCGCAACATCTCATTTTAGGCCTTCCCCGAGCTCTACTACTAGCATCTACTATGATTTGTTCACATCTTTTAACCGGCACAATAATTTTAGGATCAGGATTCATGTGAAGATTTGACATTATTTTACTGCTAGTTGTCAACCTAACGTAAACCCTCCTCCTTTCTCATCCGGGCTTTGGACCGACCATGTCGGAGTTGTACACATGCCATTGATGTTGAATAAAGCAGGGGATCTTCTTATCTTCTTTCCTTTTTTTAAGTGGTTTGCTGCAGTGGCAGAACCAGTTCAGTAGTAAAGACAGAAAACCATGACCACCCATGTTCGAAACCTTTGTGGTGCCCTCTTAATTCCTTACCCTGTTCCACTGGGCCATGGACCTTAGGCTTCTTACCGTTCTTTCTTACATTACAAAATTTCATTTTTAAAAGACAATAGATGACAATAGGGTTTCTTTCTCCCCGCAGCTGCCTTCTTGTATAAGTAGACAATTGTGTGTCATATCTTTTTTGATTTAATGTGCTTAAGTATTTAATTTACCACTCTTCTCTGCTCGTTAGAAGGAGGATGAGGACCAGGATGGCCCTTACTATTGTGGTTTTGCTTTTACACTCTTCTTTGCTCTCTGAAATGATTGCATTGGGTGACGGCTTGCTTGACACCCGTACTTTTTCCGATAAGGAGGGGAAGGAGCTATTGGGGGTGGTGCAGAGGCTCACAGAAGAACATTTCAGGGGGTTGATTGAGAAACTGGGGGTATCATATTCATATGACGGGGTGGAGAAGGGTATTAGGGGCTCGATGTATATGATCCAGAAGAGATGTCTGGTGGCACTGGCAAGGGAGGCGAAAAAAAGACAAATCCCAGAAGAAGGTGAGGGTGGAGGTTGAGGAGATGCGGGAGATGGATGATGCAGATTCTGGGTGTGAGAGAGGGAGAGGTTGCTTAGTTTTCCTATGAGAATCATCTCTGGAATGCTAGGGGCCTGGGGGGTGGTGCAAGAGGAGGATGATGAAGGAATTGGTGAGAAATTGTAAGGCGGATATCCTTAGTATCCATGGGACAAAGTGTGATGCTGAGGGGGGAAGAGATGTAGGGGGATGGTATCTCCAGCTGTTGGCAGAGCTGGGAGTATCCTTATTCTCTGGAACCCTTATAAAGTGGAGGAGGTGGAGGAGGATAGGCATGTTGGTCGATGGGCTATCACCCTGCATTTTTGGTCTGTCAAGGATGGTTTTTCTTGGGATTTCTCAGGGGTTTATGCCCCAACCCAGGGAGGAGAAGAGAGCTCTATGGCATGAGCTTTGTGAGCTTCGTACTGCCTCGACGCGCTCCATTGTGCCTTTTTGCTCAAGATATGTGGGGAAGATTGGGCTGGACTTTCCAGCAGCCTTTGGCACCTTTCCAGGGGATTATGCAGCTTTTTTGTATTTGGAATAGGAATTGGATGCTCAAGGGCGACTCCATTTTGTGGTGGCTTGTCCTTCATGCCACCCTTTGGGCCATTTGGTGTGAGAGGAATAGAATGATCTTTAAAAGGGAATCCAGGTCTGAGGAAAGGACATTCTCTTTCATTTGTGAGGGGGTACTGTTTTGGGCAAAACATCTTTGTAAGGTGGGGGAGCATAACTCCATCATTTTCTGCTCGTTGGGAACTGATGTCTTTCTCCTTTTGGTCTTGGAAGAGTGAGGGGATCATAACTGCATTTTGTTCTTGGGGGGGGGGTTATTTTGGGGAGAGTGTGTGTGCTTGTATAGGGGCTTTGGGGGGTTTTCTTTTGGGGTTGAAGTTTTTTGGACCCCTATACCTGTACATTCTTCTTCTTCTTCAATACAATTGTGGACCTGTGGTACTACCCATTTTCATAAAAAAGTATTTAATTTACCACATTTCTGGGAATGTTATCTCATGCAAAGCTTTGCAAGTGATCAAGAATATCTATTTTTGCACCTGAATATGGGAGACTACTGGTTGTATTTACTTTTCTAGGTTGGCGATGGAACTACTACTGTAGTGCTTCTTGCTGGTGCATTTTTGAAGGAAGCGAAGCCTTTCATTGAGGATGGGGTCCATCCTCAGAATCTCATACGCAGTTACCGGACGGCATGCCATTTGGTCAGTGTTTCAGTATTTTTGTTCAGCTGTCTGCATCTTATGAATGCTTTGGAATCTATAACTCTTCAGTCCTGATTCAGGCAATTAATAAAATCAAAGAACTTGCTGTGAGCATAGAGGGTAAAAGTATGGAAGAGAAAAAGAAGTTGCTAGCCAAGTGTGCTTCTACAACACTCTCTTCGAAGCTTATTGGAGGTGAAAAGGAGTTCTTTGCATCCATGGTTGTTGATGCTGTCATTGCAGTTTCCAACGATGACAGACTGAGTTTAATTGGGATTAAAAAGGTTAACTTCTTCTTTTCCTAGTATCTTCACACCTTTCTTTGTGCTAGGTTAGTTAATTCTAGAAGTGAGTGTTATATGGTTTATTTACTTCAGTTATACTGCCAACATTTTGTGGTGTTTCCATTTCCCATTTACTTCTTTGTAAGTTATAACATAGGTTTGCTCGTGAGATTTTTTTTCCCTTTATATTTTCTTATGTAGCAAGTTCAAGATTCAAGATTAGAAGAGGAAATTTATCTTCAGAAATGTGTGAAAAACTTCATTTCCTGTCAGATCAATATTGTTTTGGCACAGAGATTTATACTTGTAGAAGACAACCTCTATATGTTTTCACCAACCTGAAGGGGAATTGTAGTTTTGCAGACAACTGTGTCCATTTCATGTGTTTTTTTATGGCTAAGAACCTACTTGTTGCATCCCTCAGTTCAAAGAGTCATTGGTGTTCATGTTTAGTAAAAGAAATCGAGGGTAGCAAAGGCACTGACTGTTTGGGCCATTTATGTGCACTTGTACAAATTTTCTTTTGTCCATTTTTGTTTTTTGCAGCTTGGGAGTTGGGACAATTTGGTTCAGGAACATCCGTAAATGATCCTTCGTTCAACATCCAGTATTAAAGAAAAGGCAGAAGAAGCTTGGACTTGAACTAGATGAACCGCCTTGGTTGGAATTTCGACTTGCTGGCATCAAGGATTCAGCATCCAGGATAAAGAGAAGGCAGAAGAAGCTTGGACTTGAACTAGATGAACTGCCTTGGTTGGAATTTCGACTTGCTGGCATTAAGGAGAATCAACAAGTGTTAATTATGCTGACGGAAGGTGAAGCACTTGAGGCTCTCCATTATGAGGGCCTGACAGATATCTCAAATGGTTATACCCCATTTAAACGGTTTAATTATTATAAGAATTCTGCCCTGTCCAAACTTGTTAGATCATTAGTTTTTTTAGATTGCCAGGAGCATATCCTAGTTGCCTAGTGCATATGGATGCAGATGCAGACTAGGAAGGTTGGCTGTGGCTGGGCATTTTTTGGTTCAAGAAAATATGTTCACTCACAGGAAGTTGAAGGTTGTGAAAAGAGAACAACAAATTAGGAATGTCAAGTCATAATTGGATTGGTTTCTTTATACCTGTATCTGTGTCACAGGTGAGTGATTAAGGAAGGTTGTGCTGGTGGATTTTGGTGAAGGAAACACATCACCTGGGTTTGTTGGGAAGTGGGGAATAAATCCTGCATGCCCTTTGGTTCCTCTGAAGAAGGGTGGTGTGGTGTAGAACAGTTTTTCAGGATTTCAGAACAGTTAATCTGGAAATGGTGTGTGCAAGCAATCAGTATAAGGCTGCCAACAGGATTGCGGGAAGAGTGGAGAAGGTTGTCAGAACCTCAGATGGAACTAAAAGTGCATTTACCTGAGCATGGCCCATCCATTCCAAGAGAACTTTCTGATAACTGGTGAGTGTAATCATGCTCATAAACCAAGCTTGATGTGGTGAAGAGTCGGAAGGCATATGATTCATTATCTGGCAAGCATTGTTGGAAGTACCAGAGAAATGAGTTTTCTGTAAGACATTTGTCACTTTGGATCAGGAACCGTGCCCTTAGTTAATCTTCATCCCTGTCATTGGCATACTTGCTTATTTATATAGTGGGAGGGATCTCAACGGGATCCTTTTTCCCTCCTCCTGTTTCTGCTTGTGTCACAGGTCATGAGTTGTATGTGATTGGGGGGCAACCTAAGTATATTTAGTTTTGGATTTCGAGGTGACCTCTTTTAGGTTAGGGATCACTTCCTTTTTTATTATCTCAGAAAGCGATTGTTGTTGAACTCCTCTTGGTATATCTGGCGTGGGTGACAGGTTTCATCTAGCCATGGTAAGCAATCTCGCGAGATTCTCGCGAGATCTCGCGAGAATATCGGTCTCAGCCCCTTCCCAAGAAACGAGAAGGCCGAGATCCTCTTCAGATAGGGTTGTCAGGATCTCTTCAGGCAGGGTTGTCAGGATCCCCTTATTTACCTGAATATCATTTAAGTAAATGTTAGTATTTATACTAACATTTACTTAAGATATTACATGTAAATAAGGAAGTACCCCCCATTTGAATCTAATAAAAATATAAAAAAAACATATCTCTTACCAATAAAAAGTCAACTCTCCCATCGAAGAAGAAAATCGTGATTTCGGTGATTTTAACGAAATGCTAACTTTCTAATCTCTCATAATTTAGCTTATCTAAAAATTTGATAATTCAAATAAACCACATGGAACACAAAGAATTCAAAGTCCGGTAAAAAAAAGTTTAACGTGCATGTGACTTGTCCAAGGGAGCCACTCTCTTACTGACAACACTTAGTCTGTTTGAGACCTCTCAAGATTTGGTCAAACCTAAACTATCATCACCCAAACTCATGAGAATTCACTTTCTAGTTTCTTTATTTATTTACCTATGTTATATTAAATATATATATATATAATAATAATAATAATAATCCTATGCGAATCGGACCAATTCCATGCGAATTGGATCGAATCAGGGCAAACCCGATTCGGTCCGAATCGCCGCTCCAACAAACCATGATGTGAACCTATGTCATCCATGGTTGAGACTTGAGAATGTATGTAATTATCTATATTCCTTAAGGAATTATCTATGTGAACCTATGTGATCCACACTTATATGTTATTCTGATCTCCCGAGATCTTATCGAGATCTCTCCGAGATCTCTTCGAGATCTCTTCTCTTTGACCCTCCTGAGACGAAGCCGAGATCCGATATGGCAAACCTTGCATCTAGCATATATTGATATGGCAAACCTTAAGGAATTATCTATGTGAACCTATGTGATCCACACTTATATGTTATTCTGATCTCCCGAGATCTTATCGAGATCTCTCCGAGATCTCTTCGAGATCTCTTCTCTTTGACCCTCCCGAGACGAAGCCGAGATCCGATATGGCAAACCTTGCATCTAGCATATATTGATGAGCGTTCTTAGTTAGGAACTTTGGAGCAAGGTTCCAAGATCCAGAAACTGACCGGCCACTAGGTTCCCTTGTCAAATTCCTGTTTCCTTTGTGGTTCTGCGTCGTTGAGAAAAATAAAGAAATGAAGAATATTGATTTGTCTTGGGGTGGTGGAATTGGGGATAATAACAAGTCTCTGAGTACTGCTTTTGGTTGATCCATATCTATTGCTGTGCATGTTCCCTGAAGCAAAGAGACATGTCTGTTCATGAAAATTTCTATGATGAACAATGTCCGATAAAGGATTGCTTGTGATTGGTCCTTGGGCTCTGGTTGTAGGGCATAGCTTACAGTTTCATTTCTCGCTTAATATTGGGTCTTTGGCATCAAAGAAAGAAACCCGTCCATTTTTTTTTAAAAAATTTATTAGTGTCTTTTATTATGTGACTTGGTTCTTAAATGAGTTATCTTCTTTCTATGATTTGTCTACCTAATGAATTTGGTGCCATCCCTTTTACCATCTCTCTAACTTCCTATACTTCCACTCTTTAGGTTCCTGGAGGAAATATGCGTGACTCTTTTCTGGTCAATGGTGTTGCTTTCAAGAAGACATTTTCTTATGCTGGTTTTGAGCAGCAACCAAAGAAATTTCAGAACCCCAAAATTCTTTTGTTGAATATTGAATTGGAGTTGAAGTCGGAGAAAGAAAATGCGGAAGTCAGGTATAGTTAATTCTTTTTTCATGTCAATCCTGTTCAATATCCTTTTCCATTTTTTAGGTCTTCCTTTCCTTTGGCAGATTATCAGATCCTGCACAATATCAGTCAATTGTTGATGCTGAATGGAATATCATCTATGACAAACTTGACAAATGTGTCCAAAGTGGTGCTAAAATTGTACTGTCACGATTGGCAATTGGTGACCTTGGGACACAGGTACATTTTCTCCATCAATAGCCTCTGAAGGCTCTTGCAGCCTTCTGTTTTAAATATGCAAGGTGCCATATTCTGGTTCATAATGTTTGCTCTTTATGCAGTATTTTGCTGATCGGGATATCTTCTGTGCTGGGCGTGTCGCAGAGGAAGATTTACAGCGTGTTGCAGCAGCTACTGGTGGAGCTGTGCAAACATCTGTCAATAATCTTGTTGATGAGGTCGCTTTCTGTTTCTTCTCCCCCCCCCCCCCCCCCCCCTCACCTGTATAATGTGTGTATGTGTGTGTGTATATATATATCTCCATATCTCTTGCAGCCACACAGTCATGATGATCAGCCCCAGGTGCTTGCTGCAAGCTGTGCAAATGCCAAACACTGCATTTTATTCTGATGCATATGGAACAACTACTCATGAGTATTTGGTGCCCCTGTGGCTTTATCCTGTTTATTTTACCAGATTGTCCATGTCAAATTTGTGAAATTGTTTCCTATGGAGAGCTGGAAATGAAATTTGTGTCATCAATGATGTTCTTCTATCTCTATCTCACCACTTACACACCAGCATCCTCATATCTACAGAGCTCATAGTTTACTTATCCTTCTCCTTAATATATATTATATAATATGGGATGGTTGTGGAGTTAAGAATTACAATATTTCTCTAAGAATATTCTGGGGATCTTCACTTATGTTCACTTAGTTTCAATCATGTAATGCTGATGAGTTTCCATTATGTTTGGTCTACATAGGTTCTTGGATCTTGTGAACTTTTTGAGGAAAAGCAAGTGGGGAATGAAAGATTTAACATATTTAGCGGTTGCCCTTCTGGACATACAGCCACCATTGTTCTCCGAGGTGGAGCAGATCAGGTTTGACATATTGATTTCATTCTTAGGAAAAATAACTTTTGACTAAGAAATTTAATTCATTTGTTTTTGCCCCAGTTCATTGAAGAAGCGGAGCGTAGTCTACATGATGCTATTATGATAGTGAGAAGAGCAGTAAAGAACTCCACTGTTGTACCTGGAGGTGGCGCAATAGATGTAGGTTTCTTATTTTGATTTATATGTGATGTTGTGCTGTGCTTAAAGAAAAATATTCATACTAAAACTACTTTTAATGTCAGATGGAGATAAGCAGGTACCTCAGACAGCATGCACGGACAATAGCTGGGAAGTCTCAACTATTTATAAATGCCTATGCTAAAGCACTTGAGGTAGGAATATGGTTGCACTCTTGGCTTTCTGAATATGATTACTGTATTTTCTGTGAGTAATGCTGAGAAGCATCCTACACCATGCTTTTTGTCTGATTTCAAGATTGATGGTTTTTAAATCGATGAAACTCGAGCTAGTTTTTAATACCAAATTTTGTTTCAATGGACATTAAACTTGTTGATCTCAAGGCTGTGATGACACAAGGTATTCCATGCTGCCTTCTGCATGGTGTCATTGCATCCTTCTTTCTGTTGTTGGTCTTTAAGAAAAATGATAATTAATACTTCTAAATGCATTTGTGGGGAGAAAGAACTGTTAGGATCTTCGGGAGGAGCCTAGAAGGCTAGAATTTTGGTCTTCATTCAGGTGGTGTTTGTCGTCGGGTGTGGAAATTGAGAAAACACATTTGTGATGTAGATGTTTCTTCGTCTTCCCTTTTTTTGTTTTGTTTTTTTGTTTTTGTTTTTTTTGGGAGGAGTTGGAGTTACGTCTTCAACTCATAGGAGGACTTTAGGGTTATATCTCTTTTGAAATACATGGACAGGAAATATTCCTTTGTTCTTTACATGTATCAGAGGTAGAACTGGTTCAATGAGATTATGAGAACAACTAAATCAAACTTTACAACCCTTTTTCATAACTCAACAGTTGAAGATGAAATATCATTTTAGATAGGGATGAGTTGTCTTCCCTTCTATGACATCAGTAACTGCCATCAAAGGCTTCAGTGTTTTCATGTTGTCCAACTTTCACTCAATTGATGAAAGAATTCTCTGGCTATCTCTCAAGTCTCATCTTGCTTCTAATGGTTGTCTAGACATATCTTCTGACTAGTTTGAGTATTCTATTTTCAAATTTCATGGTCTAGCCACATATATTTATATCACTGCCAATATTAGTCACATTTTGTAGCATAAAAGTTCTCAACAAGTGACCATGAGCTTGTACTTAAGAGATTGAAATTTATTTCCAATGTCTCATTCATCCTATGTGGATATCCTTGTTGGATTTTTTTTTTGTTTTCATATTGAACATGGATCTTCCTCTTTCTTCACTGCAGATAATACCTCGACAACTGTGTGACAATGCTGGTTTTGATGCGACTGATGTGTTGAATAAGCTCCGACAGAAACATGCAACTGGTTAGCTGCTTTCCATTTACTTCCATTGCCTTCGACGGCTAGTCTTTTTTCGCTGATGCATACAACATTTGTCCAGGTGAAGGATTGAACTATGGTGTGGATATCAATACTGGCGGAATTGCAGATTCCTTTGCAAACTTTGTATGGGAGCCTTCTGTCGTGAAGGTACTGAGTTTGTTTTTGTCACTAGTTGCTAAGTGTTTCTCTGTCAATATATTAATATGCCATTTTTTGAATGCTTATTTGTTCAGATTAATGCTATTAATGCTGCAACTGAGGCGGCTTGTCTCATTCTCAGTGTGGATGAAACAGTGAAAAATCCCAAGGTAAATGGATACTGCAGACTTGTTTTGCAGTCTGATTATGATCATGCTTAGTAGTTTATGTACTTTAGTATTTGATCCATTGTTCTCAAGGTGCCTGCCTATGTGGGAAAGTGACCAAACATGAGCCAGGTGTAGGCCCACTTTATTGGGGCCCAGAAAGGTGCCCCTAGGCGGCATCCAATGAGGCCTGTCACTTTGCTCTGTAAATTTATTTTTTTATTTTCAGTGGCTCCGCCCCATGAGCCCCTGCCAGGGTTGCTACACCTTGACCTCATGACCTGACCTCTCAGGTTGATCCTCATGTGCATACCTGCACATTAGAGAATTCAGGACCTCAAGCTCTATATTCTAACACTGATTGTGATTCTGAACATTGTCACAGGCATTAAATGTTAAAAAATCCCAACTGTTCAAGAACCATCTATTTATCATATTTTTAATATTTTTGCAGTGAATATTATGCTCTAATTTAGTTAGTTTTTTGCACATAAACCATTGTTACATGAAAACAATTACAAATATACCATTGTTGTTAAAATATTGTCAACTATGCCACTTTTAAATGGGAAACATTGCAGATATGCCATCCCGGTGGTGTATGTTACTCTTCATCCATTTAACCATGGTAATGGAAATCTCTTGTTGGCTCTTGGGTTAAACAACCCTTGCACCCAGGCCTCATTCTCAAATGTCTTACAAATATTACAAGGGTATTTTCATAAAAAATGATTAAACTAACAGAAATAGTGGAACTTTGAATATTTGTTTCCTTTGAATGGAAGTTATCCATCATGTCATATTTGCAATATTATTCATTTACGAGTGGCATATTTGACAATATTTTAGCATCAATGGCATATTTACAATTTTTTATGTAACACTGGTTTTTGTGCAAAAATCTTTTTAATTATAATGTCACATTAACATTTTTATTGCTTTTTTCATCATATACCGGTAGATACTTAAATTCCAAATAGGAGGGAGGTACCACATTGGCTCACCTTGGAATGCCCAAGCACACCCTCTAGGCTGTCGCCTAAGCGCTTACGCGCCAAGGTGCCCCAAGGTTTCATGTAGGAATGGTTTCTGTGCACCCTTTTAATTACAATATGATATTAACATTTTTTTTGCATTTTGATTATTCATTCATCATATACTTTTAGATTCTTAAATTCCATAGAAGAGAGAGATACCAAATTGGACTCCACCTTGGATGCTTAAGCACCCCCTAGGCAGGCGCCTTAGTGCTTAGGTGCTCGAGGACCCTAAGAATGGCTTGGGGCACCTTGTTGCCTTGACAACTATGATTTGATTGGGGCACCTTGGTGCCGCCATCATGTTCATGGGGATTGTATTTTTAACTTCCATATTTGTTTGAGATCCTTTGAACCAGCGTTTAGTTTGGATATCTGATGTGTCGGGCTGTAGTGTGAACACAATTACGTTGATAGATTTCTGCGCACTGCCCAATTCTGACATTTACATTGAGAATATTAGGCCTTCGGCGCTGTGTCATATCAGAGTTTCTTTTTTATCTTTGCATTTATGTCAGCAGATTTATGTTTTTTTAATGGTTTGGGCTGTGCTAATGGTGACCTTCGGTACAAATTGCATTTTAGGGTAAGCAGGGGCATCTTTACTAACAGTTGTCTTTTTTTCCTTCCATTTTTGTAAATTCTTGCGTTTGCTACTTTCACCGTTGCCCAAGGGACAATTTGGCTTTTGCAATTGATTTAGTTAAAATTTGCCTGTTCAGAGTGCAAAAAGAAAAGGAAAAAATGCTTCAGTTGGTGTTGGCACAAGAGTGTATTGTCCATAATCTCTGTGTGTTCTCTGGGCTTGTGGAATCATCAAGGACGGTTGTATCTATTTGGGGATTTTTTTTGTTGGTTTTTGAAAGAAATGCCTAATTTGTCCTTGCAGTTATCATGTGCAATTTGTCCTTGCAGTTCCTTTGCTGTAATACTGCGTTTTTCTTTCCTTTTTGTACTGGTCGAATAGTGGGTTTTGTGATCATATCTTGAGGAATTAGTTATCTGACAATTTCCATCATATAATTGCAGTCTGAGAGCGCCCAAGGTGAGGCAGCAGCGAGTGCGATGGGTGGCCGGGGACGCGGTGGAGCTGCTTTCCATGGCCGCGGGGGAAGGGGCATGAGGAGGCGATGATCATGCAGTGTTCAAGCTGTTTATTCTCCAGTTTTGGACGAGGGGGGGGGGGGAATTCCGGTGTGACATCAAGGCTGTCTATCGGCTGCCTTTGGCTGTTACTTCTTTTTGGTTTGAGTTAGTTCTCTATTTTGTTCTCTGGAAACTGAGCAGTAGCAAATCGGTAGTACTCCATGAAGGGAGGACGGACCACTGGTAAACGAGATGGGTCATTGGCACTGCTCCATAGTGCGAGTGCTATTATTGAGAGTGGGGACGATATGATCATGAGGCTTGTCTGGTGTTCATGGTTTTACTTTAAGTGGCATTGCCCCGGTGATGAAACTTTTTATAGATTTGTGTCCAATGGGTGTAACTTTTACCGTTAATCTTATGCGCGTGGAGACCTACAATGCCTTTGAATCCTGAACTTTCTTCTTGATATGTGGTTTGAGTCACATTTTCCTGTTGGTTTCTGGTTATCCAATTTATATCGATCAAATGTTGATGAAATTTTAGGGGAAGGAACGTTGATTCATGTCACGTCCCAATATTTATGGCAGCAGAGGGATAGTGAGACGCATACATGTTGGCATATAAAGTCTCAAGCACAGATACATAATGCCAAGTTTGACAAAATATCGAAACGGCAGTTGTATCATGGGTATAGAGCAAAATATAAATACCGATCCATTGGGCATCAAAATAACATCCATAATTACTAAATTTTATTCAAGATCAATTAATAAAGTTTATTACATTCATTAATCAGTGTCATACATAAGGCTCGATAACTCATACATCAAATAGACTCAAATTAACTAGCTAACTCTACTAAGACTAGGGGTGTATGGTCCAAATTGAAAAATCGAACCGACCGATTCGGGTCGATTCGGTTTCACGTCCTACAGTTCAGTTCGATTTTAAGTTGGGGAATCGAAGTGAACTGAAATATATATATAATTAATAAATAATACATATTTATACAAAATTGCTTGTAGTGCAATGGTGGGGTGTAGTGGGAGCGCGCGGTCTTCGCGCGGCTCGCAACCTCTACGAACATCTTTTAAATCATTTTTTGATTGATTTCGATTTGAACCGAACTGGTTCGGTTTGTTAGGAAAAATCGGATCAATTCGGTTCAAGAAAAATTGGAGGTGAACCGGGCCGAACCGACCCGTGTTCACCCCTAACTAAGACTCCATAACTATAATGTTAAGGGTATTCTTCGACACCACGTCGATCACTCCTGTTCATCTCTGTCAATGTGTTCATCAATTTCATCAGACTTATCTAAAATATACGAAATAACATTTAGTGAGCGAAATATTTAGTAGAATTTATATCTCATTAGTCAAATATATTTTAAGTAATTAACATTATAACAGGTAGGGTAATTAGAGATGACAATGATCAAGCAATGATAAAGGCATGTTCATGTCGATAACGATCGAGCATGAGAGTACTAGCAAGATCACGACTTATTACGATAACATGTAACGATATTTTCAAGTACAGAATATGGCCACAACATGTCACTTGAGTGTCACGAGATATCAAGTCATGTCGAGCACTATCTTGTATCAATTGCCATGAAATATTATGTACTTTTCACAAATTTGATTGTCTTAGATTTGTCAAGATGGTTAAGCACTTGGTGTACCAAAGAAGAGTGGGAAAGGAGGGTCTAACGGTGCCAGCCATAAGAGCTAACGACGCCAGGCAATGAAGGGTCTCCGGGCACCAGGGTGGGAAGGCTAACGGCGTTGGGTTGAGGAGGCTAATGGCGCCAGAATAGAAGAGGCTCCTCGCGCCAGTGCAAAGGGTGACACTGCACTGGTGAAAATGGATTGCAATGCTCATATTATTAAATTGGTTATTTACAGTCATATATGCTTGCGAGGATGAATTAGTATTTATGACGCCAGCTACCATTGCTAGGAGAACTTAAGTGTGGATGCCGAGAAAGATGTGCCATCAGTCGACTGAAATCGGTATTATTGATTGTGCCATATTGGTTGATCGGCTTGGCGTGCGGTATATAGCTAGTTCTTGCAGTTCTTGGGGCATTCCCAGCCCATGCCTACGACTTCTTCGAGAAGGCCACCTTGCCATGCCACTACTATTTATTTAATTCTTCTATTTGATTATTCAGGCCTGCAACGTGCAGTTCAACTATATCGCTAGAGCATATGTAAATGAAAAATTTCGACAACATCTCCTCTTCCCTAAGAATTGAATTACGGGGGGGGGGGGGGGGAATATTGCGGATAATCATCCATGGTAATTTGAAATGGCCCTAATTAACAAACGAGCTACGTACGTACGACGCACCCGGAAGGATTGGCTAGACGATGAACCATCGAGGACTGGCCTACGAAGGTGCTCGAATTATCTAGTCGTAAGGCGGGACAAGTATGCGCCATACTGGCGATTGCTTTAGCCTACTGCCCATTCCCAAACTGACATTAAGGGAGACCCTGCTGACTGTGATGGGGCAAAAGGGGCACATAAATAACTATGAGTATGTCGATAAAAATACAAGCTTGGTGACGAGGTAGGGATCTAGAGAAGAACCACATAAACCCGGTTTGCCAAGTGGGCAAGCACAAATGTACAAAGTGCACGAGGAAGCATGAGAAAGTGCACGAAAAAATTAACACGGGGCTTGCCTTTCATAGCATAACGCCCAAGTGAATATGTCGCATGTTTCCTGGGGCAATATTCCGACATGAGTGGAATGATGGTTTTGATGGGGCAGTGAGTGCTTGGCAGCGCTCCCAACCAACTTAATTAGGGGTTGCCTAACCCACCAGAAGACCAACGACACGCTTGTACCCATTGGAACCACATCCAAATTGGGCAAAAGAAATCGCGTTGATGGAAGGAACTCAGAGTGTGAAAGATATTGACTTATAGGAGAGGGGAATTGGCATGGAATAGTCATGTCCATGCTTCCGAGGCCTCCCTGGTGCTAGAGTGTGAAGAGCATACGGTGCTCGACACCAAGCTTGCTTTCGAAAAGACTGACGACGTCTGGGTGAAGGCTTTCAACGCCGGATCTATGAAGGCTCAGTACCATGCCCTGGGGTTGAAGGCTTCCCCACCCTGAGTTGCAAAAAGGCTCATGATGCTTTGGGCCTAGAGCCTTAGTGCTGACGGTGCCTTAGGCTTGGGGCCTTAATGGCACCCTTAAGGCACCCTGGGCCTGAAGTGCTGATGGCACCCTGGGCTTAAATTGCAAGTCGACGGTGCCCTGAGTCTATGTAGGTGTCGGATCTGCTGACGGTGTAGCTTGGTCGCTAGTGTGACCTCACTAATGGAGCAATTTTGCAACCGGCTATCGTCTTCGGATTTCGACGGATCTAGTGCTTCGATAGTGTCAAATTTCTTGCAGCGTCATGACGACCATTGTTTCGCACTATTGCTGGCCTTCGACAGTCATACTTGGTCTCAGACTCTCGACTTGTCGTATGTTAACAGAAGGAGACCCCCTCCTCACAAGTGCTGCAGTCTTTTTTCGAAATATGTAAATCTCATATTAGAAGATGAAATTTACCTCCAGTTAACAGACGCTTCGAAAGAAGTCTAAAGGTCATAGGTAAAAAGGATTTTGACCAGATATCATCTTGAAATGCTATCACTTCTCTCTCTCTCTCTCTATAGTTAAACTATTCTTCTTCTCCTCAAATATTTTATTGACTTGACCGTCAAAAAATCGTCTCTAAATATCTCAAAATCGACTTTCTTATAGGCCGAGACAGACCGAGCCAACCAAAGATTTATTGTTCACATCCTATCCCGAATCCTTCTCTGAGCTGATGTGATCTTCTACCAAACAAAGTCCGTAAGCCAGGTTGAGATTGATCATATCAGTCATATATAGCTTGCATCATCTTAAACCATCCAAACAGTTCAGCTGCGTGCAAGAAAAGGTGTGTAGTGAGACAGACCGACACTTGGGTCCTCTAAGGTTTACCTTAAGTTGTCTGAATAACACATCCTTAATATATTCTTTGCGGAGCAGACAAATCCTAAGCGACCAGCAGTTCGAAGCAAGATGGTACATTACAAAAGGTAAAATAGCATCGATTTGACCCAAATTAAAGCCGGCCCGACAATTGTGTTATCTTTGACAGACAATTAGTAAAATAGCATCTGCTAAAGCTAGAGCAAGATGGTTCGCTCTCTACGTCTTCTTGCAGTTCAACGGTCCAAGATGCTCCTAGTAAAGTAATCACGTCTTAATTTGGCTGTTGGATGTCTCAGTCAAGCCTGAAGCAAACCTTTTTTTATTCATGTAAAGAATGAGAAGGTGAACAAACGACAGAACTTGGAACTGGGAACGCCACCCGGCCGCTTTGAACTGCCGCCAGCAACACAAAAAACTGCGATATATTCTTATGGTAGCCAACGTCCAAGCAAGTATTTCTCTGAGCCCTGTTCTTTCGCATCTGTTACTGCTAATCGGTAGTGTGAGGGAAACACACACTCTCTCTCTCTCTCTCTCTCTCTCTCTCTCTCTCTCCTGAGAGATTCTCTCCCTAGAGTAGGTGATGCTGTTATAATTCAAGGATTTCTAAATGTGTGCGTGTAAGGAAACTTACTTGTACATATATGCATATTTGTTCACTACTTTCATGAATTGTAAAAGTACTCCTGAGTGCGTCTAAGCGGTCACAAGTTGTTTCCTGCAGAAACCCTTGTATATTCTTGAGCTTTCTTTTATGCTTATTAATGAATAAAGTATTCTCAGGTAAGAATGGTTTAAGATCCTAATAAAATCACCTGAATCTTATGGATATTCTTGAGCTTTCTTTTATGCTTATTAATGTATGCTTGGGTCATGCGTGGGACGAATTTTTCTTTTTGAAGATGATGGTATACGTTTCAGACGAAGTATATAGCCAAAACTAAAAGTTTGCAAATGTTTCGGCAATTAAAGAAGGTCTTAAATACATGAGCAAATATTTTCAATTATAACTTATAAGAGTAAACAGAGGTAAGAAACTAATTACCCTAAATTAAGCAATATTGGGGGAGAAATAAAGCCATGCACCTCACAGGTGGGTGATCATGCAGCTCGAAGGTACGTAGTGTTTTAACTTAAATTCAATGATATAAGTGTGCCTTTTTCAACAATTCGAACAGCATAAGATAGTTTTTTTTTTCCATCAAATCTAGTCAAATTCAGGCCACCACAGACGGTACTTCACAAAGAATATATGTCACAATAAGCATATATAAAGATAGAGTAATACTATACTCTTGTTGGGAGTATAGTTCGATGTGGAGGGACTGTGCCCTCCTACAACGCGTAATGTGGAGAGACGCGATTTTAGGTGTATTTAATATATTATTTTTATACAAAAATAATACATATAAATAATATATTAATACACACAAATAATATGTTAATACACATAAATAACATTAATGTACACAAATAACATATTAATACATACACACAAGTATTAATATATTATTTGTGTATATTATTTTAAAAAATATATAAAAAATGATGCATTAAATATACCTGTAGTTACATGCCTCTACATGACGTGTTATGAAGAGAGATGACCCCTTCACATCAAACTATGTTGCCAACATTTCTTATAAAGATAAGTGGATCATCTCATTCACACGAAGATAGTTCTTTTTCTTGAGAAACATGACGCATGCACTTGGCGCTCCATCTCAGGCCACAGAAGAACAAATACATTTCCCCATGGTAGGAAAAAGTAAGGTGAACTAATCAAAGCAAGTAGCAGTCGGAGGGTCACAACTACATTGGTACGAAACCCAACTACCTCACCACTACTTCTTGGTTTTCTCCAAAGGCCTAACAGGTATCCAAGGATGTCCAGTTATCGAAGGATGTCTCATGTATAAATACCCAGCAACTAGGCTTCTCTCGATCACCTCGCCCCCCCTTCTTCCAAAAGTTTAGCTATACAGAAGATCCAGCATGGCTTGTGAAACCCTAGGCCGTTTCACGGCCTTCTTCCTTCTGCTGGTGCTCCTCTCTGGCACCGACGTGTGTAGAGCTGCTCGGCATTTGCTAGATTTGCCAAAACCCGAGTTGCCACCAGTGCCAAAGCTGCCGGAGCCGGTGTTGCCGCCTCTACCTCACGAGCCAGCAATACCGAAGCCCGAGCTGCCTCCTCTGCCGGAGGTGCCCCATGTTCCGAAGCCAGAGGTGCCCCCTCTGCCACATGAGCCTGTTCCACCGAAGGCGGAGCTGCCTCCTTTGCCGGAGGTGCCACACGTTCCCAAGCCGGAGCTGCCGCCTCTGCCTCATGAGCCAGTCCTACCTAAGCCGGAGTTGCCACCTCTGCCAGAAGCACCCCACCTTCCCAAGCCGGAGCTGCCGCCTCTGCCGCATGAGCCTGTCCTACCGAAGCCGGAGCTGCCGCCGCCTCTGCCGGAGACCCCCCACCTTCCGAAACCAGAGCTGCCACCGTTTCCTCATGAGCCTGTCTTACCGAAGCCGGAGCTGCCTCATCTACCGGAGGCGCCCCACCTTCCCAAGCCAGAGCTGCCGCCTGAGCCGGAGGTGCCACACCCGCCAAAACCAGAGCTGCCACCAGTACCACATGTTCCGGAGCTGCCCAAGCCCGAGATACCAAAGCCGCCGGAGGAGCCGGCCCTGCCCAAGCCCGAGATACCAAAGCTGCCGGAGGAGCCAGCCCTGCCCAAGCCCACGCTGCCACCACTCCCACATGAGCTGCCGACGCCCAAACCGGAGCTGCCTAAGCTGGAGTTGCCACCACTGCCGGAGCTGCCAAAGTACCCCAAGCCATAGCTGAGGGACCTGGCACGTCACCATATTGCTACGTCTTTAAACTTTAGTTGCCTACCATACCCATGGATTCCACTTCTTTTTAATGTCCCCAGCTTCCTTATCTCCATGGGACGAGGCTGGTGTCTATACATATGTTTGCTTAGATGTTCTTATGTTGAAGTTTGTATTAGTAGTATTTGCCTGTTGTTGGCACTGGTGTGGAAGGGGCCTTCATCTTCTTTCTTGTACTTCTGATAGTTCATCAATTTTATTTAATCTTTGAGAAAAGTTTTAAGTACAGTTCGGTTTATACAGATGTAAGTACATTATGTTTTAGTAGGAGGGCATTGATCTTTATGTAGTACATTATGTTTTTTGTTTCAATGTAATGTCATGTATTTTGATTATGATTTTTAAGATGTAAATGTTGAAGTCTATGTAAATGTTGAATTCTAAGTATTTATGTGAATTTCATTTTTACATTTGTGATGCCATTGTTGTTTGTATGAAAGAATAGAACAATTGTAAATTGTACATGTTGTATATATAATGAGAATTTAAGGTTATATATTAATTTTTTAGATAATAATTATAACGACTTTTGTTGCCGTAATATATTATTTACGGCGACCAAGGACTTGGCCGTCAGAATAGCCATATAGTGACGTCTATCACCGTAAAAGACTTTTACGGCGACCAAAGATACGCCGTAAAAGATTGTAAATTGCGACTCAAAATGTCGCCGTATAAAAAGTCGCCGTAAAATTTCAACTGCGACAAGACATTTAACGACGATTAATGACGACACGATTGTCGCCGTCAAATCTTATTTATAACAATAATATATATTTTTACGGCGATAAATGTCCCCGTAAAAAACATGATTTCCTGTATGTATATATATACACCAGTACACAGGAATGTATGGAGAGAAATAATTATACTAACTTTCGTACTTTACTTCAGTCTATATATTTCTATATCTGTTGTAGGTACAATCATATGTGTACCCATTAAAATCTTCATATGTACCCTTAATATTATACCAATTATATAACCCTGTCGTTAACATCTGTCAGTTTGGTGCTACAATGGTTGAGGTTGAAGACAAAATGACTAACTTGCACTCCTTCAAAATCCAACCAAAGAAACCAGCTTTACCTTTTATCGATCCACTCCGACGAGGTTTCTAATTTATGCAATAATTGATGATTTGATCAGATTTTGACGGTCTCCTAATTTGAAGGATATATCCATTGAATTTTCATGAGATATATATAGGGTATATATATATAAAGATAAGAAAAAAAAGATACGGGGATATATATGAAATAGTACACACTAATTTCGAATGGTATATATATCTAATCATGAACACTTATTGAAGGGCGAGCTTAGTAGCAATGGTACTTCTACGTGATCTAGAGGTTATAGATTCAAAATTAAAAATAACTTCTCAACTTGTCATGTTAAAACTGCTTACAACATCTGTAACGTTCCGACGCGAAATATCGGAGCGGGATTACAGTTATTAAATAGTACAGAGCGAAAAAATAAAGCAAATCATTGCACAATTGGATAATACCAAATAAACTCCAATTTCATTAATAATCCAATCAATCTCCATTACATTCACTAATAACTCATCATCTTCATAAACTGACTAATACATCAACATATCAGAGCCAAAACTAGGGCCCAGAGTACTTTATTCAAAATCAAATTATTACATAAATGAATATCTGACTCACTAACTCATAACTATACTAACTGACTACTACTAGACAGCACGGTCTGCTGAATGGTCACTCCTGAGTCTCTTCATCGATCTCATCCTCGTGAGTGTGGTCATGATCCGACTCACCTGAAACATATTAAATAAATACGCAGGATGAGCGAATAACGCCCAGTAGGACTTAATATCTCATGAACACAAGCATGTTTTAAATAGTTAATGTCTTAATGGCAGGTTAACTAAAGAGTAAAGTCATGTAAAGTATGTCACGATAACGAGAGAACAATTGCAACTGGCACAGGAAAAATAGTACAACGAGAACGATAATAGAATGACCATGTAACGATATAACATGTAAATTGCACAACGGTGCACTAGTAACGATCACGCTTGCACTTGTAGAGATAGCACTTTGATTGTCATAGATTAATCTTGATAGTAAAATGGCGCTGGATGCATGCCGTAACACATCTTATGATCATTTTAACTCCCATGGGTACTGGCACTTTTCGGGCGCTCCTCCCAGGACCTGATCGGGCCCTATTGCGCTGGCATTAGTCATTTCTTTTATCTTAGACAATCACATGAATGACCAATAGAGTACCAAGAAGAGATAAGAGAATACTAGACGAGATAGATGATAGTGTAGAGAGAACGTGAACAGATGAGAGTAAAGAGACTATAGATGAGAGGGGTACAATCGTAAAATGACGATAAACACGATAGTAACGGTTGCACAGCACCAAGTCGGGTGCCGGCAGTGTGGTAGAAGTCACAACCGCCCCTTAGCCGTGCTGTGTACACGGGTCAGGTGGTCCGGTGTGAACTCAAGACGAGAAGGAATATACTAAGGTATGGATCGTACGGATCCCTAAGGTGTAACGGGTTTTGAGGTACAACCAGCTCGTTGACTAAGGACGTGCGCCAAAGACAAGAAGACTTACAGAGGTCTTGACAAGGAGTCCCTGGTCCAATCGAGAGTATTCCCAGTGGAGAGGTGGTCCAAGTCAAGGGAAAGTGTGTAAAAACGGGTCCATCGTGCCTCGAGTGCTCGAAGGCCGAGGGAAAACGGTAACGGTAGATAAAATGTACGAGTAAAAACAGAAACAATTGTATTTAACAAAATAGGGTAATTTAGTCATTTATTTTGATAATTTACCGAATACATTATTGCATAATTTATCAAGGTCAAATGGCAATTTATAATGTTATATGTGTGCAAGTGTAAAGAAATCTTGATGATATGACAAGTCGTGCAAATGTCATTTTAAATAATTAAATGTATATCATTAAAGCCAATCATTAATTTACCAAGTCGAATTAACTATAACATGGGTTAATCATGGCTAATTAAGAAGTATATAGACTAATCAGCAGGGATACAAGCATAATTATTGTTCTGGCCAAAATTTCAAGAAGGCGACGGGGGTGCCAGTCGCGATCATGTAGCGACAGGGCGCATGGGCGCATTAAGCAGCGTATCGCGACGGGGTATCCTGTCGCGGTTCAGGTCGCGGTGGTGCGGCCTGGCGCGACAGGCGAACCGGCCTGGCCTGGCCCGGTTCGGGTTTGGAAACGCGGCGGCGAGGCCAGTCGCGTTCATGACGCGGCCTAAAGGCCTACCGCGACACTCCTATTATCGCGGCGTATCGCGCCGTCGCGATAACAGGGGCGGTCCAGTTTTTTTCCCTTTTTCTCTGGGTAGACCCTTCTTGACGCAGGGTCATTCTAAATTCAGTATAAAATCGCACGGTGATCCAAAAAGCATGAAACCAGTTTTAAACGAAAGTAGACATGTACATCTATCAACATGCACGATTAATTTGAAAATAGACAAGGTTTAGACATGCATTGATCAGTTTACTTTTCGGTGACCTAAACAGATGCAGTCAAGGTTCAATGAATTAATTAGAGAGGTATACATGACTAAAAATTACGAAATCAGGGGCGTTTAAAAGCTAACAAGAAGTAGTATTTATGATAATTTTATCATGATCTTAAGTCAAGCACGAACGGGGTTCACAAGCAATCATGAAGGGTAGGGTGCATGTATCTGACAAGGATTCAATGAATTAATTCTTCCTCATGGGAGATCGAAATAGCACGAAACCAGAGGCGTTTGAAATCTATTACATGGTAGCATCAATGAGAATTTTCTCATATCATGGGAACAAGTACGTGCAAGATATTAGAGAAAACATGAGATTTGGGTTCATGGTGACAGTAGGACTTCACGAATTAAATTCGCCCAAATGGATGAACGGAATACAATGAAACCATAGGGCTTTTGAAGAGGTACATGAAGGATACCTAGGGTAATTATTTCACGATTTGTGCTTGAGAGATTGCCTACCTTTTGGTGTTGACAAGAAGATCTAGGGTTTGATGACGAAAACGGGAAGAATATCCAAGCTTGTTCAAGCCTCCTCCTACTTGCTCTTTGTCCAGAACTTCTCATCTTCGTCTCCTAGGACTCCAGCCACGAACTATGGGTGGTAGGGAAGAGATTTTGGGTGTTTTGATGGCCTATAGAGTTCTAAGTCACCTAAAACTCTTTCTTTCTCATCCAACTCCGAAAATTGGTATTTATCTCCCACTTTCTCTTATTTATCCACCTAATAGAGTTGGGAAGGGATCCAATTTCGTGGGTGGGGGTTTAGGGTAAGGTAAGGACTCTTATTTAAGATATATGTGAGTTATTTAGCATTTATCTTAACCCTTTTCCAATTATGTAATTAATTAGATACGAATTTCACTAATTTAAATCTCATCCCATGATGGGCTATCCCTATTTGGGCCCATTCCATTGGATTTGGGTTATTAGAGTAACCCGCTAATAATTTAGCTTAATAGGTATTACTCAAATTCCTTTTTATTTCACTCAATTTCTATTTATTCTCCTTTTATTCTAATTAAATCGATTTATCTCATTTATTAAATAATAAATTTTTATTTTCTTAATTTTAAAAATTAATGGTGCTACATCATCTCTTCTCCAAACCTTAGTTTGATAGGAGCCTCGCGTACTAGATATGTCTATAAACACCTGAGATTTAATGGATTATTCTGTTGACCATACACCATGCTATGTTTTGGAAGCATACACGAGAAAATTAGGGATTCCATATAGGTATATGTCATTGTGTGTTAATTATGTAATTGAGGAGATTTCATGATGATTATCGATACATTTTTTTTCCATAAAGGGGGGCGATCTGCACATTTTATTAATGGAATAGGAATAAAAAGAAATGGCTGAAGCCAATTACAATCAGGTGGCAAATCAAGTGGAATAACATAAAAATCTGCCTAAAACTTCGTAGACAACTTATCCCAGGAGAAAATACGGCGAAGAGCAATACGAAGATGGAGACCCAATCGTCCTACACAACGCTCTACTTCATCATCATATGTATCATTGTCAGACGGGTATAATATTAGTTTAGCACCAAGTATAAAAATATTCTCAGCTCTAGCCCTTCAAGCAATGGAAGTCAGAATCTTTTGCATTGCCTCAGTATCTTCTTGCATCCATAGAGTTGTGAATGTGGCATTTGCTGGGGACTGGTGCACTAGACTGGGCGATTAAACTCGTGATATCGGTAAAGAAATTTTGATACCTCTTTTTCAAGAGGGACGAGTTTTAAAATTTTGACGACTGTCAGATGAGCAGCTAGTTGATTCCATAACTCCCTTGTGATCAGTAGAAGACAATGAACTATTGACATCTTCCTGTAACCCAATAGGTGTCCGCTGATGAGCCTCTTTGTAGGAGTAGTTTTGTAGTAATTTTGATTTTTAAAATTTTAAATAAATAAAAAATTTAATTTAATAAATGTGAGAAATATTATTTAATTAGAATAAAGAGAGAATAACTGAGATAAAATGGAATTAATACAAAATCTATTAAGTAAAAATAATAGATGGGTTTTACTAATTATGATCCTAGCACAAATAGTTGGGCCCAAATGTGAAGAGTTTATCACGAGATGAGAGTTAATTAAGTAAAATTTGTATTAATAATAATAATAAATAATATATTAATACACACAAATAATATATTAATACACATAAATAACACATTAATGCACACAAATAACATATTAATACATACACACAAGTATTAATGTATTATTTATGTACATTATTTTTAAATATATATATATATATATATAAATAATGCATTAAATGTACCTGTACTTGCATCCCTCTACATGACTGTTATGAAGAGAGACGACCCCTCCACGCATCAAACTATGTTGCCAACATTTCTTATAAAGATAAGTGGGTCATCTCATTCACATGAAGATAGTTCTTTTTCTTGAGAAACATGACGCATGCACTTGACGTTCCATCTCAGGCCACAGAAGAACAAATTCATTTCCCCATGGTAGGAAAAAGAAGGTGAACTAATCAAAGCAAGTAGCAGTCGAAGGGTCACAACCACATTTACCAACATCAAAGAACAATTGGTACGAAACCCAACTACCCCTCACTACTACTTCTTGGTTTTCTCCAAAGGCCTATCAGGTATCCAAGGATGTCCAGTTATATATCGAAGGATGTCTCATATAAATACCCACCAACTAGGCTTCTCCCGATCACCTCGCTCCCCCTTCTTCCAAAAGTTTAGCTATACAGAAGATCCAGCATGGCTTGTGAAACCCTAGGCCGTTGCACGGCCTTCTTCTTTCTGCTGGTGCTCCTCTCTGGCACCGACGTGTGTAGAGCTGCTCGGCATTTGCTGGATTTGCCAAAACCCGAGTTGCCACCAGTGCCAAAGCTGCCGGAGCCGGTGCCGCCTCTACCTCACGAGCCAGCAATACCGAAGCCCGAGCTGCCTCCTCTGCCGGAGGTGCCCCATGTTCCGAAGCCAGAGGTGCCCCCTCTGCCACATGAGCCTGTTCCACCGAAGGCGGAGCTGCCTCCTTTGCCGGAGGTGCCACACGTTCCCAAGCCGGAGCTGCCGCCTCTGCCTCATGAGCCAGTCCTACCTAAGCCGGAGTTGCCGCCTCTGCCAGAAGCACCCCACCTTCCCAAGCCGGAGCTGCCGCCTCTGCCGCATGAGCCTGTCCTACAGAAGCCGGAGCTGCCGCCGCCTCTGCCGGAGACCCCCCACCTTCCGAAACCAGAGCTGCCACCGTTTCCTCATGAGCCTGTCTTACCGAAGCCGGAGCTGCCTCATCTACCGGAGGCGCCGCACCTTCCCAAGCCAGAGCTGCCGCCTGAGCCGGAGGTGCCACACCCGCCAAAACCAGAGCTGCCACCAGTACCACATGTTCCGGAGCTGCCCAAGCCCGAGATACCAAAGCCGCCGGAGGAGCCTGCCCTGCCCAAGCCCGAGATACCAAAGCTGCCGGAGGAGCCGTCCCTGCCCAAGCCCACGCTGCCACCACTCCCACATGAGCTGCCGACGCCCAAACCGGAGCTGCCAAACTACCCCAAGCCATAGCTGAGGGATCAGGCACCTCACCATATTACTACGTCCTTAAAACTTTAGTTGCCTACACCCATGGATTCCACTTCTTGTTTCTGTCCCCAGCTCCTTATCACCATGGGACGAGGCTGGTGTCTATACATATGTTTGCTTAGATGTTCTTATGTTGAAGTTTGTGCTAGTAGTATTTGCCTGTTGTTGGCACTGGTGTGGAGGGGGTCATCTTCTTTCTTGTACTTCTGATAGTTCATCAATTCTATTTAATCTTTGAGAAATGTTTTAAGTACAGCTCGGTTTATACATGTATGTATACACCAGTGACAGGAATGTATGGAGAGAAATAATTATACTAACTTTCGTACTTTACTTCAGTCTATAACTCTATATATTTCTATATCTGTTGTGGGTACAATCATGTGTACCCATTAAAATCTTCATATGTACCTATTATACCATTTATATAACCCTGCCGTTAACATCTGTCAGTTTGGTGCTACAATGGTTGAGCTTGAAGACAAAATGACTAAGCACCTTCTTTTGGAACATGAAAGGGGACAGTTCCCCGGATCCGGATGGTTTCACTGGAAAATTTTTCACTACTTGTTGGGGTATTATATCCAAGGATGTGTGTGAGGCTGTTGCTGGTTTTTTCGCTGGTTTCCCCCTCCCTAGGGGTGTTTCCTCTACAATTATTGCTTTGATCCCGAAAGTTGATAACCCAAGCACCTTGAGTCAATACCGTCCTATAAGTCTTTGCAATTTCTGTTATAAGATTGTGTCTGTTATCATATCTAAAAGACTCTCTTCTTTGTTGCCGTCAATCATCTCTGAGGAGCAGGGAGCCTTCGTCAAAGGCAGAAATATTATGGATAATGTGTTTCTTGCTAGAGAATTGGCGACGGATCTAAGTAGGAAAGTTCGGGGGCATAATGTCATATTCAAATTTGATATGATGAAAGCTTATGATAGGGTGGAATGGGACTTTTTGCTGGCTGTTCTTGATAAGTTTGGTTTCTCTTCCAGGTTCACTTCTCTTGTGGCTATGTTGATTTCGAACTGTTGGTTTTCGGTCTTATTCAATAGTGCTCTAGCTGGTTATTTCAAATCTTCTAGAGGTCTCCGTCAGGGTGATCCTTTGGCGCCTTCTTTATTCATTATTATGGAGGAAACTTTGAGCAGGGGGCTTCAC
Organism: Colocasia esculenta; assembly: GCA_014218235.1. Lineage (NCBI taxonomy): Eukaryota > Viridiplantae > Streptophyta > Magnoliopsida > Alismatales > Araceae > Colocasia > Colocasia esculenta. The sequence goes on along the minus strand of CM024763.1, from coordinate 129,510,993 downwards.
ATGCTTTTGGATAATAGGGAGATCATTCCTTATTCGGGGCCTAAAGGGGGCAGGGCTATGTCTCATCTCCTTTATGCCGATGATGCCCTTCGTTTGCTAAATGGTCAGACCCGCAATATCAGGAAAATTATGAAGTTTGTTAACAATTATGAAGACTCCTCTGGTCAAAAGATTAATCATGCTAATAGCTCTTTCCTTATGGCTAAAGCGGCTCCCACTCAGCTTGCTTCTAAAATTAATCGCATTACTGGCTTCCATCGACAAAGAGGTATTATGAGTTACCTTGGAGTGCCTTTGAAGCAGGGCAGGACAGCTATTGTGGATTACAAGTCCTTGATGGACAGAATTCATGCTAGAATCGAATCTTGGAAATCTAGATTCTTGTCCAAGGCCGGTAGGCTTACTCTGATTAATTCGGTGCTTTCTTCTATGCCGGCTTATCTTGTAACAGCTTCAGCTATCCCGAAGATAGTCCTTCTGTATATTGAGCGCCTTTGTGCTGGTTTTTTTTTGGGCTGGTTCAAGTGGTGATAGGCGTCGTCACTGGGTGACTTGGACTATCATTCAAAAACCAGTTTCTGAAGGGGGTCTTGGCGTCAGAAGTCTTTATCATGTTCAGTTATCTATGGTCATCAAACTTCTTTGGAGTATTTTCCATGGTTCCTCTTTATGGGCGATCTATGCTAGACAAAGGTACTTAAAGAATGGTTATCTCATTTCTCATCCTCATGGTATATCTAAGAAGCTTTTTTTCAGTGCTTATGACATTTTTAAACAGCATACTAGATGGGTGCTGGGTGATGGCAGTAAAATCAGTTTCTTGGATGATACTTGGTATGGGGATCGTCCTCTTACAGAACTCTTACCCATTTCGTCCCAGGAGGTGGTCTCTCCTACTGTCCGAGACGTTTTCCTTGATCAACATCATCCTCTTCGTAGTTATATTCCTGAGGATTTCCAGGAGGTTCCCCTGGCACCTTTTGAGGACTTTCCTATTTGGGATGCAACTTCTCCTCGGGTAAATTTAGCATTAAAAGTGCCTATGAGTTGATCAGACCTTATGGTATCAGAAGGCCGCCACTTCTTCGCATATGGCACCAACGTTTTAGTAGGCGTGCCTCCCTGTTTACTTGGTTGCTTCACAGAGCGGTACCTGTTGATCATCGCATTGCTGAATGTGGTATTCCTCTCCCTTCCAGATGCTGCTGTTGTAGGTCTCCCCAGCTTGAGGACCTCAATCACTTATTTTTACATAGTGACATTGCTAAAGATTTATGGTCTTGGATCGCTCCCCTCCTGCAAATGGTGTGGGTATTCATACAAATATTTCTGTTCGTCGGTGGGATATTATCAGAGATACTGACACTAATAACCCTTTTGGTTTTATCTCTATTTACTGTTCCATCCTTCTTATCTGGGAGATTTGGAAGATTAGATGTAAAATGAAGTTTGAACAGGCCGGATATTCTCCTAACGTCCTCAAACATAATATCCATGCAATGGTTACTATAGCTATTGACAAGAAGATTTTCAAAGAAGCAGCTACTCCTGATCAATTGGCGGTGCTCAACTACTTTGGTTTTATGGTTCAATCTTCTGTCACTATGTGCAAAATGGTCTCTTGGATCCCTCCGTCAAATGACTATCTTCTTAATGTTGATGGTGCTTCTAAAGGTAATCCGGGTCCATGTGGGGGAGGGGGAGTTGTTAGAAATTCTGCTGGTTCTGTTGTTCTGGATTTCTCTCATTTTTATGGGGATGGCAATAGTCTGCTTGCTGAGGTTCGTGCGATGGCGGATGGAGTTCGTCTGGTTAAGGAAAAGGGCTTGCACTTAAATCAGATTCACTCTGACTCCAAAGTTTTGATTGACTCCCTTTACATCGGGATTGCACCCTCTTGGTCGTGTTATAGGTGGTGGAAAGTAGTTTCTGATTTTGTTCAGCAGTCTGGTGTTCAAGTGAGTCATATCTTTAGAGAGGCTAATCAGGTGGCTGATGCCTTAGCCTCCTTTGCTTGCTCTAGTTGTTATAATGGTGTTTTTACATCATCATCCCAGCTTCCTACGACTTGTTTCCCTGCTTTGATTGGAGACATGTTGGGTCTGCCAAATTTGAGTTTTTCTTAATCTTTTGTATTTATTAGGGGTATGCCCCGATGTCCTTGTATATCTTTTATTCAGAAATAAAATTTGCGGTGTAGGTGTCGCCTGGGGGAGTGATAACATACCTTCTCCTTGAGAAGGTATGCATTCGACCGGTGCTGACCCTGACCCACTTTTGCCAAAAAAAAAAAAAAAATTTAACTTGCACTCCTTCAAAATCCAACCAAAGAGACCATATTTACCTTTTATCTCCACTCCGACAAGGTTTCTCATTTATGCATAATTGATGATTTGATCAGATTTTGACGGTCTCCAAATTTGAAGGATATATATAGCCAATGAATTTTCATGAGATATATATAGGGTATATATAAAGATAAGAAAATTAAGATACGGGGATATGAAATAGTACACACTAATTTCGAATGGTATATATATCTAATCATGAACACTTATGATTGAAGGGCAAGCTTAGTAGCAATGGTACTTCTACGTGATCTAGGGGTTATAGATTCAAAATTAAAAATAACTTCTGAACTTGTCGGGTTAAAACTGCGTACATCATCTCTTCTCCAAACCTTATAGTTTGATAGGAGCCTCGCGTACTAGATATGTCTATAAACACCTGTGATTTAATAGATTATTCTGTTGACCATACACCATGCTATGTTTAATTTGGAAGCATACACGAGAAAATTAAGGATTCCATAGGCATATGTCATTGTGTGTTAATTATGCAATTGAGGAGATTTCATGATGATTATCGATACTTTTTTTTTTCCATAAAGGGGGGCGATCTGCCCATTTTATTAATGGAATAGGAATAAAAAGAAATGGCTGAAGCCAATTACAATCAGGTGACAAGTCAAGTGGAATAACATAAAAATTTGCCTAAAACTCCGTAGACAACTTATCCCAAGAGAAAGTACGGCGAAGAGCAGTACGAAGATGGAGACCCGATCGTCCTACACAATGCTCCACTTCATCATCATCTGTATCATTGTTAGACGGGTCTAATATTAGTTTAGCACCAGACATAAAAATATTCTCAGCTCTAACCCAATAATCAATGGAAGTCAGAATCTTTCGCGTTGCCTCAATATCTTCTTGCATCGATCCCTAGAGTTGTGAATGTGACATTTGCTGGGGACTGGTGCACTAGACTGGGCGATCGAACTCGTGGTATCGGTAAACAAATTTTGATACCTTTTTTTCGAGAGGGACGAGTTTTAAATTTTTGACGACTGTCAGATGAGGAGCTAGTTGATTCCATAACTCCTTTATCAGTAGAAGACAATGAACTATTGACATCTTCCTGTAACCCAATAGGTGTCTGCTGCTGAGTCTCTTTGTAGGAGTAGTTCCCTGTCATACCAATGCTCCGAGGTTGTCTGAACCAAGACCTTTACATTACCATCAAACATGGGCTTTGGACCCAACCCACAACTATTTGCATCTAGCACTTCACTAACAATAGAGTTAATTAATGTACACATATTTTGGTGAAACTCTCTCTCCTTAATTCTATTGAAAAGAGAGTAAACTCTCTTTTTTCTTTTATTTTATTTTCTTTCTTTCTTCTTCTCCCTTTTAATTGCTTGCTATCTTACAAAGATTTCAAAGCCTAATTTATATAATTATCTTGGCATTAGCATGGAAGAGGTCTTAATGACCCTCCCGGATCAAATATATATAATAATAGGAGTAATCTAGGAATACAATGTAAGATAAAGGGGTAATTTTAAAAAAATATTATCACGTGTAAGTGTAGAATTACCAGTCATATATAAATGTATGGGCAGAAAAATCACTCCCATCAGGCATCCTTTACATGTATTCAAAATAAAGCTAATCTAGGTAAAGTTTCAATCTACCGTTAAGAAAAATATATTCTCATATTTCGATTTCTGTGTACAAGTAATTTTTATATAATATAAATACAAAAGATAACCCTATTTTAGAAACATAAGTATGAAAATACCTCCCAATATTAATACCTGAATCAGGTGCTTCATGAAGGTACGTCGTCAAGCGCAAAAGGTGCTTTTTATACTTATTTCTTTCATAAGTGGGCAATTCTTTATATATATATATATATATACATGGAATTTAAAATTTGTACAATTGTTTTTCCGTAATTTATGTTGTCTTTGTTTATAGATCGAGTTAACTATATATCCGAAACTCTCATCATGGCAAATAAAACTTTCCTGCATATTAATCATCACATATTGTTGGACAAATCTCTCATATCTTTTTTACCCTTTCTGTATTTAGTATATCTACTCTCTCCCTCGTTGTAAATGCTTAATTTTTGAATGATTTGAAAAAATATCCCATTTTTTAAAAGATTTGAAACGTATCCTTAGATATGTTTTAATAGTTGCAATTATATTCTGGTGGTGGCGAAATTGTTTAAGACAAATTAGAATCTATCACATGTAAAAATGATAACAGTGTTACTTTCAGTGTATTTATTAGTTGACAGATATTTCTCTCCTGAATAAAAATGATAAATATTCAGCATCAGATGTATGTTGAGCTAAAGTTTGTGAATACGTTAGTTGAACTCCCCCCCCCTCCCCTATTTATGACAGTTGATGAAACCATTCATCTTTTCTTTCCTACATCAGATGCATGTTGAGCTAAAGTTTGTGAATACATGTGCATATATGCTTGTCATCTATTTCCATGACTTCCAAGCAATTCTACGGTGTCTTAAACTGTGGGCCGAAAGATGTGGAATTTATTCTCATGTAAGTTGTAGATTATATATGTTTCTGACTATCTCTATATTTTGCTGAATGAATTTTATGATTTTTGCTTTCATTTTTTCTTCTCTTCAGTTACTTTAGTAACACATTTGGCTCATATTTTGACATTTCAGGTGTTTGGATTTTTTAGTGGAATCCATTTGGAAGTTCTTGCAGCTTATGTTTGTAAGAGATTTTCTTATAATTTTATGTTTTTCTGTTTTCATTTTTTCTTCTCTTCAGTTACTCTAGTAGCACATTTGGTTCATTTTTGGCATTTTAGGTGCTTGGATTTTTGGTGGAATCTATTTGAAAGTTCTTGCAGCTTATATTTTTGTTCCATGTTCTGTTTTCACCTGGTATGGTATAAGTTGATATTGGTATTCATTGGTGTTCTATTTTCACCTAGTATTTTCTGTTAGCATGTAACATGTTATGTTTTCACCTAGTATGGCTGGAATATGTATGTAAATTGTTTTCACCTACTAAACTATGAGAGGTCTAACAATCGTTTTTCATCATGGTCTTGAGAGATGCTCATTGGAATCTTTATGCATTTGGTTTGCTCATATTGCTCTTGTACATATTGGCATAAGGTATGGTCAGAATATGCAAGTAAATTTCTTACTAAACCTGTATGTTCGTAGAGATTCATCCATTTGTTCATCTCAGAGGTAGGCTGCAATTTTTACCTTTCCACTCACTTTTATATCCTAGGAAATCAAAACATCTGGTTTTCATTCCCCCTCCAAAACTGATGCATGTTAGAGATGCACATGCTAGCATAGGGCCCACATGGGTGTACAAATTTTGATTATGGAGTGAAACAACAACTAGTTAGAAGCTTGGAGTCATAGATCAACTCTCATGTCACTTGGAGTTTCAATTTTGATATAGTATACCAGTTTTGATATTTTCACCTTTAAGGTATAGGATAGTGGCTCTACCATAGGAGTATGGAGGGTATCAACCGAGGGAAAATATAGTAGAATTTGTTGTGGGTGAGGGGATCTTTGTGCAAGGCCAATTATCTCCATTTCATACAGGTTTGAACCTGTTACACCTATATTAAGTTTGGTTTAGCATGGCGTAAGTACTTGTAACAAAAAAAGCATAAATTGGTAGAATATAACAAAATAACCACTATCACTAGCAATATAAGAATTGTCATTGACAGAGGAATTTGGTATGTCAACAAAATACCACATTAGATATGCATTTGCATTATCTTTTTTTAACTACAAAGAAGTCTGATTGTTCTATGGTAACAAGAAAAAGGGGCCAGTCCCATTCTTGGCCCACCATATATTCTTGTTGCTAGCTGATCCCTCCCAATATTCATAAAAACTTACTCAGAATAGGTCAGATTACACCAACCAACATTAATTAGTTGGCTCAGGAGATCCTAGCAGTACCTACCACTACAAGAAAATGTGCATTTAGAGACCGAAATTTTCAGTCTCTATTCGGTCCCTAATCGGTCACTGAATGAATCAGAGACCGAATAGTCACCGAATAGTGACCGAATGCGTTGGTCAAGATTTTCTGGTCACAAATCTGTGACCGATTAAATTCGGTCACTATTCAGTCACTATTTTGGGACCGAATAGTGACCGATTGTATTCAGTCACTATTAGTGACCGATTATGTTCAGTCACTATTCGGTCCCTAATGTTGGGACCGAACAGTGACCGAATTTAATCGGTCACTATTAGTGACCGATTGTATTCGGTCACTGTTCAGTCCCTAGCTTTGAGACCGAATAGTGACTGATCTATTCGGTCACTATCTGTGACCGACTAAGTTCGGTCACTGTTCGGTCCCAAGGACCGAACAGTGTTGGGACCGAACAGTGACCGAACTTAGTCGGTCACAGATAGTGACCGAATAGATCAGTCACTATTCGGTCTCAAAGCTAGGGACCGAACAGTGACCGAACTTAGTCGGTCACAGATAGTGACCGAATACAATCGGTCACTGTTTGGTCCCAAAATTAGAGACCGAATAGTGACTGGTTGTGTTCGGTCACTAATAGTGACCGATTAAATTCGGTCACTGTTCGGACCCTAACTTGGGACCGAACAGTGACTGGTTGTCTTCGGTCACTAATAGTGACCGAATAGAATCAGTCACTATTCGGTCCCAAAATAGTGACCGAATAGTGACTGAATTTAATCGGTCACTAATCGGTCTCTATTTTTTTAATATTTTTTAAAACTTATATATTTTTTAGAAAAATAACCTGTGTAAAATAAATAACTATCCACAACAATAAAAATTCTACAAAAGAAAAATGTCTACAATGTAACAATAATAAAATATAGACAACCCACAACAATACTGAAATGTCCACAACAATAATAAAATATAGACAACCCACAACAATACTGAAATGTCCACAACAATTATAAAATTGTCCACAACATTAATAAATGTCCACAAGATAAAAATAATCAAAATGTCTACAACATACTAATAATAAAAATATCCACAACACAACAATATTAAAATGTCCACAATATTACAATAATAAAATGTCCACAACATCACAATAATAAAATGTCAACAACAATAATAAAAATGTCTACAACAATAATAATAATGAAATGAAAATCATGAATCATCGTCCTCGTGTTCATGCTCGTCCTCGTCTCCTCTCACACCTCCCGATGAAGGAACCTGCAATACATATAAAACAATAATAAGTTAAAATGAAATACTATCATAAGCAATAACTTATTTTAGAAGCATAAATTAAATACTATTATAACCAATAAATTATTTAAATTTATATATTTTTATTCACTCACTTTCGGTCAATATTTTAGTCACACTTAAGATGAATTTGAGCGTCGAGTTCAAACTGGGAGTCCGAATTGAACTCCGTCAGTTTCCACAAGTCACACTCATTGCCCCGACCGTGCTGGAACAAACCGGAGGCCAATCGGATGAGTATTTCTATTTTTGAGCCCACAAACCTAACTTTTTGAGTTTTAAACTAAACTAGCTTGTTTATTGTGACTTTGAGAGTCGAGCTCAAACTGGAAGTCTGAATTGAACTCCGTCAGTTTCCACAAGTCACACTCATTGCCCCGACCGTGCTGGAACAAACCGGAGGCCAATCGGATGAGTATTTCTATTTTTGGGCCCACAAACCTAACTTTTTCAGTTTTAAACTAAACTAACTTGTTTATTGTGACTTTGAGCGTGGAGCTCAAACCGGGAGTCCGAATTGAACTCCGTCAGTTTCCACAAGCCACACTCATTGCCCCGACCGTGCTGGAACAAGCCGGAGGCCAATCGGATGAGTATTTCTATTTTTGGGCCCACAAACCTAACTTTTTCAGTTTTAAACTAAACTAACTTGTTTATTGTGACTTTGAGCATCGAGCTCAAACCGGAAGTCCAAATTGAACTCCGTCAGTTTTCACAAGTCACACTCATCGCCCCGACCATGCTGGAACAAACTGGAGGCCAATCGGATGAGTATTTCTATTTTTGGGCCCACAAACCTAAGTTTCTCAGTTTTAAACTAAACTAACTTGTTTATTGTGACTTTGAGCGTCGAGCTCAAACCGGGAGTCCGAATTGAACTCCGTCAGTTTCCATAAGTCACACTCATCGTCCCGACCGTGCTGGAACAAACCGGAGGCCAATCGGATGAGTATTTCTATTTTTGGGCCCACAAACCTAAGTTTTTCATTTTTAAACTAAACTAACTTGTTTATTATGACTTTGAGCGTCAAGCTCAAACCGGGAGTCCGAACTGAACTCCGTCAGTTTCCACAAGTCATACTCATCGCCCCGATCGTGCTGGAACAAACCAGAGGCCAATCAGATGAGTATTTCTATTTTTGGGCCCACAAACCTAACTTTTTCAGTTTTAAACTAAACTAACTTGTTTATTGTAACTTTGAGCGTCGAGCTCAAACCGGGAGTCCGAATTGAACTCCGTCAGTTTCCATAAGTCACACTCATCGTCCCGACCGTGCTGGAACAAATCGGAGGCCAATCGGATGAGTATTTCTATTTTTGGGCCCACAAACCTAAGTTTTTCATTTTTAAACTAAACTAACTTGTTTATTATGACTTTGAGCGTCAAGCTCAAACCGGGAGTCCGAATTGAACTCCGTCAGTTTCCACAAGTCATACTCATCGCCCCGACCGTGCTGGAACAAAGCGGAGGCCAATCAGATGAGTATTTCTATTTTTGGGCCCACAAACCTAACTTTTTCAGTTTTAAACTAAACTAACTTGTTTATTGTGACTTTGAGCATCGAGCTCAAACCGGAAGTCCGAATTGAACTCCGTCAGTTTTCACAAGTCACACTCATCGCCCCGACCATGCTGGAACAAACTGGAGGCCAATCGGATGAGTATTTCTATTTTTGGGCCCATAAACCTAAGTTTCTCAGTTTTAAACTAAACTAACTTGTTTATTGTGACTTTGAGCGTCGAGCTCAAACCGGGAGTCCGAATTGAACTCCGTCAGTTTCCATAAGTCACACTCATCGTCCCGATCGTGCTGGAACAAACCGGAGGCCAATCGGATGAGTATTTCTATTTTTGGGCCCACAAACCTAAGTTTTTCATTTTTAAACTAAACTAACTTGTTTATTATGACTTTGAGCGTCAAGCTCAAACCGGGAGTCCGAATTGAACTCCGTCAGTTTCCACAAGTCATACTCATCGCCCCGACCGTGCTGGAACAAACCAGAGGCCAATCAGATGAGTATTTCTATTTTTGGGCCCACAAACCTAACTTTTTCAGTTTTAAACTAAACTAACTTGTTTATTGTAACTTTGAGCGTCGAGCTCAAATCGGGAGTCCGAATTGAACTCCGTCAGTTTCTACAAGTCACATTATTGCCCCGACCGTGGTTGAACAAATGGGAAAGTGTGCCGGATTAGTATTTTGAATTTTAAGTGGACAACTGGATACTGGATAGTACTAATGCATGATAGATGTGCTCTTATAAAGATTAACTTATAAACCACTTCCACATCTGAGTTTGTGGGAAGTGGCTTTTAATGTCTTTTAGAAACCTTTTTTTCTAGGATAGATGTACAATATGTCAGTAAAAACAGTCTATGTAATGAGGCTTCAACCTTCCAAAGGAATGAATATGTTGTGAAATAAAAAAAGTAAAGTGATACTTAAAAAAAAAAGCCACATGCTTGTGTAAAACTCATATAGTTCAAATTGCAGCGGTCCTTGATCCCATGATTAATGACTCTAAGTTAGACATCATAGCTATGAGATTGGGGCTGTCTAATTATCATTGCAATGGTGTTCCTATTGGAAAATTTTGGCTTTTTTTGAATTCTTCTCTGTCAGCTGAAGTTATCACTACTCATACCTATTTTATCACTGTCAACATTTCTGCACAGGTGGTTTATCATGTTACTTTCATTTACTCTAGCTGTATTCAGTTTGATAGAATGGAAATATGGAATGATTTAATAGCAAATGCTCCTTCAGATCCCTGGATGGTTGTCGGTGACTTTAATGCTGTCATTTACTCTTCTGAGAAAATTGGGGCCAATCCACCTGCAACAGCCTCAGTCAACTCCTTTCATGACCTTATTCAGTCCTTATCTCTCCATGATGTTTGTTTTTCTGGCCCTTCTTATACCTGGCGCAATGGTCAAAAGGGTATTCACAGTATTAAGGCAAGACTTGACAGAGCTTTGGTTAATACTTAATGGTTACAAGCTTTGGCAGACCAGTTAGCTAATTATGCTTGCAACTCTAAACAGACTGAAGTTTTCCTGGATGTCAACTCTCTCCCCTTAGCAATCAAGGGGAGTTTGGTTCTGGACAAAGCTGGTGTGCCCCATCTTCAACCTTGATTTGATGGTTAAGTTCTGATTCTTCGGTTGAGGAGTGGTTCTATGAAGAATTTTTCCAGTTATTCTTCGCAGGTTTTTAGCTATGCAGAATGGTTGAATGGGGGTTGTCTTCAAATTTTTTCTAGTTGGATTTGAGCAGATTGGTTGAGATTCTCTTCAGTCTGAACTTTAGACTATGGAATGGTTTTCTTAAACTTTTCTATGGCATTTTTTGGAATGGATATCTATTAGATGAATTTAGATTTTGATCTTCAGTCTATGAGCTCTTCTTTCACTTTATCTATTAGTTTTGTTTTCTTCATCTATTCGAATAGTTTGTTTATTTTATTCATTCATTCAGTGACTTGCTATAAAAGGAAGAAGTCATATTCATCCCCCTCTAGGACATTCTTAATGCCATTTCGATCCAACAAATATTTGCATCCATTGACTGTTAAAATAAAAAAACCAAAATAAAATCAATTTACTCACCTGGGGGACCCGTGCTGATGTCGATGGTGCTGTCTGAGGAGGAATGATGATCTGGGAGAGGGCCTGGGAGATAGCCTGGGAGAGGGCCTGGGAGAGCTGGGCCTGGACAGCGTCAGACACATGTGTATGTATCGTGTGGACTAGACGAGACTCCATCGTCTGGGCGAGACGAGACTCCAAACCAGAGATCTCATCTCGAATGAAGCCCCTCATCTCATTGGGAGAGGTACCTGGACCACCAGTTGTGGTGAATGCACTCGTCGGCGTGGATGAACTTGAGGCCCCAGATAACACCCTCCTCGTGTCCATACTGTGCCCAAAACCATACACATGACCTTTTTTTGGGGCACCAGATGCCGAAACCCATACCTCTGGATCAAACTGCGGCTGCTCCTCCTCCCCGGCGTACTTGTCTGTCATTTGTTGACTATATGACTCCTACAAAAAATAAAATTAGGAATGTAATATTAATCTGTAACGAGAAAAATTCAATAGTGAATAGACTATAAATACTTACCGCAACCTCTCGGGCTCTATCACTAATATATTGATCTGTCCCCTTTTTCTTATGTGTTTTATCAAACACCTCCTGAAATGTCGGAGGCCGTTTTAGCTCCCTTTCCTATTTCACAGAAAACATGACATAAATGAGTACCTATATGAATAAAATATATCATAAACGGACATATGACTTACCAATCTAGACTGATGGGTCGCAAAGGAGACAGACCCACTTGTATGCATGTTCGCCTCTGGATTGGCCGCCCGATTCACTTTCATTGTTGTGGAGGTTTGTTGCCATCTCTCTGCAGCCCATATGTTGCACAAACTTTCCCAGTAGTCTCTCCTCATCCATGTCGGTCCGTGCTCCCTCCAAAGAGTCGGGTCTACATTCTGGCAAACTTTCTCTGCATTTTTCTCTTAGATGGGTCTGACTCGCCAGGGGATTGTGCGCCGAGTGATTCATAAATTAGCAAACCTTACTTCTTTAGACTCTGTCACTTCAGTTGTTGTATATTTTAACTTTAAACTATCGGTACTTGTAACATATTATTCCGCTGCAACTTTCTATATATATACAAGACCGTCCCTGCTTGTATTAACTCGATCTTTCTATCACCCCCGAAAATAGTATATGAGTAGGACGTGACACTTGTAGTGAAGAAGTTTTCTTCACTTCTGCAGTCAAGTTATATGATGGTTGTTTTTACTCCCAATCTATATTTGGACAAGATCAAACAAGCATTAAAATGTATTAACAAAGGAAGTAAAATGTCCACCATAAGGTATAAATCTAGTACAGTCCCAAGTAATAAGTACAAGTGTAAAAATGAATAGAGAATAACAAATTCCATAGGGGCATATCCCGAGGGTGAAGTACCAACTAGTGTAGGTGAACACTGCTCAACGAGGACGCCGTCTACTATGGCCCGGTCTCCTCAACCCGCCGCGGAGAGTACTTCCGTGAAGTCTCACCTAAAAAAGAGGGAATGAGCTTCACGAAGACCAATAGGGACTACCAATCTCCCACTGGTTCTAACAAGCAGAATAGACATATATGTAACTGAAATTAAGCAATTTAAAGCTATTCTACTAACAAAGTAAGTGTGGAAGTGGAAAGTAACTACATGGCCATCGGTCTAAAATGACATCGGGACTAAAAACCCGTGTAAACCATGGCACTAGGATGAATCCCAAGGCTGCAACACAGACAGAAGACAACTGCCTAGACAACGACACTAGCCACTGAGGGCAACTACCACTAGTCAACTGGTCAGGTGTGCCACGCGCCTTACTCTCGACCACCAGTCCATGTCTACCACCTCCCGTCGGAGTGAGACGTAATGTAACGTCGCGCGTTTTTCGGATCTTCGTGGATCATCTGTTTAGCGTGTGGGATGGTCAAGCTGTGACCAGTGCGACTTGTGTTGTGTGTTTCTTATTGGATGTGTTGTGTGTTTCTTATTGGATCCTTACTGGAGTTGGTTATGGATCTGTGTTGGTGTTCAGTATGTTGGACATCAACAGTGGGTAGGAGTCCAGGTGTGTGACGTCTACTGTGTGTTGGTGGCAATGGTGTTGCCATTAACATGTTCTTGGCGTCCATCGATGTAGACGTCTACCGTTGAACTTGGCGGTGAACGTTGTGGACGCCTAGTTAGGGTGGTTTGGTTAGCGGTGCAGAGGTTGACGTTAACCTGAGGCACCTGTGTTTTTAGGGGTAACCCGAGCCTTCTTCTTTCCCCATTTTCTCCTCTCCTCTTCCCCCACCTTCACCTTTGTGCCTCTTCACTACTTCCGGCGGTCGACGGGAGCACGTGGGAAGGCCGTGATGCGTGCAACAGTGGCAGATCACCCGGGTTTTCCGCTACACTCAGGGCGTATATGATGGTTGTTTTTACTCCCAATCTATATTTGGACAAGATCAAACCAGTGAATCTACTATCAATCAAAATCCTACTATTGGATCTCATTCAATCTAAAATTCGATCATTAGATTCTCTCTCGATCTATGTATATACTTGATCAGTTGGGTTTGTTACCAACCTAAAATAATATGATCAAGATCCCTACATTGGATTTGCTTCAGGTCTAAATCCTAATTGTTTGATTTAAGTTTAAACAAAATGTGACAGTTAGATTCACTATCGATATTCATTTGATCAAAGATCCAATCTTTGAATTCACATTCGATCTGTTTATATCTAATCAGTTAGATTTGTTGTCAATCTATAGCAATCTAATTGGGATTCGCACATTAGATTTGTCAAATATTTAAATACTGATCGTTGGATTTTAGTTTGATTAGAGTTTGACAGTTGAATTTGCTCTCGATCTAAATTTGATCCAGATCTAATCATTGAACATATTGTCAATCAAAATCCAACTGTTGGATTTCATCATAATAAAACATCTGCCTGTCAGATTCGCTCTCAATCTAAAATCTAATCGATGAGCTACATAATATTAAATGAGCATAATATAATATATCATCATATGAAATATAAAAGATCAATATTACTATTTTCAATATATAACAAATAAAATATAATATTTTTAAGCATAATGTTTTATCATATAATTGTATTCACTAAACAAATATAATACATTTACAAATATGCAAATACAATGTGTATAATATATATATATATCAATTAAACAAAAATGTAACTTATAAATTTTTTATATATAAGTTTTTTATATTCAAAATAATTATAAAAAACTATATATAAGTAAACCATTAACAGGTAGAGTAAATTATAGCTACAATATAATTAAACTACTAATAAACAATGAATCTGAGACCGAATTTTATGCGGTCACAATTCGGTCTCAGATTTTGTGACCGAATTGTGACCAAATACTTCGGTCACAAATCTGAGACCGAATTGTGACCGAATAAAATTCGGTCTCAAAGTCATTGTTTATTGATTTAAATTATTGAGACCGATTTTTTTCGGTCACAATTCGGTCTCAGATTTTGTGACCGAATTGTGACCAAATACTTCGGTCACAAATCTGGGACCGAATTGTGACCGAAAAAAATTCGGTCTCAATAATTTAAATCAATAAACAATGATTCTGAGACCGAATTTTATTCGGTCACAATTCGGTCTCAGATTTGTGACCGAAATATTTGGTCACAATTCGGTCACAAAATCTGAGACCGAATTGTGACCGAATAAAATTCGGTCTCAATCATTTAAACCAATAAACAATACAGCTGAGACCGAATTTTATTCGGTCACAATTCGGTCTCAGATTTGAGACCGAAATTTTCAGTCACAATTCGGTCAGAAATCTGAGACCGAATGGTGACCGAATAAAGTTCGGTCTCAATTTTGAGACCGAATTATTCGGTCTCAATTCGGTCTCAGATTTGTGACCGAATTGTGACCGAAAATTTCGGTCTCAAAATCGGTCTCTATTTGCGCATTTTCTTGTAGTGTACGAACCAGCTGACACTTCATGTTCGCAGGCAGAACCTCCATTCTTTAATCCTAGAGAGACAACATGATGTCGATCTTGGTTTCTTCATATATAGTAGTGACATTTTTCCATTGTTTCTTGCTACAGATATGTCGAAGATGATGAGCCCAAAAAATATATATATGAAGGGATCGGGAAGTATTTTGCAACTTTTCATCTGCGTTAGATATTTCCAGTGGCAATCATAATTGATGATTTTGGAAATTTGTTTGATGAGTTCACATATTCATCATACACACTCGAAACTTTCAGATGGATTTTTTTTTTTTGTGAATGAAAGGATATGTAGACGGCTATTATAGCCGTCCACAAAAAAATATATATGTAGCCATCTATATATATATATATTTGTAGACGGCTACTATAGCCGTCTAAATATAATTTTTGTAGACGGTTATAGTAACCGTTTACATATATATATGTTTTGTAGATGACTATAGCAGCCGTCTACATATCCTAATTTTATAGATAGAAAAATAACTATCTACATATACAATTTTTTGTAGACACATAGTGTAGCCGTCTACATATATCATTTTTGTAGACTGATAAATTTATAATCGTCTATATATCTTTTGGCGACAGAGTTTCATAGATGGTTGCTGTAGTTTTTGTAGAGGACTTCTAACTGTCTACATATCTTATTTTTCTAGTAGTGACTAGCTAATGTCTTTGCAATTCATTCATGGATTTCGATGATTCAAAAAATAAAGGAAATATAGCCCTTCATAGGTGCAAATTGTTGGAAGTATATATACAGCCAAAGAAATAAAAGTGAATATAATCTTTAATTTTCAGTTTTCTTGAATTGTTGATAGGATTAGCAAGCAAGCATCACTCTCTATTTTTTTGGGACTTATTTTTAGATCCCTCTAGAAAATTATATAGTTACAATTATTTCTTTGACTATATAAGTTAGAGATATAAAAATAAATGGATTGATAATTCTCTCAAATAATTATTTCTCAGCAGCAAGCGAGCGAACTAACAGTGCAGTGCAGGGAAAGAACATAGGGCACATCAAATCAGTAGGTAATTATTAGGTGACCACAACTTGCAGCTGAAGAAACTTGAACCACTCGTCGTCCAAATCCTAGGCTACAGTTAGAGCAAATAAAATTGTCTAGACGTATTTAGTGTGCACTAACTTAGGCACATTCACTAATTTATTCTTGGCATTTGAAAAAGTGGGATGGGGGAGATATTATAATCTCCCCAAAATAAATGGCACACCAAGTATTTCTCCGTTTGGAAATAGAAGGTGAACCAACCAAAAGCATGCACAAGTGAGCGAGTCATCAACCTCCAACTCCCCCCAACAATATCCAAAAGCCTGTCGGTAAGAAAAGTAGATGTCTGACTTGGTTTCTCCTTCAGTGTATCTGCCCATGCATGCTCCTATAAAATGCTTGGAGAAGCAAACCTTAATCCATCATCTCGCTCTCCTTCTTGTTCTTCCCAAAGTTTCGCAGCAACAAATCCACTATTCCTTCCACTCCCACCATGGCTTGTAAAAGCCTTGGCCACTTTGCTCCCATCATCCTTTTGTTGGTGCTCCTCTCTAGCACCGACGTCTGCAGAGCTGCCCGGTTTTTGCTTGAGCTGCCAAAACCCGAATTGCCTCCGGTACCTCTGCCTCACGAGCCAATCATACCAAAGCTCGAGCTGCCGCCTCTGCCGGAGGTACCCCACCTTCCCAAGGTGGAGGTGCCACCACTGCCCCACGAGCTGCCGAAGCCTGAGCTGCCTCCTTTGCCGGAGGTGCCCCACCTTCCTAAGCCGGAGCTGCCGCCTCTGCCAGAAGCGCCACACCTTCCGACGCCAGAGCTACCCCATGACCCTGTTCAACCCAAGCCAGAGCTACCAACTTTGCCGGAGGTGCCCCAGCTTACCAAGCCAGAGCTGCCCCCCTTGCCACATGAGCCTGTTCTGCCGAAGCCGGAGCTACCACCTCTACCAGAAGCGCCCCACATTCCCAAGCCAGAGCTGCCAGTTCCGCCGAAGCCGGAGTTGCCGCCCCTGCCGGAGGCTCCCCACCTCCCCAAGCCAGAGCTGCCGCCAGTACCACACGTCCCGGAACTGCCCAAGCCAGAGATACCCAAGCTGCCGGAGACTCCCCACATCCCCAAGCCAGAGCTGCCGCCAGTACCACATGTCCCTGAGCTGCCGAAGCTAGAGATCCCAAAGCTTCCGGAGGAGCCCAAGTTGCCACCGCTGCCACATGAGCTCCCAACGCCGAAGCCGGAGCTTCCTCCTCTCCCCCACGAGCTGCCGAAGCCGGAGCTGCCAAGCTTTCCTAAACCATAGATGAGATAGGCGGCGCCACGCCATTTTCTCTTACTATTGCATTTATATGTTCTCTTGACGCATGGATCGATCCCAGTACTGCATCCCCAGCTCCCACTGCACACCTATATATATACTTTGGTGTCTATATATATATATATATATATATATATATATATTCTTATGGTTGGTTTGCCTGTTCTATGTTTTTGAGTATATGTAATGATTAGCTAGCTATTTGCCTGTTGTGGGCAATGTTGGTTAAGAGAGTGCCTTATCTTATTTCGTTGTTTCATTTAGATCAAGCTTTGTATGGCTGTTGTAGTTTTGTATTTTTGTGGTGGTTCGTTCAATTCGATTTAAAATATTTTTGAATAGTTTGTATATGTATGTGTAAAATATAACGAACTATCAAAAGAAACAGTTGCCTTATATTATTAAAATCTAACATATTTTAATCAATATCTATTTATTCTTTATTTAAAAAATCAATAAGAAAGATTATCTTGCAATCAGCTCATGTGAATTGCAACTCTATACTTGGTGGGATGGTGGACATGCACTCCCCGCATTAGCCGGGGAGGCCTGTGTTCGACTTCGACGGTGGATGTCCTCGCAGAGTTTTGAATCCGAGTTTAGGCTAGGTTCTCTCCTCCCCATTTCCACTAAGCCACCAACTAAAAAATTAAAAACTCATGTGAATTGCAAGACATGCATACAACCTGAGGTCTTGTCAAGTCAAGTCTCTTCTCTTCTCCCTTTTTAACTGATGGAATTACAAACCTTGCAATCCACATCAACCTATTGTAAAACTCAATGTTGCAATAAGTATTAATTCTCTTCTTCATATTATCGTATATGCACATAATTACATATAGTAAGTAAAGTTTTTTGCATGTGTCACATATTCACATTATAACATCGCCCTCGTTTTTATTACTTGTTTAAAATACCTCTACTCTATTCAAATATTTGTAGTTGAGAAATGCTTTGCTCCCGGCAACGCCGTGAGCAAAGCTGAGCTGGGGCTCCCGCGCCCCTTCGCGCGGCCGCCGCGTGGAGGGGGCGGGTCCCAGCTGTATTAAATATTTTTTTTTGCACAAAAATGATGTATTTGTGTGCACAAATACATCATTTATGTGCACAAAATGTAAAAAAAAAAAAACTGCATTTAATGCAGCTGGGGCCCGCCCCCTCCACGCGACGGCCGCGCGGAGGGGCGCGGGAGCCCCAACTCAGCTTAGGCTCCCGACGTGCCGGGAGCCTAGTACTTCTCTTTGTAGTTATACCATATTAGAACTAGGAATTTGCCCTCAAATTAAATATATATGAAAATAAGACATCTTTGTGTAAGATTGAATTCTCTCTTGTTGCACAATAATTGAAGATATAATTTGAATAAACAATTAAAATTTTTAAAAATGAATGGCGAAATGAGGTATAATTTGAATAAGCAATTAAAGTTTTAAAAAATGAATGACGAAATAAGGTAGCAACTGAACTAATTAAGGCTTGTTGGTGTACAGAATGTGGTTTCTCAGGTCCGAATTATATCTCTCTCTGCAACTCTATCGATTTTATTTTTTGTGAATTGTTTTAAATATTGAAATGGTACTACATAAGAATCGAAAGTCTTGTTTATGTTGATGACTACGTGCAAAATTATCCTGTTTTGTTCTCTTTATATATTATTTATGTGCAAGATGGAAGGGTCTACAAGCTAGCCCACTAAATTTGATAGGTGTTGTTGAAGAAACTTAAAAGGATGTTTGATGGAAGCCCTAAGATATTTTTGGAGTATGGAAGAAGACGGAGTCCGTCATCAGATATTGGAAAGTACAGATCAACCAAAATTACATAAGTGTTTTTTTTTCTTTTTTCTTTTTTTGACTGGAAAAAAAGAAAAGACTTTTTTTTCTTTTCGTCATTATGGCATGGCTAGTCAACCGGTGGCCACTATTAGTCGACTTCCTATTTGTCCATAAATTCCAATTATGATATCTTTTGGTCGTCGAGATAAGACTTAAAGCTTGGAATTTAAGGTCTCTTCTTCCTTCACGTGTGTTGGGAGAGCAGTGGAAGATCCTAGGGCTCTAAGTTCCATCTTCCGCATCCAAGGCCTCTTCTACCAAAGCCCACCGCACATGCACATCCTAAGACAGAAATTCTAGGAGAACATAGAGCAGGGTTTCTCATATTGGTCGATGTATCGTGTCAGATATTTTTCAGTCTTATCACGATTTAGTATATTTTTTTTATTTTTTATACTGAAAAATTATATTTTATTGGGTCGAATTAGAGTTAAATTGAACTGATATGGTACCGTATAATACCAAGCAAAATCCCAATCTTGGCATAAAGTAAACCTACAAGGCGAATTACGTTCTTCCGCCTAGAGTTTCATAAGAGAACTTTCTTACTACTATTATTATTATTATTATCATCATCATTATTATTATTACTATATTATTCATAGGCCAAGATTGTCCATTGGTCCAAATATCATAATGAGCTATCAACCCATATTATTTAAAACCTATCCACAAGTTTATTTTAATTTATAATCTACTTTGGCTCATAAAATAATAGGTTCTCCGACTTATTCCTTAATTATGCTAATAAGTCACATAAATTCTTAAACTAAGTCTAAATGATTTTTCTATGCCCAAATTTCATGATGGGTCATTAGAGAATATTATTTGAAGTATAATTATTATTTTTACGGAATTTTTATGTGTTTATACGCATGTGATAATAATGCGTACCTTTTTAACTGGTTGAATTTATTAATTGATAAAATTTTAATTTATCCATAATTTTTAATTAATGAATTTTCTGGGGTACTACATAGACAATCACACGAATGACCAATAGAGTACCAAGAAGAGATAAGAGTACTGGACGAGATAGATGAGAGTGTAGAGAGAACGTGAACATATGAGAAGATATAGATAGCAGATGAGATAGGGGTATTATCGTAAAATCACGTTATACATCGATAGTAGCAGTTGCACGGCACGCCATTGCGGGCCGGCAGTCATGTAGAAGTCACCACCGCCCACTAGCCGTGCTGTGTACACAGGCTAGATGGTCCGGCGTGATCAAAAGATAAGGAAAGAACACAATAAGGCCATGGATCGTACTGATCCCTAAGGTGTAATGGATTTTAGGGTACAACCAGCTCATCGGCAATGGACGTACACCAAAGCCAAGAAGACTTACAGAGGCCTTGACAAGGAGTCCCTGGTCCAGTCGGGAGTATTCCCGATGGAGAGGTGGTCCAAGTCAAGAGAATGTGTATAGAAAAATGGGTGCGTCGTGCCTCGAGTGCTCGAAGGCCGAGGGGAAACGATAACGGTATTCAAAACACGCGAATAAAACGAAGACAGTTGTATTTAATAGGGAAATTTAGTCATTTATTTCACTAATTTACCAGATACATTATTGCATAAATTATTAGGGTCAAATGGCAATTAATAATATTATATGTGTGTAAGTGTAAAGAAATCATGAGATGATGATAAATCGTGCAAATGTCCTTTAAATAATTAAATTTATATCAATTTTGCCATTTATTAATTTACCAAGTAGAATTAACTATAACATAGGTTAATCATGGCTAAATAGGGGTTATATAGCCAAATCAGCAAGGGCATGAACATAATTAAAAAGTCTGGCCGCAATCTTCGAATCGCAGCAGACCTACCCATCACGATTCAGATCACGACGGGCGGCTCAGGCGCGATCCGCAGACCGGGCTGGCCTGGCTTGGACCGGGAGGGAAACGTGACGGCGAGGCCCGCCGCATTCAAGACGCAACCGGGCGGCTGGCTGCGACCCATCTGGTATCGCGGCGGGTCGCGCCGCCGCAATATCAGAAAGGGGGTCTGGCTCTTCCCCTTTTTTTCAGGGTTAATGCTGGTTGATACATTACACTTCTAAATTCATTATAAAATCGCACGGTGATCCAAAAAGCATGAAACTAATTTTAAACGAAAGTAGACATATAGATCTATCAACATGCACGATTAATTTGAAGATAGACAAGGTTTAGACATGTTGTGATCAAGTTACAATTCGATGACCTAAATATGCGCAGTCAAGGTTCAACGAATTAATTAGAGATGGATACATGATGAAATTTGGGTAAACTAGGGGCGTTTGAAAGCTAACATGATGTAGTATTTATGAGAATTTTCTCATGGCATGATATAATGTATGCCCAAGGTTTAAGAGTAAACATGAAGAGTCGGATACATAGAACTATCAGGGATTCAAAGAATTAATTCTCCCTCATGGGGGATTGAAATGGAGCGAAACCAGAGGGCTTTTGCTCGGGGACAAGAAGTCTTCCTAGGATAATTTTTGCACGGGTTTAGCTTGAGAGATTGCCTACCTTTTCTGACAAAAAATGAAAATCCTTGTTTGGAGACGAATTAAGAGGAAGAAGATCCAAGCTCCGACCCTTATCCTCCAAGCTCCCACGTCCAAGTTACCTCCCCTTCGTCTCCCAGAGCTCCCAACATGAACTATGGGATGATAGGGCCGAATTTGGGTGTTTTTACTTGCTAATAGAGTCCTATTAACTTCAAACTCTCTCCTCCTCTTCCAACTACAAAATTGGGTAATTATCCTCTATTTTTCCTTCATTTATCCACCTAATGGGTTGGGAAGAGAGCTAATCTCATGGGTAGAGGGTTAGGGTAAGTATAGGACTCCTTTTTAGGATATATATGGGTTATTTAGTATTTATCTTAACCCCTTTTCATTTATTTAATTAATTAGGTATGAATTTAACTTAATTACCTATCATCCCATGATGGACTCTCCTCATTTGGACCCAACAAATCATGTTAGGGCCATTAGTACAACCCATTTCTAATTTAATTTAATGGGCTTTGATTTAAATCATTCTAATTCTATTTATTTTCCTTTTTATTCAATTAAATTTAATTTTCTCAATTATTAAAAATAAAAATTTTATTTTATTTAAATTTTAAAAATCAAGAGTGCTACACTTCGACCCAAAGATGATGTAATTAACAAGCACCTAAACGATACTGGTATATCAGTGTAAAACATCCACATTAATATATGGAAGAATAGGCGTAGGCGAAAGAACTGAAGGTCAAACCACTATAAATATAGTGTTCTTGTCTATGTGATTGCTCCATATTTCCTATCACTTTTCTTTTGGTGTTTGCCTCAGGCTATTAGAGTACTATTAGGCGTGGCTACTGCTTATGTTGATATTGGAGGCCGTTTTGCAAAGCTTTCATCTCTTAAACTCAACCATCCGACTTCTCTGTCATATCTTAGGACCAAAATTAATAACCCATGAGTAGAAGTTCAAGTGTAATTAAGAAAAAAATAATAACCGAACTATAGTTATATTACCTTAGAAGGAGTATGTTTTTGGAATTGAACATATAGGTTTTAGGGACCTTCTCATAACTAGATACATGAGTTGAACAGTTAATCAATAAATGTGAAAACATGTAAGTGCTGTGTAAAGATAATAATTAGGGGACAGCCTGTACTATAGCCATTACATTCAGGTTATACAAGAGTTAATATCCACATATAATCATGAATCACATCATTGAAGGGAGGGATTTTCTTAAGTTCCACCACATATATATGGATCAATTTTCCACAGGCAAGGATACCATTCCCTTTTTTGTAAGGATTTCCACATCATGGGATAGTCTTCTTCTCCAAATCTACCACGCCACCAATTTTCCTTGATAATATATTACAGTAGTCGGATATATATATGTATAGACCAGCTGAGAGGATTACAGACATAAGCTTGGTGGGAATTTCCGAACAATTCCGCAGCACCAGGAGACGCTCAACACGCAACCTCATGAGCCGCTCGATTCCAAGATCTAAGAACATAAAAAACACTAATTATACTTTATATATAGATGTACAGTGGTGATCTACGTTGATGAAACAAGGATAGCAGTACTTCACCATGGATAAGGAAAAGTTGCAATAGTACTTAAGCCTTCAATGATGGCCATGGCATCTCCTTCAAAAGAGAGCGGGCTTGGTCAAGGAGGCAATGTAAGTTTGATGCTTAGAAGTACATTAAAAACATACAATAAGTATTTCTAGACTTAACTGACTATACTTGACGTAGAACATATATCGGTCTTATATTTATACATGAGAATTATTTATTCTAAGAGAGGTGAATTGATAAGAAAACAAACACGTTAATTGTGGACACCTAAAAAAAATGGGGATGCAAAGGGCCTGCATCCAGCAGCCCAACCATCCGAAACAGCACTAAAAGACCACTAAGAAACTATTTTAAAAGGCCCAAGAGAAGCCCATTACCTAGTGGCCCGTCTACCCCATGTTAGGAGGTCATCCTAGGCAACTCATCACCCCCCCACTACCCAGACAAAACCTGCTCTAGCAGCAGCATGGCAGGAGGTTGGTCTCTCTCACCCTTCACCCACCCCTTTTGGTTGATTACGGGAACAAGAAAAAAAAAAAGGGCTTCCTGCTGGTCCATTTTCCTGGCTGGAAAAGGCAGAAGGGTAAAGGAGGGAAGCTTCCTAAAAAAAAGGTGGTTGGGGGCTGCGTAAAAAGAAAAGAAGGGGGGTTCTCCTGGGTTCCTCTGGGGCTGGGAAGGCAGAAGGAAGAAGAGAGGAGCTGTCCGGGAAGGTCTGGATCTGGTTCTCTTCAACAGAAAAAGGAAGGGGCGGTGGCAAGAGGTCTGCTCCAAGTTGTCCAAGGAAGGAGCAGAGGAAGGCGGTGGAGAGGCTGCTTGCTGCTGCTTGGTTGCTGCTTAGAGGAGGCTCCCTTTTTGGGCTGCTGTAGGTGGTGTGAGAAGCTTCAAGAAGAGAAGAAGAAAAGGAGGACAAGAGCATCTCCTGCTGGGCTGCACAAGAGGTTTGGAAGGGAGAAGGGTGGAGGGCTCTACCTAGCAAGGCCTCTATCTGCTACGTCAAAAGAGGGGAGGACTAAGAGAAAGAGAGAAGAGGGTGAGAAGAGGAGGAGGAGGGGGCTGCTACGGCAGTCCCCCATGTTTTGTTCCTTTCTTTTTTTTATTTATTTTATTTCCCTCTCTATGTAATCCTCATTCCAACAGTAAAAGACTCACTTCTACTACCTTTTTTATTTACTCTATTTAGTTGTTGTTTGCATGTCTTTCCTCCTTGCTTCAGTTCCTTTCTATTTACTTGTGTTTTGTATGAAACCGAAATGGCCATGTCCCTTCCTTTAGTTTTTTTTTGTATGATGTATGGTATGCCCACTCATGTGCCCTCTCTCTCACCCCTCTTGTAAGCTTTCAATACCTCAGTTCTATTGGGTGGCAAGGAGGATAATCTAATATCCCACCTTGTTCCCAAAAAGAACAAATATGCAACATTGCTGTTTCCCCCTTTCTGGGCATTGTTGCTTGGTTGGGAGGGTTCAGATTTGATGCTTTATGCAATTTCTTTTTTTTTTTTTTCTTTGAGCATCCATTGTGATGTTTGAAGACTAAACCGTGGGAGGTCAAAAAAGATTGATATTTACACCTCATACACTGGGTTTAGAAGCCAGTCAGACCTCTGTTTAAACCCCCCATTCACTGCCCCTGTTTCACTGTCCCAGTCTTGCCGATTCACTTTCTTATGAGACCTTGAACACTAAGGGTCAGGTAATTGATACCTGGGCCATGTTCAGGTTTATGAAGGACGTCATTATATGCAAAAGGATCTGTGTTTCCGACGGGATGCCCAAACGTTGCGCGTGTTTTGAGAACCGTGTCTCCGAAGTGCTGCCGAATCACTTTTCCGGGTGACTTTGAACATGAAGGGTTCGGTATCCAGTACCGATGCCCGGTTCAGGCCCATGGATAGATTCTCCATATGTTAAATAGCCCCTCAGCCCGGCTGGACGCTCAGATCATCTCCGGATTTTGAGAACCGTGCCTCGAAGTGCTGCCGAATCACTTTTCCGGATGACTTTGAACATGAAGGGTTCGGTATCCAGTACCCATGCCCGGTTCAGGCCCATGGATAGATTCTCCATATGTTGAATAGCCCGTCAGCCCGACTGGACGCTCAGATCATCTCCGGATTTTGAGAACCGTGCCTCCGAATTGCTGCCGAATCACTTTTCCGGGTGACTTTGAACATGAAGGGTTCGGAATCCAGTACCCATGCCCGGTTCAGGCCCATGGATGTATTCTCCATATGTTGAATAGCCCGTCAGCCCGATCGGACACTCAGGTCATCTCTGAATTTTGAGAACCGTGTCCCCGAAGTGCTGCCGAATCACTTTTCCGGGTGGTTTTGAACATGAAGGGTTCGGTATCTAGTACCCATGCCCGGTTCAGGCCCATGGATGTATTCTCCATATGTTGAATAGTCCGTCATCCCGATCGGACACTCAGGTCATCTCTGAATTTTGAGAACCGTGTCCCCGAAGTGCTGCCGAATCACTTTTCCGGGTGGTTTTGAACATGAAGGGTTCGGTATCCAGTACTCATGCCCGGTTCAGGCCCATGGATGTATTCTTCATATGTTGAATAGCCCGTCAGCCCGACCGGACACCCAGGTCATCTTTGAATTTTGAGAACCGTGTCCCCGAATTGCTGCCGAATCACTTTTCCGGGTGGTTTTGAACATGAAGGGTTCGGTATCCAGTACCCATGCCCAGTTCAGACCCATGGATGGATTCTCCATATGTTGAATAGCCCGTCAGCCCGGCTGGACGCTCGGATCATCTCTGAATTTTTAGAACCGTGCCTCCGAAGTGCTGCCGAATCACTTTTCCGGGTGACTTTGAACATGAAGGGTTCGGTATCTAATACCCATGCCCAGTTTAGGCCCATGGATGGATTCTCCATATGTTGAATAGCCCGTCAGCCCGGCTGGACGCTCAGATCATCTCTGAATTTTGAGAACCATGTCCCCGAAGTGCTGCCGAATCACTTTTCCGAGTGGTTTTGAACATGAAGGGTTCGGTATCCAGTACCCATACCCGGTTCAGGCCCATGGATGGATTCTCCATATGTTGAATAGCTCATCAGCCCGGCTGGACGCTCAGATCATCTCCTAATTTTGAGAACCATGCCTCCGAAGTGCTGCCGAATCGCTTTTCCGGGTGGCTTTGAACGTGAAGGGTTCGGCATCCAGTACCCATGCCCGATCCGAGCTCATAGATAGTGTCCATACATATTGTGGGTGCTGCTATCCCGTCTGTCAGTTTTGGTTCCTCACGGATTTCAAGAACCGTGCACAAATAGAGCCGTAGAATCACTGCGATTTGGTATTTTGGACAAAAGGGCCGGACAACTTGATTCCAACGCCCTGTCCGGAATCGAACAGAGCCCTTTCGTGGTTTGGGTGCCATTCCCTCCTGACCCGGTCTTCGGATCCTCCGTTTCCCACGCATTTTGTGCGTTGCAAGGGCTGCCGAATCATTTTGGTCTGTGAACAGTACTGCCGATTCGCCTCTGCCGAATGGCCTGGCTGCCGATTCGCTCCTGCTGATTCACCCTTACTGAATGGTCTGGCTGCCGATTCACTCCTGCTGATTCACCCTTACTGAATGGCCTGGCTGCCGATTCGCTCCTGCTGATTCACCCTGACTGAATGGCCTGGCTGTCGATTCGCTCCTGCTGATTCACCCTTACTGAATGGCCTGGCTGCCGATTCACTCCTGCTGATTCACCTTTGCTGAATGGCCTAGCCGCCGATTCGCTCCTACTGATTCACCCCCTGCAGAATGGTTTTAGCCGCCGAATCGTTTTGCTTGCCGAATGAAATGGATTGTGCATGATGATGTTTGGGCATATAAGAGTCAAACGAGATTGAACCATGAAAAGAACAATGACAATCAAAGCATGTCAAACTTCTTGCATTTACTAAATAGAAAATTGGCGTAATAAACAAATGAATAAGTAAATGGGCATGCAAATTGACTTTTAAAAGATGAAGAGCACACACATTCAACTCTCTTTCAATCTTAACTACATCTTGTGGTTTGATTTTGTGCCTTTTATCGGATGTCCCGTTTAGGCCATAAGACTTTTCATTCTGGCGATTAATCAAGGGTTTTCTCTTTCTAAGAGATGTAATTAACGTCGTTGCGTTCAGGCAACGGCGGGATCTTGGTCCCGACCCGATCTTCACAATCGTTTGACGAAGTCAAACGGCGCGCACAATAGACCTAAAGCCCTCCGACTCTCAGAGGCAGAACACTTGATTGTCACTTTAGTGACTGGCACGCCTGCGCTGTGCGAATTGCCGATTCATCTCACGTCGCCATTGCTCGCGTAGCATTCGATGGGATTTGGATTAGCAATACGCATTCATCCATGAGAACATGAGACAACATGATATACAGATTTTAAAAAAATTGATTAAATTTTCCATTTCCACAGCGTGGCACGCCCGGTGGGACCAAACTTGTCTTCATCTCTTCGCCAGAATAGAAAGCCTTGTGGCCTTACTACTCAATACTAACTATCATCTTTCTCAACTGGCAGGTACTAACGGACCAATGGCAGGAGTACGCTTCGGACCCCTGGTCGTTCAAGATCATGCACGGTACGGCTATCTCGCCGTGCCGACTCGTTTTGGGAGCTTTCCTCCAGTTGTGGAGTTCCCCAATTTCTTGGGGGTTGCGTTCGTTGATATCCTGCACCCAGGAGCTGAAACAGAAGCAGAAGTTGGAGCTGAAGCTGCACATGAAGCTGGAGTCAAAGAGATCCCTGAAAAGCTAAGCTGCCACGTCCACCACTTGGAGCATGGTAACCATAACAAGTACAAGGGGGAAAGAGCTAATAGGCATTCTCAACAAGCAAGGGAGGTTGAGAACATTGTCACTCGTCGTGCGCGAGTTTCTAACTCAGGGAGAAGTGTGCGGATTGGAGATCTAAGAATTCATCTGCAAGCCAAGAGAACTGAGGCTGTGCCAAAACGGGTCGTGCCAACAGTACCCGTAAAGAACTCTTTCCAAGCTTTAACAAGCAAAGGAAAAATGTTCAACACATTCAAGGGCAAGCTGCCCCCCAAACCGATCAAATTCAAACAGGTCTGGCGACCTAAGAGAGTTCAAAAGCCCAGGCTGGAGGAGCCTGCACCAGAAAAGAGTGTACCAAAAGGAGCAGCCGACGAAAGGGTCCCTGACTACCATAGGCCATCCAGAGGCTTCAGGGCCAGATTTCGGCAAGGGGGGGCATGTGCTTGCGCCCACTTCCACAACAAGAAGGCAGAGCTGCGGAAGTCTGCCTATCTGCCACCTATTTGGGAAAGGTCTCCCGTGCCGACACTCTCAGCCACATATGACCGGCAGGGGGCAACACAGGTCATGTACGACCGCATTCCTCATCTCGCAAATGCCCCGCTGCAGGAAGCGAGAATGCAAAGAGATAAAGGAGCTCCTCAGGCGGAAGCTGAGAGCAGTACTCATGAGATTGATGTTCCTTGCGAACACGATCATGAGCATCCTGGGAAAGTCAAACCCTGAGTGTCAGTCTTTAAAAAGGTTGACCTTTCCTTCCCAAAGGGTAGAAAGAGACCGAAACGGGAACATTAAAATCTTTGCATGTCACATGGCTGGCATAGGAAGCCGTTATGGAGCCTTGCCGACCGATGATGAAGAGCTGGCGGAATTGGCTGAGAGGCCCGGTGCCGTTACAAGAAGAAGAGCAGCTGCGGCAGCTCTAACAGCAGCATACGGAGGAGTTGGCACCTCCCCAACCCAAATGACGACAATTACTGCCAATGTGATTACCACCCGAGGCAGTGGGGGCAATAGTGAAATTCCCCCGCCACCACCACCAGAAATGACTTCTGGGGGCATAGCGCAAGAGATTCCTCTTGTTGCACCCATAGATCCAACCGTCTTGGAGCTGCTACAACAATATCGAGCTGAAATCGAAATGCTTAAGCGGCAAATAAAAGGCAAAGAGACTGAGGGACATGCATCCCGAGAAGCTGAGGGCTCAGGGGAGACTCCTTAAAGGACCTTAGGGTCAATCGAAGCCTTGGCCCAGCGCACTACCGTGCAACTAGTAAATGAACAGCCTCAACAGTCGCCTGTAGCTATTGCTCAACAGCAGCATCCGCAGGCTCAATACCAACTCTTGCAGCCGCAGTTCTTCCAGCAGCCATATCAGCCGCTACAAGACCATTCCATGCAGCAACAGTCACTACCTGCTCACGCTCCTGAGCAGCAAATTGAAAACCAAGAGCTGCCCCTGGTGCCACCGGTGGCCATTATCAACACTCCAGATAATCAGCCGGCCCACTCCTATCTCCAACCAGTGGACCCTGTCGCCATCAACAAGCTAATGGTGGAACAAATGATTGAAATGAAGCTCGCTGAGCTGGGTGATGGAGAACATGATCCTTTTGATGTGTATAGGGTACCCTACTCTGCACATCATGCTGTAAAAAGGCTGCCTCCAGGTGTTACCAAACCTCCAAAGTTTGACAAATTTAACGGACAAGGATCCCTAAAAGAGCATATAGCCTACTACATCAATGTGATGGGCGACCTGGCCACTGATGAGTCCTACCTACTAAAGTTCTTTGGCTCCTCCTTGACGGGCCTAGCATTTGAATGGTACTCTGGCCTGCCAGCAGGGTCTGTATTGAACTGGGCAGACATGCAAAAGAAATTCAGAGAAAGGTTCTACATTGCAGAAAGGGAGGTTACAGCTGCTGAACTCTATGCAACAAAACAGAGAGCCAATGAACCAGCTCTGGATTATATCCAACGATGGAGGAACCTTAGTATGAGATGCAAGTGCCCTCCTCACCAAGAAGATGCGGTGCAACTTTGCAAACAGAATCTGAAGAGAGAATTATTGGAAAAAATGATTGGGATGGAAATTCGTTCGTTCGACAAACTGAACAATATGGCAGCGGAAATTGAAGCCTTCATGGCAAGATATCCCAACAATACATCAATGGAACAAAAGGACAAGCCAGCCAATAAAAAGCTTGCCGGAAAAGAGGCGAACACTGTCGATCTAAAAAACTTCGAACAGCAGAAGGGTGTTGGGTCTTCTGGCACCAAACTGAAGACTCCAAGGCGGAATATGCTTCTCCAAGACAAATTTAGGAAGCCATACTCTTTCCCCAAGGAGAAAACAAAAACATTGTTCGAATGGGCCACTCATTACAACA
This sequence comes from Colocasia esculenta, assembly GCA_014218235.1. NCBI lineage: Eukaryota > Viridiplantae > Streptophyta > Magnoliopsida > Alismatales > Araceae > Colocasia > Colocasia esculenta. The sequence goes on along the minus strand of CM024763.1, from coordinate 129,480,387 downwards.
AGATTACATTTCCAACACCCAAAAGACCCGAGGAAGCGGGAAAGAAAGATGATCCTCTATTTTGCCCATATCATCAAGTCTTGGGACATAACATAGAGGACTGTTATGTGTTCAAAGACATCATGGAGTCTTTGATCAAGAAGGGGGAGCTGTAGATGGGAGAATATAAGGTGAACCCACCTCAACCACATGAAGCCCCTATTCGACAGCCAACTGCTAATATGGTATCACTATACCAACAACTGTCGGAAGAGATTTCTGAAGCTAGTACGCAGATGAGTTATGAACATTGCATTCTCGCCTCTACTAGAAATCAAGAGAATTGGAAGAAGGTGCCTAAGAGGGGAATGAGGGAGCCATCCAAAAAGCCTACTCCACAGATGCATGCTCGAGGGATGATACCTCAGCCATCTCCGCCAATGGTCACTCTAGTATCGCATCTGGCGAAGCCCCGAGTGATCTCCATGAGAAATACTAGCAACAGAAGGTGGCGGACACCTCTACCATTGTACAGAGGGGGCAGCCCATCACTTGAACAGTTGCAAGCATTAATAGATGAGTCAGACAAATATGAGCAACCTAAAAGGCATCCTGTCCTGATACAAGGATATGTACCATGGGAGGAGCTAGAAATGATGAAGCTAGAAGAGGCAACTGAACAAGAGATGTCTCAACCCCGAGAAGAGCTGCTCTGGGGGCAAGTACCAATAGAGCATGAAAGGAAAAATAGAAGATCCAAGAGGAAGGAGGAGAAAATGCTTGTTACTCTTTTCTGCAACACTATATCATCCTTGCCAGATATGAACAAACATGGTGAAGGAGAAGAGATCAACCATAATTCCAATGGGGTGAATCAGACTGGATCGTCGAACCCCGAGTCTCTAACAAGGTCTAGAAGAAAGTGGGAGAAACTCCCTCTGAAGAATCACACCATTATTCTCAGAGGAGAAGCATCTTATAAGATTCCAGAGCCAGAGATCCAAGAGATGCAGGTTCCACCTCCACTAAAGGTGTATGAGGATCAAGAAGCTAGGGGCAAAATACCATCTTTTGTTGAGTTCCTGGCACTAAGGGAGCAATCTGAGTCATCCCATACACCTCAACTGGCACAAGAAAGGATTGGCCTTGATCCAAGTAATCCCATCAGTGAGGTTCCAAATAGGACCTGCTCAAATATCAAAAAGGAATGCGGCTCTAGGCCATTCGCTAATATTCCCCGCATACCTGCAGATAATCCTGTTAGGGTAGCTCAATCGCAAAGATATCAACTGGAGATTGAAATGTTGAAGAAGCAGATTCAAGAAAAAGAGGCATATATCTTGGCATCAAAAGAAATGGAAGGCTTGGTTGAAGCATTGTAAAGCGACACCAACCCATCCAAATTCTGCCAACGGTGTCACGGTCGATGTCAGCCCACATTGGGGGCATCTTGCTCACACATCCATATCAAATGACTCCGAAGCGGCCGGAGACCTATTCAACAAAAGGCCAAGAGCTTGCCCTAAAGCCACGAGTTGAGAGGGTGTCCATGCAACCGGCCCATACCCGCCCAAGCTTGGCGGATCCAACACTGGTGAATAGCTTGATGAAGCTGACGGGGATGAGTGGTAGCATTAACGCTACACCCTGCGACAGTGTAGCTCCATGCCCTGGGGTTCATGATATACACCATATGAAGGCGATGAGAAATGTGACCTGTGGGCCGACAGTTTGTAGGTCCTTATCAAGTAGGTGCACATATTCAAATCGTCCTGTCAAGCCCATGGCAGAAAGACTAGGCAGACAGAGAGTACTTGAAGCAGTCCCCTATATGGCGGAGGAAGCAATCACGAAGACTAAATTACATGCCATCTCTCAGGGAGGTGGGGAAGCAGCCCGAGACTATATCCGACGGTGGATGAACGTCTGCAGGAAATACAAGCAACCACTATCTGAAGAGGATGCTGTCAATATATGCAAGAACAACTTGCAAAAGGAAATTCTAAATAGAATGGGCGACATCGACATCAGAACCTTCGATCGGCTAAATAATGTTGCCACTGATATTGAGGCATTCCTTGCCAAGTACTCTTCTGCTGATGCTACTGGCCAAAGGAAGAGGCATGTCCAGACACTAGAAGCTGCTGAAGGGGAAGCCAGTTCCTCACTTGATAAATTGTCAAGGCAAAGGAAAATTCCGCTACAAGAGAAGTTGCAGAAGCCTTACTCCTTCCCAAAAGATAAGACACATGTTCTTTTTGAATGGGCACAACGACATAACAAAATTGTCCCACTCGAGCCTAAAAAGCCGGAAGACATCAAGAAGAAGGACGATCCTCGGTTCTGCTTATATAATCAGCTGCCGGGACATGTTACAGAGGAGTGCTATATCCTCAAAGATCAAATTGAGTCCTTGATAAGAAAAGGAGAACTGCAAGTGGGCGAGTACCTGGTGTACCCATCGCGATCTCATGGGGCTCCAATGCAATAGAAAAGAAAAGCATATGTCAACTTGCACCGACCAATCTGGGGCAGATGCACACTATAATATACGAGCTAGAAAAGCATGCGAAATTCAAGAGGCTCGATGCACAGATGAAGCCCGTGCACCCTGGGGGAACTTCAAGATCTTTGGCCTGTCACAGGCAAACAAACAAAGATCAGCTCACCGAAAATGAATTACTCTAGGGACATGTGTTGATCACATATGTAACGTCCATGGATGTAAATGTTCATTCAAAAAAAAGAAGAAGAAAAAAGAAAAGAATGACAAAAAAAATAGTTACAAAAAAGAATGAGTAAAAAAATTGATGAGAAAAAAAAGAACAAAGGAAGCAGCTCGCTGGGGTAGTCACACCGACCACCCATCATGAGACCCGATCATCGAGGCGGTCTCAATTGGCTCTTTTAGGGCCACCGAGGTACTATTGTCGATGGCGAGCAGCAAAAAATAAAGAGGCCAGCCATACCACTAGTCGGACTATGGTTCTGAGACAAATAATACCTCAACAAGATTGCGTGTTTTCTAGGGCGATGATATGAGCCCGCATGATCATATCGCACTTATGTCCATATTCACGCATTGATTTTCTTGCTGGATTTCGAGTGCATATACTTTCTCCGGGTCTTTAATAAAATTGCCGAAGGATTTATCCTTATGCATGCATCATCTACATTTCAAAAAAAAAAAAGGCAAATTTTCAATCATGTTTTCAAGACCCATGTTTTAAATTGGCGAGCTTGTCTTCCATGATTTCAAAAGACTCATGTTTAGAAATGTGGCAATGCGTCGATCATGTTTTCGAAACTCATGTTTTAAAATTGGCAAACTTGCCGCTCATAATTTTAAAAGAATTCATATTTTAAAAAAATGTGGCGACTCGCCAATCATGTTTTCAAAAGTCATATTTTAAAATTGGCAAGTTTGCCACTCACGATTTCAAGAGGACGCATATTTTAAAAGAACTCATATTTCAAGAGTGGCGACTCGCCAATCCTGTTTTCAAGAGTCATATTTTAAAATTGGCAAGTTTGTCATTCATAATTTTAAAAGAACTCATATTTCAAAAGTGGCGACTCGCCAATCATATTTTCAAAAGTCATATTTTCAAATCGACAAACTTGCTATTTATGATTTCAAAAGAACTCATATTTTAAAAAGTGGCGTCTTGCCAACCACGTTTTCAAAAATCACATTTCAAAAGACACATTTCAAAACTGCCAATTTGCCAATCATATTTCAAAAGACACATTTCAAAACTGGCAATTTGCCAATCATGTTTCAAAAGACACATTTCAAAACTGGCAATTTGTCAATCATGTTTCAAAAGACACCTTTCAAAACTGGCAATTTGTCAATCATATTTCAAAAGACATATTTCAAAATTGACAATTTTCCAATCATATTTCAAAAGACATATTTCAAAATTGACAATTTGCCAATCATATCTTAAAATTCATATTTTTCAATCACGTGTTGAAGCCCATGTTTCAAAACTCCAACTCGTGCTTTCAAACTGGGCCTTTGTGCCAACATCTTTCAAAATCGGGCTTCCACGCCCTCATGATTTCAAATCGGACTTTCATGTCCTCACAATTTTAAATCGGGCTTCTCTGCCCCCATGATTTCAAACTGGGCCTTTGTGCCCACATCTTTCAGAAAAAAAAATCGGGCTCCACGCCCTCATGATTTCAAATCGGACTTTCACGTCCTCACAATTTTAAATCGAGCTTCCATGCCTTCATGAGTTTAAACTCATTTTTCAAATCGGCATTTGCCAACCATTAAAAAGAAAAGGTTTCTTACCTTATACCTCCAAATAGATTGCCCCTGATTGTTGGCCACTCCAATTCATTGCAGGTCACAAATTCCAACACCAAAAGATGAAACCAGACTGATGGAGTTTTCCGTAGGTCTTGAAGCTGATGGCGTCAACATAATCGGCGTCCCCAGATGATGAAACCAGACCAGCGAAGTCATTCGTGGGTCTTGAAGCTGTCGACGTCAACATAATCGACGTCCCCAGATGATGAAACCAGGCCGACGGAGTTTCCCGTAGGTCTTGAAGCTGTCGACGTCAACATAATCGGCGTCCCTAGAAGATGAAACCAGGCCAACGAAGTCATTCGTGGATCTTGAAGCTGATGGCGTCCACATAACCGACATCCTCAGATGATGAAACCAGGCCGACAGAGTCATCCATAGGTCTTGAAGCTGATGACGTCAACACAACTGGCGTCACCTGAATATGGAACCAGGCCGACGGAATTTCCCATAGGTCTTGAAGCTGTCGACGTCAACTTAATAGGCGTCCCCAGAAGATGAAACCAGGTCAGCGAAGTCATTCGTGGGTCTTGAAGCTGTCGACGTCAACTTAATAGGCGTCCCCAGAAGATGAAACCAGGCCAGCGAAGTCATTCTTGGGTCTTGAAGCTGTCGATGTCAACTTAATAGGCGTCCCCAGAAGATGAAACCAGGCCAACGAAGTCATTCGTGGGTCTTGAAGCTGATGGCGTCCACACAACCGACGTCCCCAGATGATGAAACCAGGCCGGCGAAGTCATTCGTGGGTCTTGAAGCTGATGGCGTCAACATAACTGACGTCCTCAGATGATGAAACCAGGCCGACGGAGTTTCCCGTAGGTCTTGAAGCTGATGACGTCAACATAACCGACGTCCCCAGATAATGAAACCAGGCCAGCGAAGTCATTTGTGGGTCTTGAAGCTGATGGCGTCAACATAACCAACGTCCCCAGATGATGAAACCAGGCCAGCGAAGTCATTTGTGGGTCTTGAAGCTGATGGCGTCAACATAACTGATGTCCCCAGATGATGAAACCAGGCCGACGGAGTTTCCTGTAGGTCTTGAAGCTGATGGCGTCCACACAACCGACGTCCCCAGATAATGAAACCAGACTAGCGAAGTCATTCGTGGGTCTTGAAGCTGATGGTGTCAACATAACTGACGTCCCCAGATGATGAAACCAAGATGACGGAGTTTCCCGTAGGTCTTAAAGCTGATGGCGTCCACATAACTGACGTCCCCAGTTGATAAAACCAGACCGACGGAGTCGTCCGTAGGTCTTGAAGCTAATGATGTCAACATAACTGATGTCACTTGAAGATAAAACCAGGCCAACGGAGTAGTCCGCAGGTCATGAAGCAGGTGTCAACAACCTTGATACTCGTGTCGAAAGTCTCAAAAAATATATGAATGAAAGGGCTAAAAATAGAGATGCCTGTCGGACCTACTCGGATTGCACCGCTGAGTAGGGGTAAAAAGGACAAGAAAAACCCAGCCACCATGAAAACCCGAAAGGGCGTCGTGGGCAAAATTGGGAACCCTGCCACGTGAAAACCCGAAAGGGCGCGTGGGCAAAAGCAAGAAGGGGCTGACTCCGGTGAAAACCCGAAAGGGCGCTTGGGTCAGTAATGTGGTTAAAAAAATGTGTGTTAAAAAAAGGGGTTGCAAGAAGAGGGAGTTCTATCTTTGCTCCCCCAAGTGGACCTTCTTTTGTTATGTTTTCCCTAAATCTAGAAAGGCACTTTCTTGTCAAGCTGTCTTTGTCATTTATGCCTCTCTAGAACCCTAGATTTAGATACCACTGCCTTTCCAAAACTTCTAATAAAGCCCGGCCATGACCTCTTGTCTTGGCTAAGTAGTAGATGTTACCTTTATAACCCTTGTTAAAGCTAGCACATAGGTTTTCCAGGCTACCATTTTGCAATCAACCTAAATAACCTCACACCATCTACCAACATCATGGTATGATGGGTGGTTGAGTTCTATTCCACTCATGAATCTCTCTCTATAATATATATATATATATATATTTAAGAAAAAAAAGGAGGTTTAAAATAGAGATGCCTCGCTGGACTTGTCTAGGTTTTCCCTGGACAAGGGTAAAAAGAGCTAGAACCCGGTCATGGCGAAAACCCGAAAGGGCGCCATGGGCAAAATTGGGTACCCCGCTACGTGAAAACCCGAAAGGGCACGTAGGCAAAAGCAAGAGGGGGTCGGATTGGGTGAAAACCCGAAAGGGCGCTCAATTCGATAATGTGAAAATAAAAAAGGGATCCAAAGATAGCTACCGAAGACAATCAAGCTTCAAGTCTCTAGAAAGAAAACCCTGACAGAAGTGGTACTTGACAGTCAAAGCTCATCTTCATGTCAGTGCCAGCCGAGGCTCGTCTTCATGCCACTGCTAGCCAAGTTTCTTCTTCATACCAGTCGAGGCTCGTCTTCATGTCAGTGCTAGCCAAGCTCGTCTTCATGCCAGTTGAAGTTTATCTTCACGACAGTCAAAGTTTATCTTCATGTCAGTGCTAGCTGAAGCTCACCTTCATGCTAGTTGAAGTTTATCTTCATGCTAATCAAAGCTTGTCTTCGTGCCAGTGAGAGTTTATCTTTTGGCCAGCCGAAGTTTATCTCAACGCCAATCAAAAGTTGTCTTCGGGCCAATTATAGCTTGTCTTCATGCAAGTCGAATCTTATCCTCCATGCTAGTCGAAGCTTGGCGTCATGTCAATCGAAGCTCATCTCCATATTAGTCAAAAGTTGGTCGATACCCAGAAGAGCAGATGTCAGTACATGATGGTGTCGACAAAGGACTAAATTGTAGGGGTCGACACATGACACGCTCGATCTAGCTGAATCTGTTGACGCCCAATGAAGTAGATGCCGACAAATGACTAAGTCGGTAGACAGCCGAACAGAACAAAGGTCAAAATAGCAAGACAATAGCACATTGATCTAGCTATGAGCAAAGCGACATTGATGAGGGATACAAGATCTCCAAACCGGCAGTCTGGTTATCACAATCGGTGACAATGATGTGGAAGTAGTCTACTCCCCCTCGCAAAGGCCTCAACACTACCACATGCTCAGATTGCTGTACATCCAAGGCGATCAGCTGGCAAGATAGCTTAGAGGAAAAGAAGCTGCAAGGCCACTTACTGAGTCTAAAAGGAGCTACCAGCTCACAAATCAGGCTAACATGCCCCAACGACTCATCCAACAGGCCAGCACAATCCAACACGACCCCAATGGACGACTGACCCATGAAGGCCACCAGCTTACACTGCCTCTCCAATGAAAAAGGCCACTGATTTAGGACTCTCGATGGTTCAAGGAGGCATCTGATTCAAAATTCTCACCTTCAAGACATCCCATGGGGCAGAAAATCTCAGCAATTCGAAGGAGCTACCAGTCTAGGGCTTCCACCGAGTCAATAAGGCTATCAGTGCAGTGCTCCCACCAGCTCAAGATTGCCACTAGTTCAATACTTCCAACAGTCGAAAAGCTTCCAGCCTAGCAATCTTCACCAACTTATAGGCTGTTGATTCAGTGAACTCACAAACTTATAAGCAAGATGTGGTCAAAGTGGTTCTCGTTGACCGCCAATCCTGAGACCACAATGTCAACTAAAAGAAAAACCAGAGGTCACCGGCACCGTCACTGGAACCATCCCAACTAGGGGAGGCACCCGAGGTTCGGGTTCCAAGCTAAAAGAAGTAGCTGCTTGGGCGTCATCACCGGGCTCTATCCAACAAAGCATTAAAGTAAATGAACAGCCAAAGGAATAGAAAGCAAGAGATGAGAGAATATTCACCTAAGGCCGCACTGTCAGCCTGCTAATTGACAAACTCTTCAAATGATGAGATCACCAAGTCGACAACAAGTCAGGCATTGTCCGCATTGATGAGATTAATATGTACCCGGATGCAACGTCAAAGGTCCCTTAGGTTGCACCCGCAGGTGCTGCTCGCTTCCTCTCGCACCACCTGCGGGTGGGGGGCATTTGTGGACACCTAAAAAAAATGGGGATGCAAAGGGCCTGCATCCAGCAGCCCAACCATCCGAAACAGCCCTAAAAGACCACTAGGAAACCATTTAAAAAGGCCCAAGAGAAGCCCATTACCTAGTGGCCCGTCTACCCCATGTTAGGAGGTCATCCTAGGCAACTCATCACCCCCCCACTACCCAGACAAAACCTGCTCTAGCAGCAGCATGGCAGGAGGTTGGTCTCTCTCACCCTTCACCCACCCCTTTTGGTTGATTACGGGAACAAGAAAAAAAAAAAAGGGCTTCCTGCTGGTCCATTTTCCTGGCTGGAAAAGGCAGAAGGGTAAAGGAGGGAAGCTTCCTAAAAAAAAGGTGGTTGGGGGCTGCGTAAAAAGAAAAGAAGGGGGGTTCTCCTGGGTTCCTCTGGGGCTGGGAAGGCAGAAGGAAGAAGAGAGGAGCTGTCTGGGAAGGTCTGGATCTGGTTCTCTTCAACAGAAAAAGGAAGGGGCGGTGGCAAGAGGTCTGCTCCAAGTTGTCCAAGGAAGGAGCAAAGGAAGGCGGTGGAGAGGCTGCTTGCTGCTGTTTGGTTGCTGCTTAGAGGAGGCTCCCTTTTTGGGCTGCTGTAGGTGGTGTGAGAAGCTTCAAGAAGAGAAGAAGAAAAGGAGGACAAGAGCATCTCCTGCTGGGCTGCACAAGAGGTTTGGAAGGGAGAAGGGTGGAGGGCTCTACCTAGCAAGGCCTCTATCTGCTACGTCAAAAGAGGGGAGGACCAAGAGAAAGAGAGAAGAGGGTGAGAAGAGGAGGAGGAGGGGGCTACTACGGCAGTCCCCCATGTTTTGTTCCTTTTTTTTATTTATTTTATTTCCCTCTCTATGTAATCCTCATTCCAACAGTAAAAGACTCACTTCTACTACCTTTTTTATTTACTCTGTTTTGTTGTTGTTTGCATGCCTTTCCTCCTTGCTTCAGTTCCTTTCTATTTACTTGTGTTTTGTATGAAACCGAAATGGCCATGTCCCTTCCTTTAGTTTTTTTTGTATGATGTATGGTATGCCCACTCATGTGCCCTCTCTCTCACCCCTCTTGTAAGCTTTCAATACCTCAGTTCTATTGGGTGGCAAGGAGGATAATCTAATATCCCACCTTGTTCCCAAAAAGAACAAATATGCAACATTGCTGGTTTCCCCCTTTCTGAGCATTGTTGCTTGGTTGGGAAGGTTCAGATTTGATGCTTTATGCAATTTCTTTTTTTTTTTTGTTTTCTTTGAGCATCCATTGTGATGTTTGAAGACTAAACTGTGGGAGGTCAAATAAGATTGATATTTACACCTCATACACTGGGTTTAGAAGGCAGTCAGACCTCTGTTTAAACCCCCCATTCACTGCCCCTGTTTCACTGTCCCAGTCTTGTCGATTCACTTTTTTATGAGACCTTGAACACTAAGGGTCAGGTAATTGATACCTGGGCCATGTTCAGGTTTATGAAGGACGTCATTATATGCCAAAGGATCTGTGTTTCCGACGGGACGCCCAAACATTGCGTGTGTTTTGAGAACCGTGTCTCCGAAGTGCTGCCGAATCACTTTTCCGGGTGACTTTGAACATGAAGGGTTCGGTATCCAGTACCCATGCCCGGTTCAGGCCCATGGATAGATTCTCCATATGTTGAATAGTCCGTCAGCCCGGCTGGACGCTCAGATCATCTCCGGATTTTGAGAACCGTGCCTCCGAAGTGCTGCTGAATCACTTTTCCGGGTGACTTTGAACATGAAGGGTTCGGTATCCAGTACCCATGCCCGGTTCAGGCCCATGGATAGATTCTCCATATGTTGAATAGCCCTTCAGCCCGACTGGAAGCTCAGATCATCTCCGGATTTTGAGAACCGTGCCTCGGAAGTGCTGCCGAATCACTTTTCCGGGTGACTTTGAACATGAAGGGTTCGGTATCCAGTACCCATGCCCGGTTCAGGCCCATGGATGTATTCTCCATATGTTGAATAGCCCGTCAGCCTAATCGGACACTCAGGTCATCTCTGAATTTTGAGAACCGTGTCTCCGAAGTGCTGCCGAATCACTTTTCCTGGTGGTTTTGAACATGAAGGGTTCGGTATCCAGTACCCATGCCCGGCTCAGGCCCATGGATGTATTCTCCATATGTTGAATAGTCCGTCAGCCCGATCGGACACTCAGGTCATCTCTGAATTTTGAGAACCGTGTCCCCGAAGTGCTGCCGAATCACTTTTCTGGGTGGTTTTGAACATGAAGGGTTCGGTATCCAGTACCCATGCCCGGTTCAGGCCCATGGATGTATTCTTCATATGTTGAATAGCCCGTCAGCCCGACCAGACACCCAGGTCATCTTTGAATTTTGAGAACCGTGTCCCCGAAGTGCTGCCGAATCACTTTTCCGGGTGGTTTTGAACATGAAGGGTTCGGTATCCAGTACCCATGCCCAGTTCAGACCCATGGATGCATTCTCCATATGTTGAATAGCCCGTCAGCCCGGCTGGACGCTCGGATCATCTCTGAATTTTTAGAACCGTGCCTCCGAAGTGCTGCCGAATCACTTTTCCGAGTGACTTTGAACATGAAGGGTTCGGTATCTAATACCCATGCCCAGTTCAGGCCCATGTATGGATTCTCCATATGTTGAATAGCCCGTCAGCCCGGCTGGACGCTCAGATCATCTCTGAATTTTGAGAACCATGTCCCCGAAGTGCTGTCGAATCACTTTTCCGAGTGGTTTTGAACATGAAGGGTTCGATATCCAGTACCCATGCCCGGTTCAGGCCCATGGATGGATTCTCCATATGTTGAATAGCTCATCAGCCCGGCTGGACGCTCAGATCATCTCCGAATTTTGAGAACCGTGCCTCCGAAGTGCTGCCGAATCGCTTTTCCGGGTGGCTTTGAACGTGAAGGGTTCGGCATCTAGTACCCATGCCCGATCCGAGCTCATAGATGGTGTCCATACATATTGTGGGTGCTGCTATCTCGTCTGTCAGTTTTGGTTCCTCACGGATTTCAAGAAACGTGCACAAATAGGGCCGCAGAATCACTGCGATTTGGTATTTTGGACAAAAGGGCCGGACAACTTGATTCCAACACCCCGTCCGGAATCGAACAGAGCCCTTTCGTGGTTTGGGTGCCATTCCCTCCTGACCCGGTCTTCGGATCCTCCGTTTCCCACGCGTTTTGTGCGTTGCAAGGGCTGCCGAATCATTTTGGTCTGTGAACAGTGCTGCCGATTCGCCCTTGCCGAATGGCCTGGCTGCCGATTCGCTCCTGCTGATTCACCCTTACTGAATGGCCTGGCTGCCGATTCGCTCCTGCTGATTCACCCTTACTGAATGGCCTGGCTGCCGATTCGCTCTTGCTGATTCACCTTTGCTGAATGGCTTAGCCGCCGATTCGCTCCTACTGATTCACCCCCTGCAGAATGGTTTTAGCCGCCGAATCGTTTTGCTTGCCGAATGAAATGGATTGTGCATGACGATGTTTGGGCATATAAGAGTCAAACGAGATTGAACCATGAAAAGAACAATGACAATCAAAGCATGTCAAACTTCTTGCATTTACTTAATAGAAAATTGGCGTAATAAACAAAAGAATAAGTAAATGGGCATGCAAATTGACTTTTAAAAGATGAAGAGCACACACATTCAACTCTCTTTCAATCTTAACTACATCTTGTGGTTTGATTTTGTGCCTTTTATCGGATGTCCCGCTTTAGGCCATAAGACTTTTCATTCTGGCGATTAATCAAGGGTTTTCTCTTTCTAAGAGATGTAATTAACGTCGTTGCGTTCAGCCAATGGCGGGATCTTGGTCCCGACCCGATCTTCACAATCGTTTGACGAAGTCAAACGGCGCGCACAATAGACCTAAAGCCCTCCGACTCTCAGAGGCAGAACACTTGATTGTCACTTTAGTAACTGGCACGCCCGCGCTGTGCGAATTGCCGATTCATCTCACGTCGCCATTGCTCGCGTAGCATTCGATGGGATTTGGATTAGCAATACGCATTCATCCATGAGAACATGAGACAACATGATAAATAGATTTTAAAAAAATTGATTAAATTTTCCATTTCCACATTAATTAACCCTTGTCTCTCTCTTCTGAGTCTATAAAATTGTTATTATTATTATTATTATTATTATTATTTTGACAACTAACTCAGTGACGGATCCACTAAAAATTCCCAGCGCCACCCCGGGATCGATCCTAGGGTGGGGCGCTCCCACCCCTCCCCAATATCCAACCCGCCTATGGCAGGGGACATATGATTGCTTTTATTACAATCTATATCAACTCATCTCTCTTACAATAAATTAATTTTTACCACCTACACATATATGTGATTAAAGACGAACTTGACGTGCCCCCAGATGTACGCAAGAATCACAGGGAGCAAATAAATTTTCAATTTTCCGTACAGGGAAATAGAAGGTGAACTAACCAAAACATGGCGTGCACTAATTTAGGCATACCCACTAGAAATGTGTCATTTGCCTTTTTGAGAAGAGTAATGCTAGGCTCCCGGCACTGCCGGGAGCCCAGCCTTGTTGGAAGGGTCGCGCGCTCCCACGCACGCGTTGCGTGGAGGGCGCGGGCCTCTCCAGCATTTAATACTTTTTTTTTACAATTTGTGTACACAAATGATGTATTTGTGCACACAAATACATCATTTGTGCACACAATAGTGCACAAAAACTTTAAAAAAAAAAAATTTAATGCTGGGGGGCCCGCGCCCTACACGCGACGCGTTCGTGGGGCGCGCGGTCCCTCCAGCAAGGCTATGCTCCCGGCAAAGGAGCATAGCATTTCTCTTTTGAGAATTAAGGATGTGTTAGGGTTTAAAAAAATAAGATGAGATATATTATATTATAATCTTCAAAAATTAAATGGCACATCCCTAATAGATCTATCATACTTAGGTGCACTACGTATTTCTAGCACAAGTGAGCGAGTTCTCAACCACATTCGAACTCCCCCGAACATGATCGAAGAAAATTATTGGCACGAAAGCCAACTGCCCGATGACCACTGTTGGCTCTTAAAGACGTCCTTCCGCAGTGCAGTTCCCCGTGCCCCTATAAAATGCTTGGCAGCTAAGCTTAATCCATCATCTCTCGCTTCTTCTTCTTCTTCTTCTTCTTCCCCAGAGTTTGCCTGCAACACGTCCAGTGTTCGATATTCCCCTTCCGCCATGGGTTGTAAAAGCCTAGGACACTTCATGCCCCTCATCTTTTTGTTGGTGCTCCTCTCTGGCACCGACGTGTGCAGAGCTGCTCGGCGTTTGCTGGAGCTGCCAGAACCCGAGTTGCCACCTCTGCTGGAGGTGCCCCATCTTCCCAAGCCAGAGCTGCCACCTTTCCCCCACGAGCCTATCCTTCCAAAGCCCGAGTTGCCACCTCTGCCGGAGGTGCCCCATCTTCCGAAGCCAGAGCTGCCACCTTTGCCCCACGAACCTGTCTTGCCAAAGCCTGAGCTGCCACCTTTGCCCCAGGAGCCTGTCCTGCCAAAGCCTGAGCTGCCACCTTTGCCGGAGGTGCCACACATTGCCAAGCCGGAGCTGCCACCTTTGCCTCATGAGCCTGTGCTGCCAAAGCTCGAGCTGCCACCTCTGCCGGAGGCTCCCCATCTTCCCAAACCAGAGGTGCCATATTTGCCTCAGGAGCCGGTCCTGCCTAAGCCGGAGCTTCCACCTTTGCCGGAGATACCCCACCTTCCCAAGCCAGAGTTGCCACTTCCACATGAGCCTGTTCTAGCAAAGCCGGAGCTGCCGCCTCTGCCTCATTCGCACGACCTTCCTAAGCCCGAGTTGCCACCTATTCCGGAAGCACCGCACCTTCCGAAGCCGGAACTGCCGTCCTTGCCTGATCACGAGCCTGTTTTACCAAAGCCAGAGTTGCCACCTCTGCCGCATGAGCCTATTCCACCGAAGCCAGAGTTGCCGCCCTTGCCGGAGGTACCCCACCTTCCCAAGCCTGAGCTTCCACCTTTGCCGGAAGTGCCACACCCTCCAAAACCAGAGCTGCCGCCGGTACCATATGTCCCGGAACTGCCCAAACCTGAGATACCAAAGCTGTCAGAGGAGCCCGTCCTGCCCAAGTCCACGCTGCCGCCCCTCCCGCATGAGCTGCCGAAGCCTGAGCTGCCACCACTGCCGGAGCTGCCAAGTTACCCCAAGCCGTAGATAACATAATTTGGTGCCGCTGCAACGTTGCCTTTTGTGATTCTTAATCCACTCATCCACCACGCCCATGGATCCCACTTTCCATTGCGGCATCTTGGTCTCTATACTCACGATCTGTTCACACATGGATGTGCCTAAATATTTTTCATATATGTAATATGTTATTTAGCAGAGAGTACCACCGAGCTTTTATTGTTGTTTCATTTATGAATCAGCTTGTATGGCAGTGATGTCTTGTATTTGCAATAGTTCAATTTATTATAGTTTTTATATGGTTAAAAACACATGTTGTTGAACGGACGACCCTTCACTATCCAAGCACTTTAGTCGCATAATCTTGTAAAGTCACAGTTATTGCTGGCCAACTTTCGTTTTAAAAGTCTAGGTTGGTTAACGAGAATATGGTTGTATATGTTTTGGGAACAAAAGAAAAGATATTTAAGTTGTGGAGATCGAAAAATGTTCTAGAAAAATACTTAGTATCTGGTTGGCTGGGTCTCATGTATCCAGAGCTAGAAATACTCTAGGTCAATCACGTCGCTTACGATTGGCAAACAAGCATTAGCTAATGGTCTGCCAATTGGATCTAGAATGACGATTATATTTCTTTCCTATGTTTAACAGAGTATGTCCAGTGTGTGCAATATCGCTAATATTGAGACTATGGACCACATGTTTTTCCAATGTGAGAGATCTAGGGCTGTTTGGTTTGCATCCCAACTGTATTATAAGGTGGACAGCTATGCAGTGGCCAATGAGCTTGGAAGATAGAATCATGAACTGGTACAAGGCAACCTATAGCAGTGATCAAGAGAGATGTCATTTTATGACACCATGCTTTTGCAAGTATGCGAACATTTGGAAAGCTAGATGTACAGCATTTTTTGATGAGGAACAAGCAGCTGTTGGCATGGGTAGTGGTACAGTAAAGAAGGAGAAAATATTAAAGCTGGCCTGTGCCACTTTGGAAGTTGTAATTATTGTGGATGTTGCTTATAAGGATGTGGACATATAGATTTGAGCCCATGTGCATCAGTGGACTACTGCCGTATCACTCTATTTAGCCAAGAGTGAGTTGAATGGCACCACCCATGTTAGTGCCGAATCGCTTATGTTAATTAAGAGGGAACGACAATGACACTATGTATAACCTATGCCGTATCACATACGAGATCTATGTATGAACTATGAACTTCAACAACACCCTATGCATAGGTGCCGTTATCACATGAGATTAGAGAAACGACAGCTCATGTACCTACCGTGTCAAATATCACATGAGACTCAAGAGAAACGGTAGTCCATGTATTTGCCATGACAAATATGATATGTGAGATCGAGACCCAAGAGAAACGGCAGCCCATGTACCATGCCATATCAGATAAGACCAAGAGAAACAGCAATCCAATGAGATCGACGACCTAGTCAGTCCGTTGTATCAAAATGGGCCATGAAGAAGACTCCAACAGCAACTCAGGTACACTCGGCCGAAACAAAGATGTCCCCTCTTATTCACGGGATGGCTATAAAAAGAACACAAGGCTCCAAAAGAAAAAAAAAGGTGAACAAAAAGAGGAAGAGATCGCTAGTTCTCAGAAAGAGGGTGGAAGCAAGCTTGCGACAGAAGTCTTCCAAGGAAGCTTACAGGAGAGAGAGGGTTTCGTTGGCCTTTTCTTTCTAGTTTTCTTGTGCCTGGGAGAGCTTAGGAAGTGAAACAGGAGAGGGTGAGTGCATTAATAAAAATTCCCTGTAGCAAAATCCCTTTCCCTCGTACAAGAGTTTTTGTTTTTACTGTTCCTACCGCCTTTGCTCATCAGGATGTGTGTTCGTGAGTACAGACACATGAATATATGAAGTTGCTTGTTGTCTAGCTTCTTTTGTTATATTTCTTTCCCTTGTTTATTTCTTGCTACGGATATATGTGCCGCTTCTAGCTTCCTCTTGGGGTTCATCTTTGTGCTCATTAGAAGAACATTTTTTGGGTCTCTACATAATAGAGGTAGAAGAACATTTTTTTGGGTCTCTACATAATAGAGGAACATTTTTTTGGGTCTCTACATAATAGAGGAGACCACTAATTAATTAGAAAGACAAAACAAACACATGATACACCATATATGAAGCAAGAAAAATAGAAAGCGAAACCCACGAACAAGATCTTGCAAAATCAATCCTTATTTGAGTATTGTCATAAAGAAATTAGCCAAGTTGAAGGGTTGCTCTTGTGGAGATGAACTGCACTTCATGACAGCATAATAATAAAAGTTGGCACACTGATCGATCAGAACATTAATACTTACTGGCCATTAATTACAGCTAGGTTTTTTTTTAATAACCTTTTTTTAACAAATAGTTATCGAAATAACCCCTAAATAAAGACAATACCTTTTAAAGAGCTCACCGAAATTTAACGCCACTTCTGAAAGATTAAGCATCTTAATTAAGTTGGATGGATATGGGATACCGACCAAATACATTTGAAGTAGGTTTAAATCCTAACTAGAAGAAGGAAAAAAAAACATCCAGTATAAAAGTTCCAGAAAGGACATTGCCAAATAAGAGTAATAGTCTCGCCTTCTCTCTTCAATCGGAACCAGCAGAAGAATTCAAAGAGACAAAAGTTCCAAAAAACTTAAGCGGCAAAAGCACACTGCGGACATGTGCAATGATATACTTACGCCATTAGCCTCCCACTCCGGTGTGAAGCTCAATTCTGCAAGAAATGAAATATATATAAGTAATGCGATAGAGAACGGTAATGAGCTAGCAGGCATGCATACTCAATGTTTTCTGTATGCTCCGTGCTTGCACGTGAGATTGTCTCTATTAATTAAATAGACTTATCTTTATACAGTGTTATTTTAAATCCCCTCAATATTTAGATTTTGAAGGTGATTTTATACCTACACATGGTATTATAACGGATTTTATTTTCTTTCAATTGAGGACCCACGCCCTCCCACTATTTATATTTGCATGGTAATAGCGAATTTTTTATTGTGAATTTATCGTCCTATTAAAATATATATATGTGACATTTGTCCTATGTGAAGTCGTGCGGGACCGTGTTAGATTGTCTCATATCAGTTAATTTGAGAAAGAAATAGACAAAAATTCAGGCTTTCCACATGGCAAGTTGGGATCCTAAAAAAATGAGGGTGAATAGAATGCGTGGCATGTGCGATGAAACACGCCTATAACTCCCCTGCTTAGCGAGATCTTCTGCAGGCCAGAGATTGAATCGTCAACCCACGTTACATACTTCACTTCTTCTGAAGAAAATTCTAGCATGTGCGGTACATAGATACGATCCTTGATAGATGGATAGCATTTAATGACAATCGTATGGTGGTCCAATAAGGCAAGTCTTGGGGACTCCCTCGTAACCTCAATGTATCCCACTCAATTCATTCTTAATGGTGAATGGAGATTCCCGATGGCAATACACTTGAGTCTCAAGATATATAGAGCTCCCATTGATCCACCTAAGATGGACCGACGGACCATCACATGTTATTTATAAGTCTAACTTAAATTTTTAAGAACTCAACTCAAATATTCATGAGCCCATCTCAAAATTTTATGACTCACTTGCAACTCAAATGTAAGTGTACACTTACACTTATAAGTATTTCTCTTATGTCAGACATATATAGACATCTGCAACAACACGGACGGGATAGCTAAGATTGGTTGGAACCATCATTCTGGCTCTTGTTATGCCCGTTTGGCTTGGGAAGATTGGTCCACTGAAGTTGATTTTTGTTCATGGGTTTGGAGTACACCAATATCACATGAGGTTTTTTTAATTTATGTGCCTTCAGGCAAGCCTTTTCACATCATCTCTCTACTTGTGATAATCTCCAATTAATGGAAGAAGAATTTTCATCTAGCTAGCAGGCCGCTGCATGTACCCTATATAATTAGATAGAGCTTGAGACAAATTGATCGTTTGTACGTACTTTAACTAGTGCTAATTCTCATTGGGTGTGGCAACAAGTTTTAGTTTGGTTTGACCTTCATATTGTCTCCCGAGTAGTACTGCTTCTCTATGGCAGGAGTTAGTGCTACTGAATCCGAATCCTTATAGGTGTGGATTATCAAGGTCACACTTCACCAATTAAGAGGCTATGCATGGCTCTCAGCATGGAAAGCCTTCATGTACTTGACCAACACCATGTCACTTGCAAATCCAGTTTGGCACACTTTCATGCATCATGGAGGGAGAAATAAGTATATATATTTGATCTTAATGCGAATCCAACATTTTATCATATTTCGTGAATCAGCTGGAGACACAAATAGTGGCATCTTAAAGCAAATCCAATATTTTAGCATAGTTGTAAATCAGGAGTGGTTCGGTTAGTTATACTAGGTGGGAGGAAGATTTTACCTAGATCTATTAAGGTTATAATTTAGAAGGTTTTCTCGTGAACTGTAAATAATCAGGAGTTAGACGCACGATATAAGTTACGAACTTAGGACGCGTCTATACAATTCAAAAGATTAGGCTAACCAGCCTATCACACTAAAAAAAAAAGAAGCATATTTGATGCATCAGATGAGGCACAAATATTGGCATCTTAATGCAAATCCAACATTAATTAATTTAGCATATTTCATGCATCAGATGGAAGCACAAATATCGGCATATTAATACAAATCCAACATTTCAGCATACTTCACGCATCAGATGCAGAAATAAGTCATGCTAGGATCCTATAACTAGTCTCGCGTCGACCCTTTGTTAATTTCCACATGAATGGAATACATGTAGGTGAACTAACTGCAGTTCACAATCCTTGACGTTTACAAAGCTCACCGTTCTCAGCGGTTCAACATCTTCAACAAGCTTGAGTTGGTGAACACACACTGGAAGATGTAAGGACTCGTCTACGTCATCATAGAAACTCCTGTTTATCTGAGTAATATTTTCTACATAAATAGTTCATAGGATTCTCGCATGCCAACTTATCTTTATTAATTTATTATCTCTGTAGAGGGCTTGATAATCTGATAAGTAATACTGGGGATAAGGAACTAGGTATAGCTTATTCCTCTTTATTCATATTTTCGTTTTGATTTTATTTTTTTGTTATCTTTATTTGTCTCTCAATATTTGTGTGATTTTGACAATGATAGAGATGAGGATAAGTCTAAAATAAATTGGTGTGAATTTCTATGTAGTGGAGGAAGGGCCATAGATATATCTCTATATGTAGATTCTCATGTGCCTTGGAATAGTAGAAAAACAGTGAAATGACTTCTCCTATCCTCCATCCCATCCACTTTAGTAGGATATATAACTTTTATCTTTATCTGCAAATTGAGAGTGTTATCCTTGATTAACATCCCTGTAGAAACCCACAAAACCTACATGTTGAGGTTCTAAAGTCCAGGATATATGTGATTATAAAGAGTCCAAAATTTGGTTTTTTCAATATGGAATAAATCAGCACATACGGTTCTCCTCTATGATCTGGCTACACCCTTTTATCCCTAAGATTATCTCAGTTTTCAGGGGTGATAGATGAGTCTTTATCCCTTTATCAAAGTAGTACGAATCAATAAAATGAGAGGCTTGATAAGTTGCATCACACTTAAAATACAACTGAATGTGCAGGAAATATATATTACTCTTGGAACGTAGTTAAATGGCTTATTATTCATCTAATTTGCTTGCTGATCAGAACAATACGTCAGCTGTTGTAATCGGTGGTGAGGCAGGATCAGATCATCACGACGGAGCGTAGCATTACTCTCAGCCACAAGAACATATTATATATAGTTAAATATTTGGTGCAGGTAAGTGGTATGTGCGCCGGCCGGATTGAGGTCTCCCAACTTTGCATGTGTAATGGACTTTGGATAGGATCATTAAAAATCAAAACATTTGTTTCTTACACTTTGGAAGGAGAAGTTGAACCATGCAAGAATGCAGAGGTGACAGTGATCAACCACATTTCAACTCCCCCCCACCAACATCATAAAAGTAGTCTGACCTACGTGGTTACTCCAAAGCCATTAGGGTTTTGCGAATTCCCCACAGTGCAGTACTGCATGCCCATGCCCACTCTATATAAAATGGCCAGCAGCCAAGCTTAATCCCTCACCTCTCGCTTCTTCTCTTCTCCTCCCACAATGGCTTCTAGTAGCTTGGTTCCCCTTACGCCCATTTTCCTTCTCTTGTTCCTCTCCGGCACCGACGTGGGCACAGCTGCCCGGCACCTGCTGGATGTCCCAAAGCCTGAGCTGCCTCCTCATGTCCAGAAGGTGCCGGAGCCGGAGTTGCCGCCTCTGCCTCACGAGCCAACCCTACCAAAGCCCGAACTACCACCTCCGCTGCCGGAGGTTCCTCACCTCCCCAAGCCAGAGCTGCCACCTCTGCCACACGAGCCTGTTCCACCAAAGCCGGAGCTGCCGCCTCTTCCTCATGAGCCTGTCCCACCAAAACCGGAGCTGCCACCTCTGCCGGAGGCGCCTCATCTTCCCAGTCCGGAGATACCGCCTGTGCCAGAGGTTCCTCAGCTTCCCAAGCCAGAGCTGCCACCTCTGCCACACGAGCCTGTTCACACAAAGCCGGAGCTGCCGCCTCTTCCTCATGAGCCTGTCCTACCAAAACCGGAGCTGCCACCTCTGCCGGAGGCGCCTCATCTTCCCAAGCCGGAGATACCGCCTGTGCCAGAGGTTCCCCAGCTTCCCAAGCCAGAGCTGCCACCTCTGCCACACGAGCCTGTTCCACCAAAGCCGGAGCTGCCGCCTCTTCCTCATGAGCCTGTCCCACCAAAACCGGAGCTGCCACCTCTGCCGGAGGCGCCTCATCTTCCCAAGCCGGAGATACCGCCTGTGCCAGAGGTTCCCCAGCTTCCCAAGCCAGAGCTGCCACCTCTGCCACACGAGCCTGTTCCACCAAAGCCGGAGCTACCGCCTCTTCCACATGAGCCTGTCCCACCAAAGCCGCCTGTGCCGGAGCTGCCTCAGCTTCCCAAGCCGGAGCTACCACATCTTCCACATGAGCCTGTCCCACCAAAGCCCGAGCTGCCGCCTGTGCCGGAGGTGCCCCAGGTTCCCAAGTCGGAGTTGCCACCTCTGCCGGAGGAAACCCACTTTCCCAAGCCGGAGCTGCCACCTCTTCCACATGAACCTGTCCCACCAAAGCCGGAGCTGCCACCCCTTCCACATGAACCTGTCCCACCAAAGCCGGAGCTGCCACCTCTGCCGGAGGAACCCAACCTTCCCAAGCCGGAGCTGCCACCTCTGCCGGAGGAACCCCACATTCCCAAGCCGGAGCTGCCGCCTGTGCCAGAGGCGCCCCAGCTTCCCAAGCCAGAGCTGCCACCTCTTCCACATGAACCTACCCCACCAAAGCCAGAACTGCCTCCTCTGCCGGAGGCGCCCCACCTTCCCAAGCCGGAGTTGCCCCCTGTGCCGGAGGTGCCGCACCCACCAAAACTAGAGTTGCCACCGGTACCACCTGTCGCAGAGCTACCCAAGCCAGAGATACCAAAGCTGCCGGAGGAGCCGGCCTTGCCCAAGCCCTCGTTGCCGCCACTCCCACATGAACTGCCAACGCCCAAGCCTGAACTTCCGCCTCTGCCACACGAGCTGCCGAAGCCGGAGTTGCCAACGCTGCCGGAGCTGCCAAACTTCCCTAAGCCTTAACCAGCTGAGTGGGATGTATCTTGCGGCATTGCTCTTCAGGGTTATACGTTTCTCTTCCATATATACCTACTGCCCCTCCTCCCCAGCTCCCCATGCACGTTAGGTAATTAAACTGCCTAGGATTGTAGCTTGGTCTCTGTGCCCAGCCTTTCGATTGTTTGCTTGTGCACAATGTGTAGGAATGAAAAAGTGCAATGAAAAAGTGCACAAAACCTTTCTCGATTGCTTATTAAGCTTGTAAAGATCGCATTTGCCTGTACGTAGTTGTCACTGGCATGGATGTGAGGCCCCTCACCTCCCTACGTTGTTTCATTCGGAAATCACAGTAATTTGCTTCTAAGGAGATTCTGCTCTAGTGGTGCATATTACATGGTTAAACTTTTTCTCACAATGATTTTGGAGCACCTAATGAAACCTTGATGATAGAAGTACCTTACATTAATCAGGGAGCAAGAACGTCATCAACCTTCAGAAAAGACTCATTTTATTCTGTTTCCCTTATTATGATATCTGAAATAAGTCCTAGGTATATTGGACATGTAATTAATCCTCGGATATCTAGAAGTTCTGCATCATTAACCCTTCTAATTAACAATTACCTATGAGTTTAAGATGTACGTCTAAATAATTTTCTTGAAATGGGGGTCAAAATACTTCCGTATGTGGAGATTACTGACAGTCCCCAAGTACTTATTTTCAAATTATTGCACAAGATTTCGGAGGTTTACCAAGTCGATATGACGCGATCAAAGGTTGTACGTACACATGGATAAGCCTGCAGATAGGTAACAATCGCCTGGGGTCAGTCTTATTGCGTAGAAGAGAATACACAAGCAAGGCATCCACAAGCCCCAAAATGGGGAGCAGTACATGGCATCACGGGATCAGCTATCATGGCTTCAACTTACACAATTAAGTTAGGAAAATGGTTTAGGAACACCATTTATTAACAAACCAATCAAAATACATAAATGAGGTGTTTTTAATTTCTTATTTTAATTACTGATGTGGCACAATTTTAATGATGATATTATTATAATGTGTTATCAAATAGTGTTACAAAATTTTTTCTCGTTAAGTTTAGGTATTACCGTGACAGAAAGGAAGATGATGCATTGACTCACTTTACATCCTTTAACATCATTGTGCACTAATGAATATACTTCACAACTTCCTCAAGTTAGCACTTAACATAAATTTCTTCTCACAAATGATGATGTGGTGTATTTTTATTGGCTGGAGTTAAGTTTAGCGTCAAAAGAGTGCGTTGATAAGCCAGTATCCAGCATTAAATCTCAGATTGTAGTCAGGTCAAAAAATTTCCCACCTTACCGACATTTGAAAGCTGTTGATAAATCTGAGGTCAGGCTGCACCCAAAATTTTACGGCTTACCGACACTTGAAAGGTACCGGTGTTAATAAATCGGTAGAGTACATTTCTTAATTTGGTAAGTTTGGTATAATATTTTTTTTAAAAAAAGTATTTAAATAATATATTCTTATAGAAGTGGTTCAATAAATCCCATTTTTCATTCCACTTATGAAACTCCAATAGAGATGCACCATTTATAAGCATGCACGCACCCAAGGTATATGGTGATTAATTTCTATATTCTGCCGTCAAATGACATGTAACATATATTATTGGCTAGAGACAAGTCTAGTATCAAAAACTAAAGTTAATAAATAGGCTCCCTATATTTTTTAGTTTCGCTTAGGGATCGAACTGCAAGTATGGCTCCTATTTTCCACTTTTCTGCAAAAGTATTTTTTTAATAAACAGCAATGTCACATTTCCTTGACATGTATAAATAATGATATGCATATTTATTGTAAGTAATGTCAAGACTTAGTGAAAAATAAGAGATGTTATATTATAACGCAAGTATGGTTGTAACTTAGTGGTGATGATTCCATATTAGATGTCTGAAGACTTGAGTTTGAATTTCAACAACTACAAACAAATATTTTTTTTTTAGTTTTTTAAAAATTTATAGTTATAGACTATAATAGGACTTAACATATAATATAAAAAGAATAACACATACTGTAATAGGACTTAACATATATTGTGTATTGTGTAACAAAGAATATTCATATTTATTATAACGAGACTTAACATATACTGTAACAGATAATAACGTTTACTATAATAAGACTGTATAGATTTACTGTAACTACTTATGTCTACAATTCAAGGGGAAGATAAAAAAACAGAAAGATAAAATAAAAATTTAGAAAAATATCGACGCCAAAAGAATGAAACTCGTCTTTCAAAACTCATAAATACTCTGCAGAGACTAAAAATTAAGATGTATAGAAAAGTAAGGACGGTAATTTCTGAAATTCTGACTGGGATTAAGAATTAAGTTAGACTATCTGATAAAGACTCCTAATTAATTTTCTCAAAAAAAATATAAATGTCACAAACTACCGAGATCCAGCTAGAGTTCACGTGGTTTCCGACTTCAGAAATTTTGCCAACCTAAGGGGTACCCACCCCGCAAGAGATGTTTGTCCTCCCCACATCTTGGTTAATGGTGATTCAAGATGGTCTATGGTGGGTTGGATTTCCTCTTGGTATTCAATTAGGAGGGGGAAAAAAACACTACGAAAGGAGTTTCTGATGGGTCAAGATTTTACATGAAATGGAACGAGGAAAGGCTAAGCAAATAGCTAAAGAAAAAAGACATTCCCTTCTTGAACCAAGCCGGGCTACCTGATAAAGAAATGAGCTAGCACTTTATTCTCTATTGTGGCTCATTTTGGTCAAATAAGCTGCTGCACATAATCTCGGTGTAGGCCATATATATATATAGCATCATATCGCTATGTTCTATGTTTCCTTTTCATGTATCAATAAATTTGTTGCGAACCATCAAACTGCTGTAACTAATTTATATCCTCCATCTAAAGCTCCAATTGAGGGAATATGCAAGACCTTGCTTGCCACTGCAGACACACTCAACCACCATGAACTGCCATGGACATTAAAAAAAAAAAAACTCAATTTTAGACTCAATGCTTGAAAGACAACAAAATCGAACTTATGTGCGAGTCCGATTCCCAAAACAGTAACATTGTTACTGAGGATAATGGAATCATGGTTCGGATCGGATTGAATCAGTCCCAAATCGGATCGAATCAAGAGAAATTCAATTAACCGATTTCCACCGAATCAGACCGATTCTTATCCGATTTTCATACGAATCGGTCTGATTCTGACGAATCGTGACAAGTCAGGAAAATCTGATTCGCCTCGATTCCCTAATACTGCGAACCTTGAATGGAATTACTGTATGTCCTGTCATGGGCAGGAGCGCTAATGGTAAATATCCATGGACTAAGAATCTATTGGGTTGTATGTAAAATTTTTTATTAGAAAATAATTTTTCATGAAATGACTTTTACATGAAAATAAAAACTATAATTATCTATTTGCTTCTTAGGTAAATATTTTTATTGATTATTTGTGTAAATAAAATATTAAAAAATATGAAAAGTTAATAATATTAAATGTAAACATTTACTAAAGAGTTGTATGGGAACACATGAAATATTATGCTCCACTCCAATGAGAGGAGGGGGTCACGTAGCCCTAGTGTATTATTCATCAAAAATTTTATTTTATTTTATTTTTTATTTAAATATTTTTTAAAAAATAAAAAATTAAAACAACTAGTGAAAAACAAATAATTTTGACAAAGATAATTTAAATTTAAAAAATAAAATAAAAATAGAACTTGAATGAATAATGTTCTACGGATACTATAATAAAAAATTAAAAATCAAAACAACTAATAAAAAAATAATTAGATTTGACAAAGACGACTTAAATGAGGGAAAAAAATAAAAAAACAACATGAATGAATAGTATTAGAAAGATTGGCGCTGTAGTTGGATTAAAAACGGAAGAAGACGGATTTGACGGACTTTTGCTCCCGATGCCAAAATCCGAAACTTTTTGGATGAGATTTTACGGATTTTACTTTTCAAGAATACCAAATGACTAAAAAAAAATAAAGTTTCCGGTTTTCCTGGGTAGGGTTTTACGTTTGGTTCCTAACTGAAAGCATGCTTCTTGGTGATGGACCAGTATTGCCGGCTGCCTGCACAACAAAATATTCTAGCTTTTACAGCTGAAAGAAATGCCATGTCGATAGGGTTGGAAAATGTTGCAATTCCAGGTGGACGGCCAGTAGGAGTGATGAATAGATTTATGAAGGAGAATTAGCAGCGGAAAAAGCAGCTGAAAATTGAATCTATACAAGATTAGCATATAGAAAGCATATTCAAATCTGCTACTTTGTAATGTATGCAACGTATACCATGATTTGTGGGATGTAGACATGTGCTTGGTGCCAGCAGAAATGTGAATTGGACACGGCAGCATTTCGAAACAAAACATGGGGGCATGAGAAGTAAGCAAATGCTGGCATATTCATATGCACTTTATAATATATATATAGTAAAAAAAATCAATCAATTGAAATCCATTCATAGTCCAAACTGTCAAACACCCTCTCACGAAACAATGGATCACTTATGCATCCATAGACAATAGGCAAGTTATATATATCTGGGATTTCCTAGGCATCATACATCAATCAGTCAGGCTATCATGGGCAATCTAATGGACTGTAGAAAAAGTCTTTACATGGTCCTCTTTATCCAAGTAGCATTTTTTCAATATTATGGGAAATTTGAACTGCAAGAAATCGGACACACTATGAAGGGCTAGCCGATTTGGGAAGCATGCTTAAATTCAGACTGTGCTATAAGCCTATAACATCAAGCTGATCATAGAGACAGCCTCTCTGCGGGAGTCTGATCCACATAAGAGGTCTCTGCTTAGCACATTTGGTATTCAGTTACCTCCACTGCCTACGCTCTCCATTCAACTTGTTTGGTGGTACCTGCCCCTGCTATGTTATCCCAAGCTAAGTATGGAAAAAAACTGGTATTTCTTGTTGTGGTGGTATCATTAAAAACCACAATGGTGATGTGGTATTTGCTTTCTCTCACTATTATGGATTCTGTCATAGCCTTATTGCTGAAACCGGAGCACTTCTTCGTGCGCTTAGATGTGTGAAGGCTATGTTCTGCAGGTTGGGATTCGTTGGATGCGACACGAGACTTCCAGTTGATATTATTATGGGTGTAATCTCCTGTCCTTGGAGTTTGATCCAGTACATCTGTGAAATCAGGAAGTTATAGGAATCATCCAGGGTTTTCTAACATGTATTCAAAGAAGGAAGTCAACCTGCAGACCGGCCAGCTGATCTTGCTTGTAAATCTCTTGTTCATTCATTTTTTCCTTAATTGGCAGTATTTGAATGTACAGTTCTTACTTTTTATGAAATAAAGCTGGGGAGTGGTGAATTGCCACCTCCAAGTCCTTTTCCTAAAAAGAAAATGACAAAAATATCAATCAAATTATTTTATGGAAGAAAATCAAATTAGTGAACCAAGATATTCAAATGTGCAATCTGAAGAGTCATTCAAATGCTCATTTGAAAACCTAAAACAGAGTATTATCATGCACGTGTGATCTTGCATCTGAGTAAATATCTAACATGCTTCTCTTGTGCAGGTAACACAACATTTCACACTTTTGCATCACACTCTTACTCCTTCCTAACATTTCCCATCAAATAGTACAGACTGTACATAACCGAAATCAACTATCGGATGATATATACCCAATGTTGAATAGGTACAACCATACAAGACAGCCAGAATGAGATTAAGTACAATGATCCTTCAGATTTCTGAGAAATTTAAACTAGTGTGTAACGCATGCCACATGCAGATCTATAAAGGCTATGCATTGAAGGATCTCATTGAGTATAAGTGTTCTTTTGCAGAGAAAAATATGACTACATTTTTGGACATCAACAATTATTTCATATGCATCAGAGTCTCAGACTAAGTGGAACCATCAACAAAGAAGAAGAAAATTACAACAAAGTTAAGGAAATCATTCTTCATACTGTATGCTTCAGACTAAGTAAAATCACAGAAAGCATGATGTCTATACATAGAAAACATGAATAATATATGAATATGCCATGAGGAATTGAGGATTCAAATAAGAAATTGAAAGAACAGCATTTTGACAAACTCGGAGAAAGGACAAAAACTCAAAACTTATGCACAAGGGGAACATGTGGATTGTGGAACATTTAATTGTATTTGTATTCACCCCTGAGAAGCATATTACTGCATCCCCTAACAAGATTTCTCATTATAATAAATTGAGGATACCCTTAGAAAATAGACATATTAGTGTTTTAATCCAGAAAGTTGTTGAAGTAGCATGTGTTATTATGTTATGTATTTTCAACGTGATTTGAAAAGAATAAAGAAACTGAATATCTCAGAGGAAGGAAGTTGCTCATCTTCACCACAGACTGTAATTCGCATCTATATTTCTGTATAAGAGAGGGAGGAAGAAATTTAGAACTTCCCCTTCCCCTCCCCGTCACCAACTTACCCACCTAAAAAAACACAATTTATATTTGTCCTCATTACAACATCTACACAGTCCCTTTCTTTTGTTTACTTTTCTGGGTGTTGGAGGGAGATGGGGGATTCACCAAAGTTCAAAGCAATGTAAAAAGGCTTGCAACAAGTACAAGCTGCACTTAAACTGTAATTTTTAAAACCGAAGTGGGAACACAAAGCAATCAAAGGAATACTGAAAACATTTTGAGATGAACAGTTAAGAAAAAAAATCCTTAAACATGAAATCTGAGCCAAAGGACCTTCAAACAACAATACTGGAAGCGGATGATGGCAAACTAGCATAAAACAGAAGGCAGGAGCAACAAGCGCAAAAAGGTTGACATGTCTGGTTTATTGCAGCAACAAAATCAGCAGCAAATCCTCCAAAAA
Organism: Colocasia esculenta; assembly: GCA_014218235.1. Classification (NCBI taxonomy): domain Eukaryota; kingdom Viridiplantae; phylum Streptophyta; class Magnoliopsida; order Alismatales; family Araceae; genus Colocasia; species Colocasia esculenta. The sequence continues at coordinate 129,451,362 of CM024763.1, read as the reverse complement.
GCAGACGGGATACTGCAATAAGATACACCAAAAAAGAAGAAAAGTCAGTACCACTGCCGCTACTCCTACTCCAACTAGATATGGAGCCTTGTAAATAGCAATGCTAAAACAAAATAAATAGTAAGTCTGCATAAAATGCTGGTACCATGACAAATACAATATGAAACATATGAAAATATCAGCGATTACAGTGCAGGAGAAGCCATGCCACTTGTATTCTCAAAGTGATGCCCAGCAACAATGAATGGAATTCCATGATTACCCACTGCAATTGATGCAGTGTGCGTGCAGATCAATCAATACCAATTTTAATCTACTGTGAATAAACTTTTAATATGATAGAGATTTTGAAAACAAAAAGAAAGAAAAAGAAAAAACATATTCAAGTAATGTAAACAGGGAATAGGTTAGGAAAGGAGTAAAGCTGGAGAAAGCTTAGGTCAAAACTCTTGAACTAATGTCAGGATATTGATATTCCTTCCAGATGCATTTCGCTAAGGTGTAAAGTTGATTAAACACATAAAAAGAAAGAATGATCGAGACAGTATGAGTCAGATAAACTTTTTGCTTTGAGAGATGTCTAAATTTTACCACTTCTATAAATGATAATCATGAAAGCAAATATTTTTAATTAAAATTAGAATTAGCTTAAATGCTCACACAGAGGTGTCTGGGAATGTAAGAGGTGTCATATGTTTTTTTTTAGAAATTGGCCGAAGGCCAGGTTTCATTAGCCAAAAGGCAAAGGAAAAGCAAAAAGCATACAAAATGAAAGAGAAAACCAGAAAAAACCAGAAGAAAGGTAAAGGAAGAGGGATGACTACCAAGATGGTAGAAGCCCCAACCCCAAACCCTAAAAAAAACCACCCAATTACAAGGTAAATTTCCTCCACCCCTTCAGCTGATCTAAAAGGGCAGAAAACTTGACTGACTCACCAGAGACACTAAGATGCCACTGATACACAAAAGAGAGACAATCATTAGAATAAGGAACAAGTTTTTGAACTCCAAGTTAAACAACCTCTTATTCCTTTCCTTCCAGATAGACCAGAGCATCGTTGGTAAACACAATTCCATAGGTCCTCCTCAACTCCTGTGGGTTATACTTTGGCCAATAATCAATAAACTGATGCAAATTGAGGGGAACACAACATGTGACATTAGTAGTCTTGAAGAACAGCTTCCATACAGTTCTGACAACTCCACAAGCAGTGAATAGATGATCCAAATCCTCCTGGAAACATGCACAGAATATGCTTTCTTTTCTCGACTGTTTTCTGAACATATTGACCCTCCAAGCAATTTTCCACATAAAGACCTGATTTTCAAAGGTAACCCCTATCCCACACTTGCTTATGCCATCTGACCTTCAACCCTCCTTGAATAAGCAGACGGAGTCACGGACCACTGATTTGACTGAGAATTTCCCCGACCTCTCCCATTCCAAACTCTGCTATCCTCCATACCAGGGGATATCTTAGTGTTGTCAAGTGCCTCAGATAGAAAAAAAAGGAACTCAGAGATCTCATCCTCCACAAATTCCGTCTGAACCTTAAGTGCCATGACGAACCAGATTGAGATGGGACCACAAATCAGCCAAAAAAACCTGAGACTGTGACGCAGTTCTGAACAATCTCGGACATGAGAACATAAGAGGCTCATTGGTTTAACCATGGGTCTTGCCACAATTTGATTCTCCGACCATCTCCCACCTGAAGCCTAGAAGAGCACAAGTAGAAGTCTAAATTCCCTATAATGTGCTTCAAATTGAGGATAAATTATTACTACTCAGTAACTGGGAACACCACCCATCCACATTCCACAAATACTTCCTCTTAACTATACAGCTCCACAATGCCTCGTCATTTACATCTAATTTCCACAGCCATTTCATGAGTAATGCATTATTAATAATCTCCATTGGCACTAGGCCTGCACCACTTCTTCTTTCAACCTACACACCTTAGCCCAGGCAATAGGGTTAACACCATGCACTTCTGGCCCCTTACCTCTCCAGAAAAATGCCGCTCTCGCCGATTCCAGTTTCTTGCAAATGCCTTAGGGGCTTTAAATATGAACAAGAATATAAAGGAAGGCTAGACAACACCACCTTAGAAAGAATCCATCTTCCCCAGCAGATAAGAGTCTGCCCTTCCACCCACTAATCCTGTCACTGAACTTCTTAACCATTCCATTCCAATCTGAAATTCTCAGAGATCTATCAGACAAGGGCAACCCAAGATACTTAACAGGGAAACTCCCCCATTTCACACCCATGATCTGCTCAATCTGAACCCTGATATTATCATTTGCTATGTTCCCCACCAACTCACTCTTACGGAAATTAATTTTCAAACCAGTCACCGACTCAAGAAGTCTGAGGAGGATCCTCAAATTAATGAGCTTGTCAAGGTTATTTGAGGAAAAAAGGATTGATGGTGTCATATGTTCCATGGCCATCACCATCAAATGGCAAAATATACCCTTGGGTCACATTGAAGATCCCACTGGTTATAGCAGAAGCTACAAAATGACTGGCCCCATCTTTTACAGAACCCATAGGGAAAATCTCTTGTAACCTTACCTCACAGAAGCAGGAATAATGAGGAACAGGATACACATTGACAGAATTGTCATCTGAGAAGCCTGGATGTGCTTGATCAATCCCTATATCGATAAATCCAACAACAATTCTTTCTCTTGCACCCTATGGTCAATCTTCTTTGACCCATGCTCCTTTGGGTAGAACCAAAAACTCAGGTATATGTGTTCGCTTCAGTCGGCACTGAGAAATCAAATACCAGACTTGCCTCTTCTTGTCTGCTAGCCAGTTTATCTGCCATGTTGGAAAGCAGAACCAGTCGTATAAGCTTGTTGAGATCACCTATGCGCTTCATCTCAAACAGGGTATATGATGCAAATTTAGCTTAATTTTTTTTTACATAAACATAAAAATGTGCAACAAAGATGCGGTGCACCAATAAGGCGAGCCCCGTATATCATTCAAGATCTTGCGGATTGGAATCCACATGCTAAGAGGGAAAAAAAAGGGAAAAGAGTCTGAACATTCAAGATCTCAAAAGATAAACGCATCACTTGGCAACCTCCTTTCCTGTGTGGTACTGAAGATTACACCGCAGGGGTGTACAAAACAAAGCACCCTCCATGCATCAAAGTTATGATGAGAAAAAAATGAACAAGGAGATAAGATGATTAGAAGAACACTACCATCAAACAGCTCTTGCTAGATCCATGTGGTATACATCGTGCTCGCAGGTAAAACCAATGTAAAAAGAAAAGATATCAGGATGAGACCAATAATTTAAAGTCCTTTATTCCACAAAAATGATTAGTACTTACTTTCCTTTCCGGATCAGATTTGCCAATAAAATAAAAAAATGTCAGAAATCAAAACCTAATTCCCATCATAACAACTATGAAAATCTAAGAAGTCTGCCCCATTAATTCCTAAACCTCTCTTACGATATCCCAATTCTACTAAGCACTAGTGGTCTCACCAATCTCCACGGATCTCAAATTGGCATTCCTAACAGCCTTTCCCTTGGCATTCCTAGAAGCCTTTTCCTTATCAATAGTAATGGTAAAGACGTTGTTGTTCAAGGTAGCCTTGTAAATAGCAATGCTGAAACAAAACAAATGGTAAGTCTGCATAAAATGCTCATATTGTGACAATGCAATATGAAACATAAGAAAATATCAGTGATTAGCAGATTACTGCACAGGATGAGCCACACCGCTTGCATTCCCAAGTGATGCCCAGCAACAATGACTAGAATTCCATGATTACCCACTGCAATTGATGCAGTATGCCAGCAGATCAATGAATATCAATTTTAATCTACTGTGAATAAACTTTTGGTATGATACAGACTTTGAAAACAAAAAGAAATCAAAATGATAAGCATATTCATGGAATGTAAACAGGGTATAGATTAGGAAAGAAGTAAAGGTGGAGAAAGCTTAGGTCAAAATGCTCGAATTAATGTCAGGATATTGATACTTCCTCCATATGCATTTCACTAAGGTGTAAAGTTGATGAAACACATGAAAAGAAAGAATGATCGAGACAGTACGAGTCAGATACACTTTTTGCTTTGAGAGATGTCTAAATTTTATCACCTCTATACATGATAATGATGAAAGCAAATATTTTTAGTTAAATTTTAAATTTAACTTAAATACTTACACAGAGGTGTCTGGGAATGTAAGTGTCATACGTTCCATAGTCATCACCATCAAATGGCGAAGGATAGCCGTGGGTCGCATTGAAGATCCCTGGTTACAGCAGAAACTGCAAAATGACTGCCTCTGGTTATAGCAGATAGGGAAAAACTCTTGTAACCTCACAGATACCAGAATAATGAGGCACATGATAAGCATTGACATAATTGTCATCTGAGATGCACGGATGTGTTGGATTAACTCCTGTAATGATAAATCCAATAAAATTCCTTCTCCTGCACCCTCTGGTCCACCTTCTTTGACCCAGGCCCCTTTGGGTAGACCCGAAATCTCAGATCTGTGTGCTGTTTCAGTATGCGCTGAAAAATCCAATGACACAGTTGCCGCTTCTTGTCTCCTAGGTAGCCTGTCTGCCATTTTGGAAGGCAGACACTGCCATAGAGTTTGTTGAGATCACCTATGTGCTTCATCTCGGACAGGATAAACGATCCAAATTTAACTTATTTTTGACTTTAGATAAACCTAAAAAATTGTGCAACAATGTGCAGTGTACCAACAAGGCAAGCCCCATCTCACATTCAAGATCATGCATCCACATGGTAAGAGAAAAGAAAAAAAACTCAGAACATTCAAGATCTCAAAAGATAAGAATATCACTTGGCAACATTCTTTCCTGCGTGGTGCTCAAAACGCTCCGCTTTATGGAAGATTACACCACAAAGGAGTGTACAAAACATAGCACCCTCGCCGCATGAAAAAAAGTTATGAAGAGAGAACAATATCATCGGACAGCTCTCTCTAGATCCATGCAGTATACACTGCTTGCACATGTCTAAAAATAGAGCTGAGACAGGAAAATAGAATCCGGGGAAAAGGACCAACAATTCAAAAAAGGCCTTTATACCATAAAAATGATCAGTTTTACTCAATCTAGAAACTCAAATTTTCCTTTAAACATCATATTTGCCACCAGAATAAAAAAGAGTCAGAAATCAAAACCTAATTCCATCAGAGTAACTATGCAAATCTACGAAGTCGGCACCATTAATCTCTAAACCTCTCTTACAATATCCCACTAAGCGCTACTGATCTCACGGATCTCTACTGATCTCCAATTGGCATCTCTAGCAGCCCTTCGCTTGGCATTCCTATTAGCCCTTTCCTTGCCACAAGTAATGATGAGGCTGCCGCTCTGCAAGGTAACCTCCACCGTGCTTGTCTTAGCATTTTCCGGAAGATCAGTCTCCCCAGAAAACTCCCTGGTGCGGTATTGGAGGTGCTTTCCGTCACGCAACATCCGCTCAATCTCATCAACTCGTTTGACCATAATCTTCAACACTCTTCCTCTCACCTCCAGCTTGATGTCCTCCTTCTGGTAGCCGCGGGCATCAAGCCTGACGACGTAGGAGCCGGCCTCCTCATTCCAGCCATGCTGGCTCGATGTTGTCAAGGAAAGAGACAGAGCTGGTAAAGGAGGTGAAGAGTTGCTCGCGTTCGCGAAAGGGATCCATCTTGGCGCAGCAGGGGCGGAGAAAGGAGGAGAGAATGGAAAGAGGGGTGCTATTGGCGAGTCACGAGAAAGCCCCCAGGCGCCATTTCCTTGGTATAAACTGTTCATATCAATATTATTACCTTTTGTCGATAAATATTATATACTCTTATTAAAAAATGATCAGATCAAATTTAAGATAAATTAATTAGGAGTCTCTAACAGATATTTAATTTATTTTCTAGTTCCTGACAGAACTGTAACTCATTACAGTAAATATTTACTGGTTACAGTATACGTTAAATCATATTATAGTAAGGACCAACTTAGGTGGTTTGGACACGTGTACCGTCGTCCTAACTCGGCGCCAGTTAAAACATGTGACCAAATTTTAGTGGATGCTAGTAAAAGAGCTAGGGGAAGGCCTAAAATGAGATGATGCGATGTTATTAAGAAGGATTTGGACTTTTTGAGTTTAAACACGACTATAGCACTTGATAGAAATCTTTGGCGGAAAAAGATTCATGTAGCCGACTCCAAATAATGAGATAAGACTCTGATGATGATGATGAGTAAGGACCAACTTATTATAGTCAAAGACTTCTAATTAATTTCTCCTAAAATCTACCCTAATTGTATTGTCACCGAAATTCTATTGGACACACATGTGCGTGCGCGCACACACAAAGGCATTGGGGGGAGGGATCTCTTGAACTACATGAGAGAGCGAGAGATAAACTTGTTGGGGGAGAGTGGGGGTGTAGTGTCGAGATGATGTTCATGATGCATAATTATAAGATTTTTGGTAGAAATACAATCGGCTAGTAAGATTTTTGATGAGGCTGCAAATTTAAGGTGATTTTTTATCAATTATCTCACATCCTAATACGAAATATCGGGACGAACAATTATAATCAAGCAAGTGAGTATAGAGCAATAGATATCAAATCATTAGACAATCGAGTAATAGAAATCACATATATGGATTTATGAAAGAAGATGCCACAATTTATTTTAATAAAAATTGATTACACATAATCATATCATAGAAGTGTTTACATTAAATGGATAGATCATAGAGCAGTTGTTTCGCAGTAACAAGATCAGTAAATAAAATTTTAAAAAATGTTTAAAAGTCAAAGACTAAAACGGTCTGCAGAGCACATAACTTCTTAGCACTTGGCCTAATCCCTATCAAGTTCTAGCCTTAGAGACTACTTGAAAATATTAGAAACTAGATCTCTACCTGTGCGTTGCACGGTTTTTTTAATATATATTTAATTATAATAAATTTATAGTTATAAATTAGATTTGATATGATTGTTATTAATAATAATAGAGAAATATTATATAGAAGAAAAGAAAACCTAATTTTCATGCGGAATACTAAATAGATCAAATATGAGAGATGCATATTATAATGGAGGCGAGTACTTATATTTTTAGATGGGTGACGGATTGGATAAAAAATACTATTTTTGTCAAGGGCGGGCCAAATGGAGAAAGGGAGAGGATTTGAATTTTAAATCCCGCTGAATTTGCTGATTGCGGTGACAGCACATAGAGAGAAAGAAATACAAAAATAGAGAGAAAGAAGAAGGGGATAGTTTTAGGCGGTATCACATATCTCAGTTTGGGCGGGAAAAGAAAAATTCGGGTGCTGTCACGTGTACTTCTAAGACTGAGTTTTATATAATAGTATAGATGACATACGAGTAAAAATTGTTCGGTAAGATTTACTGTAGTACCCCGGAAAATTTATTAATTAAAAATTATAGATAAATAGAAATTTCATCTATTAATAAATCAATTAATTAAATGATACACATCATTATTGCATGCGTACAAACCCCTATAAAAATTTTGTAAAAATAGTAGATATACTTTAAATAATGTTCTCTAATGACCTATCAAGAAATTGGGCACAGAAAAAATCGTTTAGACCAAGTTTAAGAATTTATGCGACTTATTAGCATAATTAAGGAATAAGTCGAAGAATCCATTATTTTCTGACCCAAAGTGGATTATAAATAAAAATAAACATGTGGTAGACTTTAAATAATATGGGATGATAGTCCATTATGATATTTGGACCAATGGATAATCTTGACCCATGAATAAATTATCTAATAAAAGATAATTAAAATCTAATAAGTAAAGTAAGTACATGGGTGTACAACTAGACTCACATGAGTTATTGGGCCAAGAGTAATTGCCCAAATGATGAATATTAGAAATATTGACATGAATAATATTTATTCAATTCAAAAATATAAAATTACTTGAATAAGTGTGATAAATAGATTTACATAAGGATAAATGGTGAATAATTGGAATTAAATCAATACCCATTAAGTCAAATTAGTAATGGGTTTTACTAATGGTCCTAGCATAAAGTTTTGGGCCCAATTATGAAGAGTCCACCATGAGATGAGAGTTAAATAAGTGAAATTCGTACCTAAAATATTAATAAATAGAAAAGGGTTAAGATAATGAGTATTTTAACTATTAATCGTCTTAGAAAGAGTTCTAAACCTAGTATAACTCAATAGGACTCTATCCTAATCTAAAATTGGGATTTAGATGAGAGACAATTGGGTTAAATATAAGAGACCCAAATTAAATAGGGAAATTCGTAACTATATTATTTCTTAATTAAAAATGGGTCATTAAAGTACTAATATGACTCATATATATAAGAGTTCTAAGCCTATCCTAACCCATTACCCACGAAATTGGACCTCTCCCCATCTTATTAGGTGGATAAATGAAAGAGAATAGGGAGATAAATGTGAAAATTCAGAGTTTGAAGGGAAGGGAAGAGTTTTAAGTTATTAGGACTCTTAAGCAACCTAATAGACCTCTAATTAGTGTCAACCAAGCCCCATTTTCGTGGCTGGAGCTCTGGAGCATGAGGAGAAGGGTTGGAGCAAGGAGAAGAAGAAGGTTGGAGCAAGGAGAACTTCGAAATTCGTCACCCCTCAACCCTAGGATCTTTACAGCGCAAAAAGGTAGGCAATCTCTCAAGCTAAAATCGTGAAATAATTACCCTAGGTATCCTTCATATACCTCTTCAAAAGCCCTATGGTTTCGTGGTATTTCGTTCACCCATTTGGGCGAATTTAATTTGTGACATCCTGCTGTCACCATGAACCCTAATCTCATGTTTTCTCTAATTCCCGATGTGTACATCCTCTCATGCCATGATAAAATTTTAAGATATACTACATCACACTAGCTTTCAAACGCCCATAGTCTTGATTGATTTCGATCTCTCATGAGAGAGAATTAAATCTTTGAATATCTGTCAGACCTGTGCACTCGACCCTCCTTGTTTCCTTTTTAATCTCGTGCACACTTGACATCATTCCATGATAAAATTATCATAAATATTACTCATGTTAGCTTTCAAACGCTGCTGGTTTCATAATTTTTCATGATGTATTCATCCCTGAATAATTCATTGAACCCTGACTGCGCCTGTTTAGGTCACCGAAATGTAACCTGATCAATATATATCTAAACCTTGTCTATTTTCAAATTAATCGTGCATGTTGATAGATATACATGTCTACTTTCGTTTAAAACTAGTTTCGTACTTTTTGGATCACCATACTATTTTATATGTAATTTGGAACGTTCATATATCACAGAGGGCTCGCCCTGGAAAAAAGAAAAAGAGCAAAACCCACATGTTATCGCGACGGCGCGACCCGCCGCGATAACAGTGGGGTCGCGCCGGCCGATGGCGTCGCGTCAAGAACGCGGCGGCATGAGCCGCCGCGATTCTCTCCGGACCGGGCCAGACCGCCAGGCCCCGTGTCGCGTCCGACCGCCCTGTCGCGACTTGAATCGCGACGGGTAGGCCGTCGCGTTCTTGAAATTTCGGCCAGAACCTTTAATTGCTCTTATATCCCTACTTTAAATGTCATCTAATCCTTGTACAAGTTAAACCATGTACTGTTAAGCTTGATAAATGATCTGAATATTTTTATTGGATAATATTTAAATGACTCTTATTAATTTAAAAGCCGTGAGCACGACTTACTCTATTCCCATGATTTCTTTACACTTGCACACTAAACATTGTTTATTGCCATTTGACCCTATTAAATTACTCAATAATGTATCTGGTAATTAAGTGAAATTAATTACCTAATTTACCTATTATTTAAATGACACATGTCTTCGTTTTACTCGCGTGATTTGTACATCGTTATCGCGTCCCTCTGCCTTCGAGCACTCGAGGCAAGACAGACAACGTTTCGTTACACACTTTTTCTTGACATGGACCACCTCTCCATCGGGAATACTCTCGACTGGACCAGGGACTCCTTGTCAAGGCCTCCGTAAGTCTTCTTGGCTTTGGCGCACGTCCTTAGCCGACGAGCTGGTTGTACCTTTAAATCCCGTTACACTCTTAGGGATCAGTACGATCCAAACAGCCTTAGTGAGATCTCTCTTATCTTGTGATCACGCCGGACCATCTGGCTCGTGTACGCGGCACGGCTAATGGGCGGATGTGACTTCTACCTGACTGCCGGTACCCGACCTGGTACTGTGCAACCGTTACTATCGTGGTTTATCGTTGTTTTACGATTATACCCCTATCTCGTCTACTATCCTTGTACTCTCATCTGTTCACGTTCACTCTACTATCTCGTCTATTCATCTAGTACTCTCTTGAGACTCTTGAGCTGTTGTGGCTCCCATTGCTTGTACTATACATGACTGTCTAGCGCCATAATATGGGTCTGGTGACCTACTGACTTGAATGCTAAGTGTGCAGGGCACGGAGAGTGTCCGAGGGGCTCCAATCTAGTCCTGGGGGCAGAGAGCCACCCGAAAATACCTGCAGGGGCTATTGACGGTGTTCTGCATTGCACCGGTTCTGACTATCTCGACATTGGCTAGACATCTAATTGTTTTACTATTAGTCTGAGGAGTTCAGACATAGTGTGCCAGTTCTGTGCTATTAGTGTGCTAGCACTGACTGTTATAACATTAGTCTGAGGAGTTCAGACGAAATGTACCATCGTGAAACGGCTACTGTCCCAAAGTGACTATTGTCGTACTCGACTAGTGCACCGTGGTGCAACCATACATGCTATCTCTTTACATGCAATCTCGTTACACGCTATCTTGATATACAAGCTATCTCGTTACACGCCACCTTGATACAAGCTATCCTATTTCATGTCATTTTGATACACGCTATCTTGTTATACACTATCTTGTTACACGCTATCTCGTTATGTTGTCATCCTAATTTTGCAATACTCTTGAGAAATGTATTATCGTTCACTTGTTATCTTGCACTATTACTCTCTCAACTATACATGATCGTTCTCTCTAGTTAACCTGCGTTACAAGATATTAATCACTTAAAGCATGCTTGTTTACACGAGATATTAAGTCCTACTGAGCGTTATCGCTCACCCTTCGTTATTTGTTATTGTGTTTTCAGGTAAGTCAAGGAATGACCATACACCCAACAACGGGATTGGACTGGAGTGATGAGCGTCCTGAAGACATAAAGATAGAATGTCCTTAGTACCTTAGAGTCTGGTTAGATATTTGCTTTATACTTCTTTTCCAATGTAATAATGTCATTGAGCCCTATGTTTTTGGCCCCGAATTAGTGGTTGTAATAGATTAGATGAATTATCAATAAAATGATGAGTTTTATTGTAATTATTGTTCATTAGTTGCTCTGATATTTGCGAATGTATGCGCAATTATATTACCATACTCGTTGTTCATGCCTCCCGATTTATTCCGCTGCTAATTGGCGGGGCATGACATTTACCCTTTCAGACAAACCCGAATTAGATATTAAAGGGACAATGATCATGTTGAAAGAACAAGTACTTCAGAATTGATTTTGGAACAAGAATAATAAAACAGTCAAGTACCCAAACAAGGGCTTCAACAGATGATCAATTTTAATCATGACCGAAAAGAAGACATATTCAGAACTGGATTTCAAAATTATATCTGAATGGTGTTTGAGAATGCATTTCAAAACTAGGAATTTCAATGATCAAGAAATGGGGCGCCAAGCATGTGAAATTAATTCAGAAACATAGCTGAGTAATATAATACTTATTTCCACATGTTTCTACTCAAATAATCAATCACATAAGATCATGAATTGTCATTCAATAACAGAATTACACATATATATAGTTGTGTCATAGCTAAACACATAGACTTTTACTTTCTACTTGGCCAATAAAAATATTTGGATACTCCTCCTAGGATCAGACTAAAGGCCCCGACTCTCAGACATTAGTTCAACAGAGGCACTAGACTACAACATATACTCTTACAACAATTTCATACATATATTGATAAAATTGGTTAAGAATTTTCAAGAACAGTACTTCAGATTTTTGAGAGAGTAAGATCAAGAATTACATAACAAGGGTCTAGAAATTAGCTGCTAATATGCTCAGAAAAGAAATGATCCAGCATGATTAACAAAAAGAGAAGCAAACTTAACTAGGAATTTTCAAAATCAATCAGAAATAAGGGGACTAATTAAGACTCATTAGAATATTCAGTGAGAAATGATCTAGAATTAGTTAGGCATAATCAGGTTCATACATTGAACAGGCTCAAGGATGAATTCAAAAATAGCATGGGTTAATCAATGAAAAGACATCAATTATTATTCAATGATGTTCAAGGTTAATCAGTGAAAGGAAGATAAAATTAACTAAGATTAATCAAGAATATTTGAGGGGAAATTTTTAAGAATTAAGTGAGAATGATTAGTCATAATATGTGTTTCAAAGAAGAATTGTTTATGAGACTTTATATCAGGGGAATTGTTTTGGATGTTCCAAGAAAAATCGTTTTCAAAGGAAAGAATCGTTTTAGACTTACAAGAAGAATCATTTTTAAACGAGTTTGCAAAGAAAGAATTGTTTTTTAGTTTACGGAGAAGAATCGCTTATTTTATTTTATTTTTAACTAAGAATCGATTTGAGGTATGAACTAAAGAATCATTTTGATATGTGTTTAGAGAATCAATTCTGTTAACTTCAAGGTGAAGACTTTTATATTGGACCAAAGAATCTTTGTGACTTATAAAAGAAGAATCGATTGTGAATCTAACTGTGAGACTTAATTCTGAATTCAAATATAAGACTCAATTCTGAATGATGTCAAAGGATGTAGAGTGAGTTAATTAACCATCTTCCTTTAGAGGTTGTTTGATATTAAGATAGATCGACGATAAATTGAATATAGTTTTAAAATTTTAAAAATATCTTAAAAATTTTGAGAATATTCTCATTCTATTCTCGATCTATTTCGATACCAAACATGATCTTATATCTTATTGATCTATCTGTACAGTTTGATTGTGCCGTATTAACTTGGTCAACCTCTCAAATCTAGTGCAATTCGAAACCAAGTACTTCCCAACTCTCATCATTTTCCACATATGGAACTATTTTGACATCCATCTCAAAGAAATTATATATATATTATATATATATATATATATATATATATTATATATATATATATATATATATATATATACTGAACTCATAGGTGATTGTTAATAGAAGGGTTAATGATGAATAAAACTAGATACCTGAGGATTAATTACATATCCAATATACAATTGGACTTATCTTCCCCAACTCATGTCTCTCAAGATGATATGGCGCCTAAGCAGGACCTGCAAAGTGATATAGGATTTACTTCAGTTGCTGAATATATTATCTAAAGTTGAAAATATCTTCATATTTTTAGGCGCAAGGCTATTTTAATCAGAAGTGTCCGATCAATAAACTAAAGGTGAGGAATTTGAGTATTTCTCAGGCCATTTGGGCCTTTGTCCTTGAGTTCTTTTTTTTCGTATATATTTTAGGATCTCGATCATCTACAGAGTTTTGATTTCCATATATGTTGTCTCTTTCTTATATATTACTTATTTTTTTGTGTTTTTTTTTTTATGATTGACCTATGCTAGTCAGTTGCATAGGGGTTTGTCCCCACTTTATTGGCCGGATTGGATCTTTTAAAAATATATAAGGACTTATTTCAGATGAGACATGACTTGTAAAAGTGTAACAACAATTACACTTTAACAAGCTCCACATCACAATTGTTACACTTCACAAGTCTCATTTCAGACATCGTAATAAACAAAATAAAACGAATATTTTGAAGGTTGATGACCTTATACTTTCTGAACGTATGGTGCTTAATTATATCATCAAGGTTTCATTAGGTGTTCCAAATTATTGTGAGAGAAAAAAGTTCCATGTAATAAATAGGAGTGGTTCTGTAAGGAGGATATCTTAACAGGGCTGCAAAATATATATCTGGAGAAAGATTTAGTATATTTTTATATTACATTTTAAATATAATATGACTAGATAATAATTTTAAATGACATCTAACAATTAAAAACAGCGGAGAGGGGTTTTCACGTCCACGCAATTGACAACTACATATAAGTCGAATTAAGCCCTCGAATACCTTATAAATCGTACTCTTGAAGCAATTAGAACATGGATACCTGATTCTATCTCCAAATCTACAGCATACACGACCAACTATCACAATGTGGTATGAAATTTATGTAAGAAACCCACTGTAGGTCGTATGCATTTTTCCAAGAGCAAATAAAAATTTCCTGATGTTTGGAAATAGATTAGAGGGTGAACCAACCAAAGCATGAACAAGTGAGCGAGTCATCAACCAGATTCCAACTCCCCCCACCCACACAACAATATCAAAAAGCCTGTCGGTAAGAAAACCAGCTGTCTGAGCAGCTGGCCATGCTCCTATAAAATGCTTGGAGAAGCAAAGCTTAATCCATCATCTCGCTCTCCCAAAGTTTCGCAGCAACAAATCCACTATTCGTTCCACTTCCACCATGGCTTGTAAAAGCCTTGGCCACTTTGCGCCCATCATCCTTTTGTTGGTGCTCCTCTCTAGCACCGACGTCTGCAGAGCTGCCCGGCTTTTGCTGGAGCTGCCAAAACCCGAGTTGCCACCGGTGCCTCTGCCTCACGAGCCAACGATACCAAAGCCCGAGCTGCCGTCTCTGCCGGAGGTGCCCCATCTTCCCAAGCCAGAGGTGCCACCTCTGCCTCACGAGCTGCCAGTGCCAAAGCCTGAGCTGCCCCCTTTGCCGGAGGTGCCCCACTTTCCCCAGCCGGAGGTGCCACATCTGCCACACGAGCTGCCAAAGCCTGAGCTGCCTCCTTTGCCGGAGATACCCCACTTTCCCAAGCCGGAGTTGCCGCCTCTGCCAGAGGTGCCGCACCTTCCGAAGCCAGAGCTACCAACTTTGCCGGAGGTGCCCCAGCTTGCCAAGCCAGAGCTGCCCCCCTTGCCACATGAGCCTGTTCTGCCGAAGCCGGAGCTGCCACCTCTGCCAGAAGCGCCCCACATTCCCAAGCCAGAGCTGCCAGTTCCGCCGAAGCCCGAGTTGCCGCCCCTGCCGGAGGCTCCCCACCTCCCCAAGCCAGAGCTGCCGCCAGTACCACATGTCCCGGAGCTACCCAAGCCAGAGATACCAAAGTTGCCGGAGACTCCCCACCTCCCCAAGCCAGAGCTGCCGCCAGTACCACATGTCCCGGAGCTACCCAAGCCAGAGATACCAAAGTTGCCGGAGGCTCCCCACCTCCCCAAGCCAGAGCTGCCGCCAGTGCCACATGTCCCGGAGCTGCCGAAGCCAGAGATCCCAAAGCTGCCGGAGGAGCCCACGTTGCCACCGCTGCCACATGAGCTCCCAACGCCAAAGCCGGAGCTTCCTCCTTTCCCCCACGAGCTGCCGAAGCCGGAGCTACCGAGCTTTCCTAAACCATAGATCATGAGATAGGCGGCAGCGGCACTACGCCATTTTCTTTTACTCTTGCATTTACATGTTCTCTGGACGCATGGATCGATCCCAGTACTGCATCCCCAGCACCCACTGCACCGTCATGGAGGACCTATATATACTTCGGTGTCTGTATCTGTACTGTCATGGAGGACCTATATATACTTCGTTTGCCTGTTCTATGTTTGAGTATGTAATGACTAGCTAGCTATTTGCCTGTTATGGGCAATGTTGGTTCAGAGAGTGCCCTCATCTTCTTCCGTTGTTTCATTCAGATCAAACTTTGTATGGCTGTTGTAGTTTTGGATTTGTGGTGGCTCATCAGTTCGATTTCATCTTAGTTGGTAAAATGTTTTTGAATGGTTTATATATGTATGTATAAAACAGAACGAGCTATCAAAAGAAATAGTTGCCTTATATGTTTTAACTTTTAAGTCTAACATATTTTAGTTAATATTTATTTCTTTATTTAATATAAAAGATACCTTTTAATGCAAGAGAGAGAGGGAGAGAGTTTTGCAATAAGCTGAGATTGCAAGACTTGCAATCCCATTGGTTGAGAGGTCTTATCGAGCCTCTTCTCTCTTCCATTTTTAACGGATGGAATTACAACTTGCAATCCGCATCAGCTTATTGTAAGATTGCATCTTGTATTTATAAATATTTCTCTTCTTTATATCATGATATATATTTAAATTATGTATACATATATATATACACACTCGAGTAAAGTCACATATCATCGCCGTTGTTTTCATGAATTGTCAAAAATACTACTAACATATTCAAATATTTGTGGTTATGCTACTCATACCTTATTAAAATTACGAATTTGCCCTCCAAATATGAAAGTAAGTCCTCTTTGATGTAAGATTGTTGCACAATAATTGAAGTTATAATTTGAATAAACAATTAAAAATTTAAAGTGAATGAGGAAATGAGGTAGCAACTGAACTAAATGTGGTTTCTTAATTATAGGTCCTCTCTCTCTCAACTGAACTAAATGTGGTTTCTTAATTATAGGCTCTCTCTCTCTCTCTCTCTCTCTCTCTCTCGTGTGTGTGACTCTATCTTTTTTTTTTTCACAAAAGTCCAAAAGGGCCGATTTATATATGTAAGAAGTAACTCTGAAACAGAGTGAGAACCGCTACATGTCCCAATAAAATTTGGAGTTAACTAGAACTCCATAGAAATTCTATCCCATGAGTGTGTACGACGAAGGACTACCGTGGTCGTAACCCTGGTCTTCGAGAACAACGCTCCATGTAATCTTCTTCTGAATCCATTTCGATACCTCTGAGTCGAGTTTAAAATCAGGCATAAATATATTCTCTGCTCTGGCAAGCTCGACCGCCGTAGCATTTTTTTCTTCTCCAGTCTTCGTTATTATCTTGCATAGATAGATCAAGTGCATTAATCTCCTCTAATTGCTGCACCGGACTAGATGAACGATATCTGACGATCGGTAAAGAAATTCTAACCCCTCCTTTGCGAGAAGGACGAGAAATGGTTTTCCGACGTCCAGAAGAAGAGCCGTTAGAACGTGTGTTGGAGCACTCACCTTGATTCAGCTTTTCCAGAACAATTGGGGACTTAGGAGACTGGCGCACTACTTGTGCAAATGTCAATGGAGTATGTACCATAGCTTTCACATCTTGCCCCATTTGCACCGTCGTAGAAGCTGGAAGAACAGTCGTCTCGCTAGATATTTTTAACTCGGCACCAGGTAAATCTCCCGTATGCTGTTGCAATGTTAAAAGCTCCTTAGACGATTGGGGTAGACTCCACTCCATCCAGCGCAGCCTAGTTAGAAGGGCCCATTATATCCACCGAAGGGACCAAATGGCCTAGCATACCTGGCGTACCTTCTTCAAGACAAAAAGCAGCAATTTCAGAAGGAGGAAAGTCTTCCAGAGAAGATATTGTTTGCGCGCCGTCTCCAGCTGGTGACCGCGCATGCTGTGTTTCTTTCCCTGATTCCGGATTGATCGCGCCAACATTAGCAGTCTTTCCACGAACGACCACGCTCTTTACGGGAGAAACGGGGTTTCCCTGAAACGCCGGTAGCGAAGGCGGATCGCTGAAGAGCGCCGCCGCGGGGTTTCCATAAACAATCGGGCTCATTCCGGGAGAAACGAGGTTTCCCTGAAATGTTGGTAGCGAAGGCGGATTGCTGGAGAGCGCCGCCGCGGGGTCACTGGCAGGCGCCGCCGCGGCGGAAGACGCCACCATGAAAACCACCATGTTGCCTGCTTCGCCTACGGAGGCACCTGAAAGCTTCAGCATCCACCTTTGGCGATTTGGAGGGGCCTGCTCAAGCACTGTTGGTGCATTACCGGTGTCATCCTTAGTATTATGCACTTGTACGCGATTACAGTTAGAGACAACATGGCCCATCAAGCAGCAAGAAGTGCAGTATTCTGGCATGAGTTGGTACAGAATCTTTTGCCAAAAACTAGTAGACCTCATTCCCATTTAAATTCTGGATGGCTTGTCCTTCAGAAGATCAAGTTCAACGCATGGATAAGCTGCCGAGGCATTTGTGGGTTGTGACATACGGAGTGCCACCTGCAAGACCCGCCCAATATTTCCTGCAATAGATCAAATACACGATTCATGAAACAAATTTGGTTTCAAGGCAGGGAACTCTATCCAGACCGGCACAATTGGGGGCTTCTTCCCACATTCAAAATCGATCGTCCACTTTAGGAACTTGAATAGAAAACCCTTCACAAGAATCTGTTCCCGCAGTAAGAGGCGCAAGTAATCACCCTCAGAAGTACATTAGATCAAAAGATGACGATTATCCAATGCAGCAATGATGAAGTCGTGGCCTAGAGTAAGTCGTTGCTGAAGCAGCTGCTTGATTTCTTGAAATGGAGGACGTCCGTATGGAGTTTTAGCTACTAAAGCAAACTGGAGTGGCTTGAGAGTAGCAACAATCTCTTTCGAAGAGAAGTAGACCGCCGGTTCTCCAAGATCTGTGAAAGCCGGTTGATGAACGACGATGGAGACCGGGGCAAACAAAGGCGCATCCGCGAGAGCTCGAGCATAGTTTTTTGTTGGCAGAGGTGAAGGATGGTTCGGGGAGGAAGTGGGGGCCGAGGAGGGGGGCGTTGTCCCCCCTCCTTGGGAGACCATGACCGCAGCCACAAGAAATCCAGAGCCTCTCTCTCTAGAAAACTAGAGAGAGAGAGGTCGACAAAAAATACTCTATCGATCTTTTGTGAATTGTTAAAAGTATTGAAATGGTGCCCTTAAACTTGATGCATAAGAATGGAAAGTGTTGATCTTCATGGTTACATGCAAAATTCGTGTTGCGTTATCTAAAATATGTGTTTTAAGTGTGCGAGATAGTTGGGGTCTACAAGCCCAATAAATTTGATAGGTATTGTTGAAGAAATTAAGCTACATAGAGTAAACCAAGGAGAAAGCTATATGATCTTCCGCCTAGGGTTCTTGAAGAGAACCTTCTTCTTCTTATTATTATTATTGGGGGGTTAGAGCCTTCTGACTACAACAAGGATCTCGGCTCTTGTTTCCTTATTTTCCTTCTATGAAGTTGATCCTTTGTTGTGCTTGTTGAATTGGCCTTTTAAAATGCTTGTGAGCTTTGGACTTGTGTGTGTTTAAGAGCGTACTTGTACCTCAAAGAGATTGGGTTCCTGCTCACTTGGACCCCAAGATGGTGTAATTAACAAGCACCTAAACTTTCTCTGTATCATTTCTAGTATAAGTGGAAAATTTGCACATTAATGGAAGAATGGATGTAGGGGAAAGTGGGGGTTCAAACCACGTATAAATATCGATCTTGTTTATGTAATTGATCCATTATATATATCTCCTATTCCTATCTTTTGTGTTTGCTTATGTTCAGGCTATTCTATTAGGTGTGGTTACTGCTTACGTTGATATTGGAGGCTGTTTTGCAAAGTTCTAATTTCTCTCTTGAAATCCAATACCCCTACCTGTGTCGTACCTCCGAACCAGCATTAATAATCCATGAATAGAAGTTTAAGTGTGATTAAGAAAAATTAACCGAACTGTAGTCAATTACCTTACAAGGAGTATGTTTGTGGAATTGAGTATATATATATATATATATAATATATATATATATATGAGGGACCTTTTCATAACTAGATACATGAGTTGAACAGATAATTAATCAGTAAATGTGAAAATATGTGTTATATATGTAAAGTAAAGATAAGAAAAAAGAAAAACAATCTAGACTATAGCCATTAATACATTGAGGTTAAGAGTTAATATCCACATATACTACAAGAAAATGCGGATATAGAGACCGAATTTGAGACCAATTTTATCGGTCGCAAATTCCGTCTCTGGAAGCGACCGAATAGAGACAGATACTATCGGTCGCATTTCAGAGACCGATTTTGAGACGGAACCTATTTCGGTCGCAAAATCGGTCTCTGATGCCCTATTTTCACCCGCGACCAATCTTTCCCTTCCACCTTTCCCTCCCGTCGACCCGACCCAATCTTTCCCTCCGGTCGCCGAGGAGCTCGCCGCCGCTGCTACCGCTGCCGCTGTTGACTCCGGCCGCCACCGTCGACGTCGCCGCCTCCGAGGAGATCCCCGCCGCCCGCCGCCTGCAGCCACTCCCGCCTCTCCATCACCGGTAAGTCCCACTCCCCCCCCTCCCAAGGTCACTCCTGCCCCCGCCCCCCCTGCCCCCTTCCTGCTCCCTCCCTGCCCTCTCCCCCCACCTAACGTCCCCTTCTCCCCCTCCGGCCCTCCCTCTGTCTCTCTCTCTGGACCTCTCTATCTCTCTCCCTGCAGTGCGTGCGTGCCGGAGGAGTCTCCGGCTCCCATCCCCCCACCTGCCCCTGTCCCCTGCCCCCTTCCTCCTCCTTAGGCGTCTATCTTCTCCTTAGGTGGTTTCGGCCACATACCGGAGCCACCGTCGTCGCGCCCATGGTCGCCACCACCGTTGCACCCCAAGCCTTCGCCGGAGTCGCACCCGGAGTACGCCAAGTCGGCGAGGTCGTCCTGCAAGTCCTGCAAGAACGCCATACAGAAGGACGTTCTCCGTCTGGGAAGGATGGTTCAGTCTACACAGTTCGACGGGTTCATGCCTGTATACTTCTGCTGCATCCTTGATAAGAACCCCTCTCCCGTTCCTTTCCTCTTCGCATCATTTTTTATGGCTGGATGGGTGACATCTCCTTTAGGTTTAGAAAGGACCTTGCCTCGTTTTGTTCGTCGTTGATGTTTCCAAGGAGTGGGTTTCCTCCCCTCATGGTGTTGTGGAGGTTGATGTTGTTTCATGTTATTTGCGGGCTCTTGGTTTATGGAGTTCATGTCACCCTCTTTGATGGTTCTTCTCTCCTTCGTGGACGTGGCTTGGCTTGTTTTTTTGTTCTGGTGGGTATCCTACTTCCGCTCTTTGAAGCACATGCCAGACTTGTCACGCAATTCTCTTGCTTAATTTTGCGTAGATTCTTATATAGGGACTTGGATTTTATGTGGCGGTGCTCTTTGTGCGACTTCTGTCTTGCCTCCTTATATCATGTGTTGCATTTTGCAACAAGTTTCCGGCGCTCACATTTGTCTCCCTTTTTTGGTTGTCAAACATGCCGTGCCTCTTAAAAGATGTAACAACATGTAAACTAATAACACGAGAAGGTGTAACAGCACCCGGAAGAGAATTCTATCTCGTTCAGGATAATGCTCTTGGAGAAAATATAATGTCTATTGCATATGTTTTTCTAGAACACTTTGACAATGAATCTGAACCCGAGTTCTAATACCATCCAAAAAGAGTTCTTGGTGCCTCTCTGTTTCATTGGACTGAGGGTGTAACATGACCAGAGATACGAGGAAAAGTGGTGATTTGCAATTCTTTTGTTTTCTAAAACTTTCTGGCTTCGCTTCCCTTTTTCTATCATATAACAACCAATATTACTAGCTGTTCTCATCAAAGAAACTTGGAAGAAGAGAAACAAGAGGTTAGCATGATTTCTTGTAAAATGATTCCAATCATTTGGGAATTGATCGAAAGAAAAAGATAAAGATAATTGCAATAGGGAAGTACCTCATAATTTGTGCAGGTGATCAAGAGATTGCTCATATGCTAATATAGTCAATACTGATGATTAAAAGTTTAGGCCAATTTTCTAATATATAAAAGTGGTACTACCCATCACCCCCCCCCCCCCCCCCCCCCCCCCCCAAAAAAAAAAAAAAAGTTTAGACCAATGCAGAAAAGTACTGGAAACAGTAGATATACCAGCAGAAGTATTTTGCATTTTATTTAGGTGAAGATAAGCCTTTTCTAACAATGATCAACATCCTTGTTAAAACAACAAAATTCAGCAAGCATGTATATGTTTTGGCCTGCCTTCTTTCCTGTTTAAATTTTGATATAATGTTCTGTATTTTTTAGCGGCTGTTTTTGGCATAAACGTGACTATTACTGGGTCTTCATCCTAATTTATAGCTGCAATATTAACAAATATGCGGTATATTTGTTATAATTCATCTATGGGACCTCTTTACAACTATATTAATGGTTTGATGATATATTGTCCTTGGAATATTGCTGATCTCTTACATGCTTCTTTTCAAACAATTGTTAATGCTATAACATAGTGGTATACTCCATGCTTTTTTCCAGAAAGGAAAAATGTTAGTACATTGTTAGTAACCTGGAATTTCATGCCAACCTTCATGACTTTTGTTGTACTTTATCTCTGTTTAAGATGCTTCTTTTTGAATTTGAGGTCTACATTGCTTTTGTGTTCATAAATGTGCACATGTTATTCGTGCCTTTTATTCATTTCATACTGCTCGAGACTATCACTATACAGGCCTTTGGAAGGTGGATTTGTTTTCTTTTTATCGTTTTTATAACCTGGTTTAATGGATTGAAACTCTTGAGCATCATCTTTCAAAATAAAAAAAAACACACTCTTGAGCATCTGTTTTGCCTCATTTTTATTATTTGTAGCTCAGATGGATAATGACTTATGAACTTTTGGGCTTCCTTAGTTTTTCATCTCACTTGCTTCCTAAAGCTGCTACTCCTTGTGTTTGGATGATCTTGTGTTTGAGGTTCACCTCTTTGAGTTCTAGATAGTATTTTTCAAGTGTTGTATATGATATCTTGCATGTTAACTTTTTTTCAATTTGATGTGAAATTCAAGTGTAACGATAAATACTTGTTAAATTCTTTGATGGCCAATTCCATATGATCCTCTTTTGTCTTCCAAGTATGTGTTTGCCCTAATGCAAGAAATCAGTGATGCATGCCATCTTTGAGGTGTGGGGAGATGCTGCCGAAATTTTTAGCAAATAACACAACACATATAGTAATTAATCGTGCGATCAAACCTTCACAGATGGGTTAAAAAGTGAAAATCTAAATGATATTTCATTCCTATTTAAAATGGCAGAGATGGACGATGTGAGGAAAGGGTTGGACTTTTTATTTTGTTAGACATGTTAAAGTTTTGTGTGTTTACATTTCATTCGCACAGGGAAAATGTCGGAAGATCGTTCATGGATGTACCGTAGAGTAGTTGATCAGGTGGTGTCTACGGAATTTAAAAATGGAGTTGAGAGATTCATTCAGTTTGCTTTGAGAAATCCTATTGAAGCTGTAGATTGTGAGGGTCGTATCCGATGTCCTTGTGCAGTCTGTAAGAATTTGAAGTGGCTGACAACATGGGATGTACAACGTCATTTATACAGAAAGGGGTTTGTTAAAGATTATGCAAACTGGATATGTCATGGTGAAACATTGTGGTCCTTCCAGCCTGCCGAGCCTGCCAATGTTGGAAGTTCATATGTTGATATGGTCATAGATGCTGCTGGTCCAGGATTCAATGTTCATGAGGAGCATGTACACGATGAAGAACCGCCAAACAAGACAGCTGAAAGATTTTATCAGCTACTCAAAGATGCTGATGAGCCATTGTGGAATGGATGTCAAAATCACTCTCGACTGTCTGCGGTGTCACAATATTGAACTTGAAATCTGAATTTCACATCAGTGAGATTTGTTTTGATCGTTTGTTACTGATTATCAAAAGTATGTTGCCACAAGATGAGAAGTTACCTGAAAATTTTTATCGTGCAAAGAAGATGGTCACTGACTTAGGGCTTGGATATGAGAAAATAGATGCATGTCCTAATCATTGCATGCTATATTATAATGAGGATAAAAGTAAGGTATCATGTTCCATATGTGGTCATGATAGATTCAAGCCTAAGAAAGGGGACAATTCAAAGCAAAAAGATATACCATATATGTCATTGCGGTATTTTCCTATTGCACCGAGATTGCAGAGAATGTATATGTCATCAAAGATAGCTCAACATATGAGATGGCATGCGGAAAGAGTACGTCGACAACATAATGTAATCACTCATCCTGCAGATGCCGAAGCTTGGAGTCACTTTAACTGTGCTCACCCTACTTTCTCAAAAGAGTCGCGTAATGTAAGACTGGGTTTATGTACTGATGGATTCAATCCATTTGGAGGTTCAGTGACTTCCTACTCTTGCTGGCCAGTTTTTGTGACACCATACAATCTTCCGCCAAATATGTGCATGAAACGAGAGCATTTATTTCTATCATTATTGATCCCTGGTCCAAAAAATCCTGGAAAAAAACTAGACATATATCTCAGGCCGTTGATTGATGAGTTGAAATTGTTATGGACCGATGGGGTTACTACTTATGATGCATCCAGAAAGCAAAATTTCACTATGAAGGCTGCATTGATGTGGACAATAAATGACTTTCCTGCATATGGAATGTTATCTGGCTGGAGTACCCATGGAAAACTAGCATGTCCTTACTGTATGGATAGTTCCAAATCATTTGTACTTAAGCATGGTGGCAAGTCATGCTGGTTTGATTGTCATCGACAATTTCTACCAAGGGACCATCCGTTTAGAAGGCAAAAAGATGCATTCTTAAAGAACAAAATTGAATTGGAAGAAGCTGATTTTGAACGGTTGTCTGGTCCACATTTAGCAGGATGTGAATTCCGAATTCTTTCAATCAGATTGGGTGATGATGTAGACTTGCCTGCTTCTAGTGATGAATCTGTGGAGGCACTGTCTTTATCTAAAGAGAATGAAGTGGAAGAAGTCGAACCAGAACAACTTGAAATACAGTTGGGGGACTCCGATGAGGAGGAATATATTAGTGATCAAAATGAATCTGATAATGAAGATGTGAATGCTGAATTTGATATATCTCCAACATCTGAAGATGAAATGGAGAATGTTTGATTAATGGTATACAATTTTACCTAAAATGAAGGGTACTCTGTAATTTTAATACTCCCGTGTCTGCCCATTTTTTTCCCACTATTTGATGAATATGCATGTATTTTATTACCAGTTGAAGATATGGTTCGAGGACGGCGTGGGACTTCTTCAGGTGGGAGGGGTGAGGGTAGTGGGAGGGGAGAGGGTAGTAGGAGGAGATTTACTTCCTTTTCTACACCGCTACCACCGACCTCTGTACCGCTACCACCGGCAGTAGGTATGTATACTTTGATTTGTATGCATTGCAGTATTTATTTAAATTAATTCTTTATGTCATTGTGGTAACTTATTCTTATTTTCACAGGACCCATGACCTCTGTACCGGTACCATCGACCTCTGCACCGATACCACCGACCTCTGCACCGCTACCACCGGCAGTAGGTATGTA
Organism: Colocasia esculenta; assembly: GCA_014218235.1. Lineage (NCBI taxonomy): Eukaryota > Viridiplantae > Streptophyta > Magnoliopsida > Alismatales > Araceae > Colocasia > Colocasia esculenta. Next base: position 129,426,119 of record CM024763.1, on the reverse strand, counting down.
TACTTTCATGTATAATGCATTGTAGTATTTGTTTAAAATAATTCTTTATGTTTTTGTGGTATATTATTCTTATCCTTTCAGGATCCACGACCTCTGCACCGTTACTACCTGTAGCAGGTAAATATGTCATGTATAATGCACTGTATGTTTTGTTTAAAATAATTCTTTATATTTTTGTGGTATCTTATTCTTATCTTTACAGGACCCACGACCTCTGCACTTTTACCATCGGCAGCAGGTAGATTGACAGCCTCTGCATCTCCATCACACATGGCGAGTAGATCTACATCAGGTATGTTCATTTACATTTCTATTTTTTTTATAGTTTGTTTTATTTATACTATTTAATTCGTATAGTACATGCTGATGACGAGACGAGTCATCACGAGGGGGAGGGCAGTTATAATGAGACGATGCGGGCAGTGTGGATAAATGAAGGGTATGTAATGCATTATTTTTGTTATCTATTCGTCATTGTGGTATTAATATTCTCAATTTCAGGAATAAAATAGAGCCAGCCCAAGCATCACAATTTATTACAAAGACAATTCAAGCACATATTCCAGGCCCCATCCATCGCTTTTCTGATTTTCCGATGGATGTTCAGGATTTATTGTTCTCTATGTTCTTGGTATGTATCTTATTTTATCATATTAAGTCATTTTCAATTCTTATTTGAACACACTTATTGTTATGTAACATATAATTTTTTTTTTGTTAATATGTAGAAGAATCATCGATTCACAGAGCATTCACATGAGTTACGTGCTAGATCTGCATGGACAAGTACTGCAAGAGCAAATTTCAAACATCTTATGTACAATGTCCGAAAAACTGCAGAAAGAGCATGTGCAAGTACAGATAAGAACGAATGGAAGGAGCATGGGCCTGTGTGGATGAGAAAGGAGTATTGGACGGAGCTGTGCGACATTTGGGGAGCGGAGAAATGGAGTGAAAATTCAAGCAAAGCAAAGCAAAACAGAGCAGCGCATCCTGAAGCGAATGTACACACGAGTGGCTCTGTCTCCTTTGCAACGCATAAAGCGAGATTGGTAAGTATACTTCTATATTTGTGAATTTTTTTTAATCTAATAATAAACTGTGATTTATTTGAATAACAGGAAGTACAGCTCAAGCGGCCACCTCAATTTCAAGAGCTTTTTGATGAAACTCATAAGAAGAAAGGGACAAATGATTACATTAGTGAGAAAGCTCGGGAGGTAGCGGTAAGTGTATACACTAATAGTTTTCATTTATTGTGGTTAAACTGTAGAATAATTTTGTTTTATTTGTTTTATTTTTTGCAGGAGTCATATAGTAGAGGAATGGATGAGAGGTACGGGGATGACAGTCAGCGTCCAGAGTTGGATCCTGACATTTGGGTTGCAGCATCTGGGACACCCAAGAAAGGCCATGTCTATGGTTTTGGACATAGCTTGGGCACGACCAAAGTGATATCATCATGCTCGAGTTCGGTCTCACATGCGACCTCTCCATTTACCACACCAGCAGCCCCAGGTGTTTCTTCCAGTGCCGGCCCGACCATGACTCCGGATATGTTTAGGGCGATCGTCAACGAGACCGTCTCTCAGAATATCTCAACCATCGTCTCTCAGACCGTCTCTCAGAATATCTCAACCATCGTCTCTCAGACCGTCGCCCAGATGCTCGTAGAATTGGGAATTCCTGGTAATAGAGCACCTCCTGCACAGCAGCCTCCGGTAAGTATTTTATTTTATTGATTTTCTATTTGTTAACTCTAAATATCATCTTACAAAATATAAGAATTTAGATTGAGGAGGGAAAAATATCACTTTCTTAACTCTATGAACTTGGGTTTGAGGGTCCAAAATTGAAAAGAAAAGTCTAATCAATCCATCGATTGTTCCAACACGACATGGAGGTGAAAGTAACCCGTAGAAACTGACAGAGTTCAAATTGGACTCCAAATTTGAACTTCATGCTCAAATTTACATTTCTTAAGAAGAACTAATTTAATCGGGTTTAATAGGGTCAAAAATAAAAAATAGATCCGATTAATTTGTCAATGACTCCAACACGATCGGGAAGGTGAGAGTGACTTGTAGAAACTGACGGAGTTCAAATTGGACTCCCGATATGGCTTGGGCAAACAATTTTGTATTTTCTTAACTACTTTAGTTTCAAATCTATGAACTTGGGTTTGAGGGTCCGAAATTGAAAATAGAGGTCAAATCAATCTATCGATTGTTCCAACACGACATGGGAGGTGAAAGTAACCCGTAGAAATTGACAGAGTTCAAATTGGACTCCAAATTTGAACTTCATACACAAATTTACATTTCTTAAGAAGAACTAATTTAATCGGGTTTAAGGGGGTCAGAAATATAAAAATAGGTCCGATTAATTTGTCAATGACTCCAACACGACCGGAAAGGTGAGAATGACTTGTAGAAACTGACGGAGTCCAAATTGGACTCCCGATATGGCATGGACAAACAATTTTGCATTTTCTTAACTACTTTAGTTTCAAATCTATGAACTTGGGTTTGAGAGTCCGAAATTGAAAAGAAATGTCCAATCAATCTATCGATTGTTTAAACACGATATGGGGGGTGAAAGTAACACGTAAAAACTGACGGAGTTCAAATTGGACTACCAATTTGAGCAAAACGTTTAAAACTATCATTCGTCAATTTCAGTTAAATGAAAAATATCTTGCTTTTAATTTTCAAGAATAATTGATTTCTTTATTAAGTATTTAATTTTAATTTTTTTAAAATAATATGCAGGATTATCCGTCGCGAGATGTTGGACGAGACGACGACCAGGATGAGGATGACACATATGCGGAGGATTTGTGATTTCATTTTAGTTATGTGCATGTTGTCATTTTATTATGAATGTATGATGTTTGTGTGTTTGTATTTTATGTGATGAATTTGAGGTTTGTTATGGATGTATGATTAGTTTGTGTGTTTGTATTTTATGTGATGAATTTGAGGTTTGTTATGGATGTATGATTAGTTTGTGTGTTTGTATTTTATGTGATGAATTTGAACTTTGTGGAGATTGTGATTTGTGTAGTTGATTTATTGTGGTTTTGTGGTATTATTATTTATCAGGTGATATTGTTATTTATCAGGTGATTTATTGTTGTTTATGTAAATTTCTAAAAAAAAATATTGTCAAATTAGCGACCGAATAGCGACCGATAGAATTCCGACGCTGATCGGTCGCTAAAATTGGTCGCTTCATCGATAGCGACGGACAATATTTGGTCGCTAATTCGGTCTCTAACTTAGCGACCGCCTTAGCGACCATAAATATCGGTCGCTGTTAGCGACCGTAACAGCGACCAACTATCGGTCGCTGTGGGCGACCAATCTGCGACCGAAAAGGGCGGTCTCTATTTGCGACGAACTTTGCGACCGATATATTTCGGTCGCTATCAGAGACAGATTTTGCGACCGATAACAATCGGTCGCTGTATAGCGACCGATATATAACGACCGATTTGATCGGTCTCACTTCGGTGGTTAGTCGGTCGCCGATCGGTACAGCGACCGAACAAAGACCGAATAGCGACCGAACCTGTCGGTCGCTATTTCCGCTTTTTCTTGTAGTGATATAATCATGAATCACAGCATTGAAGGGTACACCAATAAGTAGTTTAGTGGTAATCCTCCACATACCCTGCGAAGGTTAGGAGTTCTAAAGATGATGTCAAAAGTTCAACTCTTTAATGGATGATAGGTTAATATAATAATAAATAAAATAATTAAAAAAACAGTATTGAAGGGAGGGATTTTCTTAAATTCCACCACATATATATGGATCAATTTTCCATCGGCGAGGATACCATTCCCCTTTTTTTAAGGATTTCCGCATCTTGAGATAGTTTTCTTCACCAATCTACCACGCCACCACTTTTCCTTGATAATAAATTAAAATAGTATATATATATAGATATATATATATATATATATAGATATATATATATATATATATATATATATATATATATCACTGAGTTAAGACCTGTACAGACGTAAGCTTGGCAGGAATTTCCGGACAATTCAGGAGCACTAGAAGATGCAAGATCTAAGAAACATAAAAGACACTAACTTCTATAGATGTCAACAGTGATCTACGCTCACGAACAAGGATAGCAGTTCTCCATGGATAAGGACAAGCTACATTGGTAGTTAGCTAGGCTGCTAGAGTAATCCTTCAATGATAACCATGGCATCTCCTTCAATATGGAGAGCGGGCATCTCCTTCAAGGAGGCAATGTGTGTTTGATACTAAGTACATTAAAAAAATACAATAAGTATTTCTAGACTTAACTGACAATTGACGTAGATTAACATGCATGTCGGTCTTAATTATGTTTACATGAGAAATATTTATTCTAAGAGAGGTGAATTGACGATGACAGTAATTAAGGGATCTGTTAAGACCCTTGTCTCTCCCTTCCGAGTCAATAAGATTAATATTGCTTTTTTATTACATTAATCTACGTAAAAATCTCTCTTACAATAAATTAAATTTTATCACCTATACATATATGTAATTATTGGGTCACCAGTCACCACACGCAATTGAAGGCAAGACGAACTTGACGTGCCTCCAGATGTTATGCAAGGGTCACAGCTGGGAGCAAATAAAATTTCAATTTCCCGTACAGGGAAAGAGAAGGTGAACCAACCAAAGCATGCACAAGTGAGCAAGTTCTCAACCACATTCGAACTCCCCCGAACATGATCAAAGAAAATTATTGGCAGGAAAGCCAACTGCCCGATGACCACTCTTGGCGCCTAGAGACGTCCTCCTGTAGTGCAGTTCCCCACGCCCCTATAAAATGCTTGGCAGCTAAGCTTAATCCATCATCTCTCGCTGCTGCTTCTTCTTCTTCCCCTGAGTTTGCCTGCAACACGTCTAGTACTGTTCGATATTCCCCTTCCGCCATGGGTTGTAAAAGCCTAGGGCACTTCATGCCAGTCATCTTTTTGTTGGTGCTCCTCTCTGGCACCGACGTGTGCAGAGCTGCCCGGCGTTTGCTGGAGCTGCCAAAACCCGAGTTGCCACCTCTGCCGGAGGTGCCCCATCTTCCCAAGCCAGAGCTGCCACCTTTGCCCCACGAGCCTGTCCTGCCAAAGCCCGAGTTGCCACCTCTGCCGGAGGTGCCCCATCTTCCCAAGCCAGAGCTGCCACCTTTGCCCCACGAGCCTGTTGACCTGCCAAAGCCTGAGCTGCCACCTTTGCCGGAGGTGCCACACATTGCCAAGCCGGAGCTACCGCCTTTGCCTCATGAGCCTGTGCTGCCAAAGCCCGAGCTGCCACCTCTGCCGGAGGCTCCCCATCTTCCCCAACCAGAGGTGCCACATTTGCCTCAGGAGCCGGTCCTACCTAAGCCGGAGCTGCCACCTTTGCCAGAGGTTCCCCATCTTCCCAAGCCAGAGTTGCCACTTCCACATGAGCCTGTTCTAGCAAAGCCGGAGTTGCCGCCTCTGCCTCATGAGCACGACCTTCCTAAGCCCGAGCTGCCACCTCTTCCGGAAGCACCGCACATTCCGAAGCCGGAACTGCCGCCCCTGCCTCACGAGCCTGTTCTACCGAAGCCAGAGTTGCCTCATCTGCCAGAGATACCCCACCTTGCAAAGCCAGAGTTGCCACCTCTGCCGCATGAGCCTATTCCACCGAAGCCAGAGTTGCCGCCCTTGCCGGAGGTTCCCCACCTTCCCAAGCCTGAGCTTCCGCCTTTGCCGGAGGTACCACACCCTCCAAAACCAGAGCTGCCGCCGGTACCGCATGTCCCGGAGCTGCCCAAACTTGAGATACCAAAGCTGCCAGAGGAGCCCGTCCTGCCCAAGCCAACGCTGCCGCCCCTCCCACATGAGCTGCCGAAGCCTGAGCTGCCACCACTGCCGGAGCTGCCAAGTTACCCCAAGCCGTAGATAACATAATTTGGTGGCGCTGCAACGTTGCCTTTTGTGATTGTTGATCCAATCACCCACCACGCCCATGGATCCCACTTTCCATTGCGGCATCTTGGTCTCTATACTCACGACCGGTTTGCTTATATATATATATATATATATATATATATATATATATATATATATATATATGTTAATATGTACCCACCGAGCTTTTATTGTTTCATTTATGAATCAGCTTGTATGGCAGTGATGTCTAGTATTTGCAATAGTTCATCAATTTATTATAGTTTTTGTATGGTACACAAACATGTTGTTGAACGGACGATCCTTTACTATCCAAGCAGTTAAGTCACATAATCTTGTAAAGTCACAGTTGTTGCTTGCCAACTCTTTCGTTTTAAAAGTCTAGGTTGGTTAACAAGAATATGGTTTTATACGTTTTGGGAACAAAAGAAAAGATATTTAAGTTGTGGGCATCAAAAAATGTTCTAGAAAAATACTTATATCTGATTTGGCTGGGTCTCATGCAGAGTTAGCACCGTTTGAAAGTGAAGTAGAAAAATTTTAGAATTTGAAATCTCTGACGACCTCACCTTATTTTCTAAAAGAGATTTGCTGTTCTTGATATTTGTGCAGAAACATTTTTTTGGCCGAAGAGAGAGGCAGATACAACTCTGTCGTACCTTCCCCGTTTTAAAAAATGGTGGAAAATTCACTTTAAAAAATTTTGCAAAATTGTGTCTACGCGGTACTATGGGGATCCGGTTTCAAGCTATAAATACTCTAGGTCAATCACGTCACTTACAATTGGCAAACAATCATTAGCTAATTAATGGGCTGCCAATTGGAGCTAAAATGGAGATTATATATATCTCTCCTATGTTTAACAAAGTACGTCCAGTGTGTGTAATATCGCTAATATATTGAAACTATATGGACCACATGTTTTCCCAATGTGAGAGGACGTCTAGGGCTGTTTGGCCTGCATCTCAACTGTAGTATAAGGTGGACAGCTATGCAATGACCTTGGAAGATAGAATCATGAACTGGTACAAGGCGATCGACCTATAGCAGTGATCAAGATAGATGTCATTTCATGACAGCATGCTTTTGCAAGTATTTGTAACATCTGGAAAGCTAGATGCACATATGAAGAGTTACATTTCTGGATGAGGAACAAACAGGTTGGTATGGGTACATGAAGGAGAAAATATTATACCTGCTGATCACTTGTGCAACATTAGAAGTTGTAACTATATGTACGGTGGATGTTGCTTATAAGAATCTTCAAGCAAGCAGTGGAATTGTTTTGCTGAATGATGAGGCTAAAGTTATGAAATGTATTTACTGTACTTTCACAAATGTAATAAGTATTATTTTAGATTGCTGAGAGTTACTACAAACAAACACTCACGAGAAATACTTAGTGCATGCATGTGTGCCATTTGTCCTTGGGATTTGAAAAAGAGGGATGAGAGAGATATTATAATCCCCCAAAGATAAATGGCACACCTCTAGTGAGTGTGCCTAAGTTAGTGCACACCATGGATGTACACTAAGTATTTCTCAACCCTCACATATCAGACTATAGTATGCTCCTAGGGAAAACACTATAGTATCCCACAATGTGGCTTTTATGATCAGAATCATCTTCACGTCATTTAGGACAGCTCCTCATGTAACTGGCCTCGCTGCCTTGATCAAGCAGAAATATCCAAGTTTCAGTCCTTCATTGATTGGTTCTGCACTCTCCACAACTGCCTCAGGTTATGACAAGTAAGGTGGCCCAATAATGGCACAACAGCTTACACTAACCCAGATATAAACCAGCTTCAGCGGTTTCGATAATGCAACTGCTGCATTAGACCCCGGCTTGATCTTTGATTGCAGTTATGTTCTACTACAAACTTTTCTGAATAAGCTACTATTTGTACTGTGAAGTGAATAAGCCCGGAATGAGGTGGAGATGGTGTTTCTGGTATGGGTTCCCCATACCAGTTGGTGTCTGACTGTCTTCGTGTGAATGGAGCATCAAACTAGAGAAGAGTCTATTTGCCCCACTCTTCTGCTCATTTGTAACTAATATCTTTATGCTGCTACTGCTTTCTTATGGTTAGGTTAGACTGCCTGCAATCATATTCTAATTTGGCTTGATATGTCTATCTGCAAGTTTTGATGATTGCTTATTATTCGAATTTTTTTGTGGCATTAATGGGTGTAGTCCAGTTCTAAACTACAGTACTGGCTTTGGAACTGCTAAACCAATCAAGAGCAGTTTTGAGAACAGTCACCAATATTGCGCGCGAACGGTGAGACATAGGCAGCGTTTGGCATTAACAATATATCCGATTTTGGCTGTGCAAAAGTTCTGACAAAGCAAACGGTGGAGTTCTTTCTTTTCTCTTTTTTTTTTCTTACCGTGTCAGTTTAGGGGTGGCAATGGGCCAGATCTGGGTTGGCCCGTGTGCAGTCCAGTTTCTAATTGACCGGCCTGGGATGAGGCCCGATTTTTAAAAACTCGATGCGACCCGGGACAATTAGAAAAGGCCCGGCTCAAGCCCAGCCCGGCCCGATTTTATTTTTTAAATTTATTTTACTCTTATTTATTTATTTTTTTAATAAAATTAATATTCATTGAATCAAAATAACATAAAATAAATATTAATTAATCTAGATAAACTTATTTCTAATTATTATGAATATGAAATAAATATTAAGTCATTAACATAGCTCCACAATATAACTTCATCTAAAATTATAAATATTAAAACTACCGCCGTACCACTTGTTTTTTTTTTAATATTGGCCACCGGCCGCCCGGGTCGGACCGAGGCAAACCCGGGCCCGGGCCGGACCCAGACAAACCCGGGCCCGACCCAATCTTATACTCTAGGCTGGACCGGGTCTGGCTTAAAATTTAAAAAAGAATAAAACGTCCAATCCAATCCGTGTAAAATCGGACCGGGCCTTCGGACCAGCCCGGCCCAGTTGACACCTCTATGTCGATTCCAATCCGTTAAGATCTTGAATGATACATGCTTGCCTGCTTGTTGGTACGGCTCGCCTTCGTTTGTTGCACAAATATTTAGAGATATCTAGAAGTAAAATTAAGTTCAAAATTTTAGGGTTATCTAGGCAGCATTCTTGTTAATTTCTCGTTAAAGGAGCCTTTATCTTCTTAACATCATGTTTGACAGGAAAAAAGGTCAGAATATCACATGCAATGACTCAATGCTTAGAAGATTTTTTTTTGACATTTTGTGTGGATGCGTACCAAAATTATATGCTAAAAGGAACTCTGGTTACTAAATATTTTTCCCTCATAATGTTATAAATACATTCTAGCTTTCCGTAGCTTAATAAAGCTCATCCATTTTGTAGCTTTCTGACTTAACCACGTAAGCTAGTGTACTATTTAAGACTTTCAGAGCCATTGTTGCAGCTCTCTATGGCCAACGATGCGCCAAGAAACCTTTAGTGGTTACTCCATGTATATTAAGATGAGCTCTGAGAAATTAGGGCTTGCCCCTGCTTTCGTCTCCTCCTAGAGGGGAGGGCTCCCTCCGTCTCCGTCTTGGCATCGCTATTGCTCCAGTCCGGGTGGAGCCTCTCCCCCCGCCCCGTCGCCGCCGTGGTCGCCCCCTTTTTTGGTGGGCCGGTTTTGTTACTCCTACCTTGGTGGGAGACTTTTGTCTCTGCAGTGAAGGGTTTCCCCTTCTTTTGGAGGGCTTCTTCTCCGGCACACTTGGTAGCTCCACCGGCAACCGGAGTTCTCGTCTTTTCCCTGCTGCATTTCTACCAGATCCATTTGCCATCCTCTTGTCCCAGGTTCTGGCCGGAGAGGAAACTTGTGTTAGAGTTCTTCAGATCGATCAGGTGATGTTCTACCTTGGTGCTCCCTCCTCTCATCCCCCGTGGTGGGGTTCTGGTCAAGTTGGTTTTGCCCGAGATTTGGGGCTCATCCGCACTACCTTTTCTTGTGTGCATCTGCTGGGCATACTCTCTTGCTGCACAGTTGATTTGCAGCCTTTGATCATTGGAGCGGAGCCTCGTAGCAGTCTGGAATGCTCAAGCTTCTTCTCGTCTGGTTGCATCCAGTGGATTTTCTTTGTTCTTCGTTCTGGATCTTGCACGTTAGTTGGTGTTTTCCTTTCTGTGTTGAGCAACAATTTCCTTGTTTGTTGGCCCTGATGTGTGGGGATGTTTGGGTTGTCATCTTTGTTTCTACTTTGCATTGGGTATGGTCTGTTCTGTACTTTTTCAGTATGTTCCACCATACCTACTATTGTCCTCCTGTTTATTTATATGATATCCTAGTTTCTTTGTCAAAAAAAAAAGATGAAGTCATAGATTCAAATTCCCCATGGAGTAAGTTTATGAGGAATTATTAAGTACATTGTAAGATATTAGTTTTTCGATACAAACATGGCCAGTCCAAACTTGATGAAGATCAAATTTGTACTTCTCCAACATCAGGCCACAAATGCACCACATTATTTGGGGTGGGGGTGGGAGAAGTATTTGGAATTTGCATTGTACATGTTCCCTCTCCGTCTTGCCTGACTTAATTTAATTTTTAGGTAAATCAAATTGAACCGAACCCCCTCCCAACCCAAATTAAATCAAATCAAAATTATTTCAGTTTGGTTATGTTAAAAGATAAATTCTATATTAATTTAAATATGATTGATTTAATTAATATTTATGTATTTAAAATGATGTTAACAATTTAAAATATTTATATTGTAGTTAACTTTATTTATATAATTATTTTTAATACTTGTAATATGCATATATTAATTAATAATAATATTATTAGTTTATTCAATTTGTTCACTATATGAATAAACTGAAAATACACTCCATGTTGGTTCTCCTTCTTAGAGTTGACAAGAGACGAAGAGAAAGAGAGATATAGGACCTGAGAGAAGAGAATATAGATGCTCGAACTTCTTATTTTGAAAATTCTCCTTTAAATAGAGAAAGTATGGCCTCTGCTACCCCTAAGCCGCCTCCAAATGCCTAACCAAAGATTTAACATTTCTTTAGTAAGCACCCCAAAAAACCTAATTTTTATAGAATTTATTAAAACACACTCGAATCCCCCCACACACATATCTCTGTACGTTATTTTGCCCAAAACATCTAGAAACGGGTCGAATTAGAAACAATAGTCTTCATGATAACATGTAGATTCCTTTCAAACTAACAAAATAAGATTAAGAATGCCTAAAAAGAAATTTTCTAGCTCAAGTTATGATTTTTTAAGATTAAACTGTAGATCTATCTGAATTTCGAGTTCACACTCATTAAGCTAAGAATCCTTAATCAATTAACATATATTTAAAAACTTACTAAATGATGACTAAATTGAATATTAATTAATAAAAATAAATCTTTTTCTGCGAGTAAAACTATAAACAAACCAATATACTCCACGTAGCTCGAATACGGCTCGAATGTTACTCGAATTTGGTTCGTTTAATAAGGTAAACGAGTCAAGTTCAAACAAAATTTAAACTCATTTCATAAACGAGTCAAGTATGAGCAAACGCCTACTCAGCTCGTTTAAGTTTGTGAATAAGTTCGTTTAAAATTTTAATTATAAAAATTATAAATATAATTATTAAATATTTTAAATATTATACTAAAATAATAAATAAGTAACTTATGAAAGATCTTTAGGTATGACTTTGAAATAAGATAGATTTGGATCTTAAAAATGATTTATTTTTTACTTGTAGATTGGATTGAGCTTTTATATATATATATATATACATATATATATTTTAAATAAAGGTTCCTTATGAGTAGATGCTCCTAAGCAAGGATCTATCTATATATCTTACTAAAACACAATCCTAACCCTGCCATTCTAGAAAGGCACGTCAAATTCTCTCTCTAACCTCTGCTCTCTCTCTCTCTCTCTCTCTCTTTAATTGCTGCGCACTTCCCAGTTCCCACCCCCTCATTCTCTTTCTCTGCGCAAAAAAAACAAACTTCTCTCCCAAATCTCTCTCTAACCTCCGCGCTCTCTCTCTCTCCTCTCAACTGCCATCTCACTTCCCACCCCCTCTATCTCTCTCTAACCTCCGCTCTCTCTCTCTCCTCTCACCTGCCAACTCAGTTTGGCCCTGGCCATATAGAGCGCCACCTAATCAACTTTTCCCAACTCTCTCTCTCTCCTCAATATTCTCTCCTCTCACGCATTCTCTCTGCCTTTGATGTCTTTTAAAAATATAATAACTACCAAACAAAACTGTTTAGCAGTTTCAACACACGACTCTCCCAACTCTCGCTCTTCTCCGCATGCGAAGACGCATGAACTTCCAATCAACACTTGCAGAATAAACCTTTGTCGCACTGTACCTCCGCTTCCTTCCCCACTCCTTGCGTCTCTCTGCCGGCACTGCTGCTTGCATAAGAACGGAATCATTCATCATGTTGCCGCTGCTTCCGTCTGCAAAACAAACGGATAATTAAGTCTTCAATTTCTGCTTTCTTCCGTCGGACTACTCTGCAGTTCTATTTTCTGCAACAGGTAGGTTGTCATGTCCTAACACAGAATCTTTGCCTTTATCTTCATGTTCCTTTTCTATAATAATTCTCTTATTTTGTTTTTTTTTTTCATCTCCTTTTTCAACCAGAAGCACCACACTTTCTACTTCTGCAGCGACAGGTGAAGCCACATTCATCTTCCTACAACTCTACAAGTCTATCGTTTGTCTTTCTCTTCATATTCTTTTTCTATAATAATTCTCTTACTTTATCTTTATGTTCATCTCCTTTTCCAACCAGAAGCACCACACTTTCTACTCAATTAGCCTATTGTGCGTACCCCCTGTGCTATTTCCACAGCAACACGTGAAGCCACTTATATCTTCCTACAAGTATGTTACTCACCATAAACCCTCAAATACTCTCATCATGACTTCTTTACTTAATATTTTATCATATATCTCATTTGTTAAATACTCCCATTGACATGCACCGTTGAAAATCTCAATTTGGAACAAAGTTACTGCTATCAAATGGTGAAGAATGGGGATTTGATGAGCAATAGAATATGAGGTCATTTGATGCTGTCCGTACGAAGTTTAGAAGGCCTCTTTTTAACAACTTAATTGAGCTTTTCAACCCTTCATTAGAATTAGAATCGGGTGATTTTTATAAGACATCCTTCACAGCACTCTCCTTCTTCCGCGACCGAAAATACCCCGAGAAGGGTCTGGCGCGAATCCCTGCCGTGAAGGCCTCCCCGCCATCGCCCTTGCTTCTGTCGGTTCGTCCTCCCTCTGGTGGAGGTCCTTCCCTGTGCACGCTCTGCCTTCTCCCTTCTCCAGTAAAGCCCGCCAACGCCTGTTCTCCAACCCGCCGCCCTGCCTCTCTCCCTCTCCAGCACCCACGTCGTCCGCGAGCGCCGCGCCTCCGTCCTGTCGTGACACCCCTCCCGCGCCGTTAGCCGCACCCGGTCACCGCTTCCCCCCCCCCCCCCCCCCCCCCCCCATTGCCTGCTTCTCTCGCCACGCGCCCGCCTTCGCCAACCCAGCGCCTGGCCCGCCTCCGTAACCCCCTCACCCGCGCCGCGTCTGCCTTGCGCCCCGCCCTCACCAGCTGCATTCGCGCTCCCCAAGCTGCCCGCGTCCCTCTTCGCCAGCGCCGCGAGCCCAGTCCCGTGAGCGCCCTAGCCGCCCTGCCCACTTCAACCCCAGGCCGCCCCGCGTCTCCCTCATCTCTCATCTCTCTCTCTCTCTCCCCACCCTCCCCGACTCCAACATCTCCCGACTCCAACATCTCCGCTCCAGTGAGGGACCCCAACTCTCTCTCTCTTTATCACTAGTGCAACCCCAAATTCTCTCTCTCTCTGAGTACTGCAGATGCCACCACATTCGCATGCAACTGGATATTCACACCTCTGTCTCTCTCTATCCCTCTCTCTAGGCTTACAATACTCGCTACTCACGCTCTTCCAACTCTGAGGAATTTTTTCAAAATCTTTATATATACATGAAACATGTCCCGCCATCGGCAACCGGCGACGTTGAAAGGGCAAACTCTGTGTTATTAATGTAAATTTTAAAGGAGAACATTGGTTTGAGCAGTGAGACATCAGCCACTGGAGTTTTGACAATTTTTTTCAATACTTTGTGATCACTGTAGCGCTACTGTAGCCGCTACAGTAGCTACAGTCGCTACAGTAGACAACGGTTCAGTTTTTTCCCTGCTAGTTTTAAAAAATATTTTTTAAAATCTGATTATGTAACATTATGTTTTCCAATTTATAGTTTTTTAATATAAAAAAGAAATTATTAAAAAATTATACATACTACTGTGTGTTGGGTCTGCTACCCGAACGGTGACATGCTACTTGCCAAACACACTATTACGTTGTTGGCCATCGTAGACAAATTTGATTCAGTGGTACATCAAATATTCTCATTATTAGTGTACTATCATTGGCACCTTCTTTCCCCGCTTCATGTAGTAACCAATCGCCTTCACCCTCATCTTCCCCCAACCTATTCACTTTATGCTCATTCTAATGTTAAATAATTCATTTTCTTTATCACAATATATAATTTACATTATCAAATTATATGTATTTTTTCACAAATACATTCGCCATGACATCACACTCAACCATTTATTATTTTTTTGTCTAAATGTCATGCATACTAACATGCATATTAAGGATGACTTAGTATTCATATTTATTTTTTTGGATGCATAGTTTTCAATCTAACCATTATATGTTTATGTAGGTATATGTTAGCGAGTTAATAAGTGCTAAAATACAGGAATCTATGAGTTTTTTGCACTTCCATTATATTTTATAGGCAAGAAAACTTGCAAAAGGAAGATATAATTATTATGTTATATATTTTCTTTGTAGCAAAATAATCATGTTCAATATCTTAAATTTATGTTAATCTACTTTCAATACTTTTACATTGTTAGTGATGGAAGATCTACAAGCTCGGATGGAAGACGTGTAAAAGGGAAAAAAAGATCATTATCACACTACACGTATTTTTGAACGGAAGATCTTCCCATGCGATGTATCAAGATTGGAAGATGGAATGATTATTGCCAATTCAAAAATAATGAAGATAAAGAAGATATTGAACACTACCGAGCAACACCAATTGGAGGAAGGAAAAGGATTCACCATGCTCTTCAAGATATAAATGGTCAAAGATATTATCCGCCTTTCGTCGTAGTTGGATGACGGGATGTACAGGTTAGTGTCGGGGGGTGGTCAAAATTTGTAAGAAGATAAGGTGTTAAAAAGGGACCACTCTAAAAGTAGTGTCTCTCACTAGATAAGCAGAGATGGAAAGGGAATGTATATTTAGGAGTTATGT
The DNA here is from genome assembly GCA_014218235.1 of Colocasia esculenta. NCBI lineage: Eukaryota > Viridiplantae > Streptophyta > Magnoliopsida > Alismatales > Araceae > Colocasia > Colocasia esculenta. The sequence goes on along the minus strand of CM024763.1, from coordinate 129,410,830 downwards.
GGTCAAGAAAAAAGAAAAAAGAAAAAAAAGAGATATGTATACAGGGTCATATCGACCAAGATGTGGTTCATTAAATTAAATATTTTAATTATGAACAATCTTTAGAAAATAATGTTCATATGGATTTGTTTGTTCCTCACGTGTCATCATTATTGTTATAAACATATCTGACATTCCTTCCTTGTCCTGCGCACACTGGACCCCATCTGATTTTTGATCGTTATTTTGGGCATAGCTTTCTATATATACATATTATTTATTGATTCAATTGTAATTGTTATATGTATGTCATGATGACACGTATAAATATAAATAGATAGTCAACATAGGTAAATGCATGTTGTGGTGGCCAATCTGGTCACCTAGGCCCATGATGGCTCGTTACGGCCCATTCCGTCCTGTCAACCAACGTGGCACCGTCATCGAAGGGCACGCCCTCTCCAGGATGGCTCGAAGACCTCCATTGTGTGACTCCCGTGATCGGAAGCTATCAGGTTCCGATACGGGGTACCTCCGAGCAGATCAGCCGCCTTCCCTTGCCGAACAGCTATGAACAGCTCCCGAGCCAGAACAGTGATCTCGCTCCATGAGACTACCCTCGATGTTACCGAACAGCATGTTCGATCCCCCACGAGGGTCACCTGCTCGGAAAGCATTTCCAAAGGGTTCCGAGCAGGCTCTCTGGCTTCCAGAACGGTTGTAACCGCCTCAGGCCACGTTCTCCACCATCAAGTGGCGTGAACTGCCTGGCAGCCCAACGGGCATCGGAGTCATAACTCCTCCCGTTACGCGCGTGCGTCAAGGCGCCTCTTCAGGCACGATCTGCCCAACGTTACGCACGTTGGCCTCTGCACCAACGCCTATAAAGGCACAGGTGCAGTACCATGCAACGGTACGCTCTCTTCCCCTCGCGAACACACTCTCGCATTCCGAAACCCCCTGCCTTACAAGCTCTCCACTGACTTAGGCATCGGAGGGTTTCCCCCGGTCTTCACCGGGCCTCTGATCCCATTCTGGTTTTGCAGGTTCTCTTCGCCCTCACCAGCAATCGTCCTTCCTCTCTCATTCTAGTGGAGGCCCGTTTGGCTCAGGCCCAAACAGGATCGTACCACCACATTTGGCGCCGTCTGTGGGAAGCGACGCTGCCATGGCTCGAGGGCGATCCTCATACCAGAACGTGGGAAGCAGGGCGACGAGGTCTCGCCAATCACGAGGGGCCTCTCGTCGCCAATCTCCTCCTGGGGACGTCGCCGGCGCTGCTACCGGCGCGAATCACGACGTCCCAGTACCAACGGCTGCCGCACCGGCGACGGCCCTCGAAGTGGCAGAGCTTCGGGGGCAGATGCATCAGCTGACGGGCGTCTGCCTCGCCCTACAGGCCCAGTTGGTGGGGGTTGCGGCTCCGGCGGCTTCCCTGCCGCGCGAGCGGCAGGCGGAATCGTCGCACCGCCACTCCCGCGTCCCCCCGGTGCCTCAGGAGCAGCAGGCAGAGTCGCCGCGCCGGTCTCACCGGCCCCCGTCGGAGGAACGGGCACCAGAGCGCCGCGGGCGTTCGCCCCGACGCTCTATCATCTCCCCTCGGCCGCCACGATCAGTCGTGGGGGGCAACTCCCACGCCTCTGGACGAGGGGGCCCCGCCAACTCCGAGCAGGAGCTCGCCAGGCGCCTCAAGCGCGTGGTTGATCTTGAGCGCCGCATGGACGCGATGGTTCAGCGTGCGGAGGGGAAGGCTCCAGCGGAGGATGACTTGGACTTCCGCTCCCCGTTCAGCAGGGAGATCCTGGAGGCCCAGGTCTCCTCCAAGCTCCCTCTACCCACCATCGCGCCCTACGACGGCACAACAGACCCGGCCGATCACATCCACGGCTTCGAATCGCACATGGTGTTCCACGGAGCATCAGATGCGGCCAAGTGCAGGGCCTTCCCTGCAACGCTAAAAGAGACCGCCAGGGCTTGGTTTGAAACCCTCCCTGCGGGCTCCATTACTTCTTTCCGCCAGCTGAAGAAGTCCTTTAGGGACAACTTCCTGGGCGGGAGATCACAGCCGCGAACGGCGGCTTCCCTTCTGGCTGTGCGCCAGAAGAAAGGCGAGGCGCTCTGGGACTTCGTCAAGAGGTTCCGAACAGAGGCGCTTCGCATCTCGCGTCTGGACGTCCCCCTAGCCACCAGTGCTCTCATTCAAGGCACTCGTGATGGCTTTCTACAAAGGACTCTTGGCGTCCAGCAGCCCGCCACCCTCGCCGAACTGCTCTCCATCGCGCAGCGCCACGCGGCCTGCGAGGAGAGCCTGGCGGCGAGCAGGGCCGAACAGGGGGAGCAGTCGGAAAAAAAGCGGCCTTCCGACAACGGCTCCGACCGTGATCGGAAGAAGGGACGACGCAATGGCGATTCTCCGCGTCGTCCGCGCCCCTTTACCAACTACACCCCCCTCACTGTGGCCCCCGAACAAATCCTGGCAGAGATCAGGGATGAAGCTTTTGTTCGGTGGCCCCAAAGAATGCGCTCCGACCCCCGGAAGCGCGATCAAAATAGGTACTGTCGCTTTCATCGCGACCACGGCCACGACACCTCCGAGTGCCGCCAGCTTAAGGACGAAATCGAAGACCTTATCAAGCGCGGCTACCTTGGGCGGTTCGTGCGCCGGAACGAAGGGCGCCGGAATGAAGAGCGCCCCCGTCGCCAAGACCGCGCTCCCGAGCAGCCGATCAACAACGAGCCCAATGGGCAGGAGATCAACGTGATCGCGGGAGGCTTTGGCGCAGGTGGAGAAAGCACTCGAAGCCGACGCGACTACGCAAGGCGAGTGCATGTCGTAGACAGGCCTCCGACTGTTCGGCCGGCCCCATATCCTGCCAGTCCCGCACGCGCACAGCCCGAGGAGGCTATAACCTTCTCGGACGAAGACCTTGTAGGGGTTACGACCCCACACACTGATGCGCTGGTCGTTTCGGCCACCATCAACCACTGTAACGTGCGCCGAATTCTGGTAGATAATGGAAGCGCCCCCGATGTCTTGGCTTACGACTGTTTTGTCCTCATGGGTCTGCGAACCGATCAACTCGCCCCTGTAAACTCGCCACTTTTCGGCTTTTCGGGAGTTTCGGTCCAGCCCATGGGAAGGATTCGCCTTCCGATCACCTTGGGGACAGCTCCAAAGGCTGTGACCAAGATTGTTGACTTTCTGGTCATCAACAACATGCCTGGATACAATGCTATTCTGGGCAGAGGCCTGATCGGACGCATCAAAGCAGTACCTTCGTCTCTCCATCAGAAGATGAAGTTCCCTACTCCGAGCGGAGTGGGCGAAGTGCTCGGGTGCCAGCGTGAGTCTCGCCGTTGCTATGTCCTCTCTCTAAGAGACAAGCAACCACTCGCTGATCCAGCTCTTCCAACCTCCGATCAGCCTTCCACTAGTCGGGGGACGCCTGCCGAAGACTTAATCCCCATTCAAGTGGACGACGACCCGAACACGTCTTGTACATTGGCGCCCTGTTGACAGAGGCCGAGCAGCAACGCTATACAGCTTTCCTGCTCGCTAATTTGGACGTGTTCGCTTGGTCTGATGACGAGCTTCCAGGCATTCCCCGGAGGTCATGGTGCATCGCCTTCGGTTGGATCCACGAATCCCGCCAGTACAGCAAAGAAGGCGACCCGTGAACCGAGAGCGGCAGATCGTGATTCAGGATCACGTGACCAAAAGCCGAACTGTCGGGCTCCTCCGAGAAGCCCAATATCCAAGATGGATCTCTAATGTGGTCCTCGTACGCAAGGCCAATGGCAAATGGCGTGTGTGCGTAGATTACAAAGATCTTAATAAGGCAACGCCCAAGGATAACTTCCCGTTACCACGCATTGATCAGCTGGTGGACGCTACCTCCGGGCACGAGCTCCTCAGCTTTTTGGATGCCTACTCTGGTTACCACCAGATCAGCATGCATCCACCGGATCAAGACGCCACTACGTTCGTCACAGACCTAGGCTTATACTGTTTCACCAGGATGCCTTTTGGTCTAAAGAATGCAGGCGCAACTTACCAGCGGCTGGTCAACAAGATGTTCGAGCAGCAGATCGGGCGAAACATGGAGGTTTACGTCGACGACATGTTGGTCAAGACTCTTCCGAGCACCGATCACATTTCTGACCTCCAGGAAACCTTCGCAACTCTGCGAAGGTATAATATGAAGCTCAATCCCGCCAAGTGTGCGTTTGGTGTTAGGTCGGGTAAGTTCCTCGGGTTCCTCGTATCAAACAGGGGAATAGAGGCGAACCCAGAAAAAATCCAAGCCGTACTTGAGATGTCCAGTCCGAAGACGGCGCGCGACGTCCAGCGTCTAACAGGACGTCTTGCCGCGCTGAACAGGTTCATGTCCCGAGCAGCAGAAAGAAGTTTTAACTTCTTCAAGTTGCTCCGAGGCCCTAAAAACGCCTCGAAGCAAGGGGGGCAAGTACTATGGACTGACGAATGCGAAGCTGCCTTCACCGAGCTGAAGGCATATTTGGCAACCCCTCCTGTTCTCTCAAAGCCTGTGCTCGGAGAACCCTTGTTCGTGTACCTTTCGGTCACCGAACACTCCATCAGTGCGGTTTTGATCAAAGAAGTAGGAGCGGCACAGTATCCAGTGTACTATATCAGCAGGGTCCTCCAAGAAGCTGAAAGGAGGTACCCCAGAGCAGAAAAGCTTGCCCTTGCTCTTGTCACAGCTGCACGGAAGCTCAGGCCCTACTTTCAGGCCCATTCCGTTACAGTGCTTACCGATCAACCGCTGAAATCCATCTTGCAGCGGCCGGAGGCTTCCGGTAGGTTGGTTAAGTGGGCAATTGAGCTGGGAGAGTTTGACATCAGCTTCCGACCAAGGACGGCGATCAAAGCGCAGGCGTTAGCAGATTTCGTAGCGGAATGCACCCTTCCGGCCGAGCAGGATCCACCGTTGGCAGACGAGCCCCCATGGGAGCTTTATGTGGACGGATCCTCTTGTGTCTCCGGAAGCGGGGCAGGTTTGGTCCTCACCTCCCCAGAGGGGTTAGAGTTCCAATACGCCCTCCGTTTCCGCTTTCCAGCCTCCAACAACGTCGCCGAATACGAAGCCTTGCTTTCCGGTATCCGCATGGCTAGGCACCTCGGAGCCATTCGGCTTAGAGTCTTTAGTGACTCCCAGTTGGTCGCCAGCCAGGTGAGCGGACAGTTTGGAGCAAGGGAACCTCGCATGGCTAAATACCTCCAACAGGTCAAGAGCCAGACAGAGGGCCTCGTATACTTCGAGGTCATACATGTTCCACGAGAGCAGAACGCGCGAGCTGATGCGCTGGCCAAATTGGCATCTTCAGGCGACATCACCCCCTCTCGCTCTGTCTTCATTGAAGAGCTCGCCGTGCCGAGCACAGAGATTGATATAGCCGCCATAGAAACGGGCCCACCGACCCCAAGTTGGGTGGACCCTCTCTTGGCGTACCTTCTCCGAGGCGAGCTTCCTTCCGAACAGGATGAAGCTCGGAAAGTCAGGATGCGCTCGCAGCATTTCACCTCGTAGAAGGCAAGCTGTACCGACGGTCCCTTGCAAGACCTCTTCTACGTTGCCTCAACCCTGAGGAGGCCCTCGCGGCCATAGAGGAAGTCCACGAGGGGTTGTGCGGAAGCCATCTGGGGGGCAGGACGCTAGCACGCAGCCTCATCCGAACAGGGTTCTGGTGGCCTTCTCTTCAGAAGGATTGCATGTCCTTCGTCAGGAAATGCCCAGAATGCCAGAAGTTCGGAGTACTCATCAAGCAGCCAGCCGAACAGCTTCACAGTCTGTTCGAGCCGCGCCCCTTCGCCAGATGGGGCATTGACATCTTGGGCCCCTTTCCAGAGGCCCAAGGGCGCAAGAAGTTCCTTTTTGTGGCCATCGACTACTTCACCAAGTGGATCGAGGCCGAACCCGTTGCCACAATCACCGAACAGGCCGCATGGAAGTTCGTATGGAAGAACCTTCTATGCAGGTTTGGCGTCCCCAGAGTGATTACTTCTGACAACGGGAAACAGTTTGACAGCACCTTCTTCAAGGAAAAGTGCGCCGAGCTCGGGATCTACAACCACTTCACCTCCGTCGCTCATCCCCAAGCTAACGGTCTGGTTGAAAACGCCAACCGAACATTGCTGCACGGGATTCGAACCAGAGTAGAGGCTGCAGGTGGATCATGGATCGATGAGCTCCCAAATGTCCTTTGGTGTCACCGGACAACTGCTCGGGTAGCTACGGGGGAAACACCTTTCCACCTAGCCTACGGCTCAGAAGCAGTTGTACCTTTGGAAGTAGCCCTTCCACCATCCGAACAACCCACTTCGACGAAGCCGCCAATAATCGTGCTCTCCGAGAGAACTTGGACATGCTGGGCGAACGACAAAGCGACGCCAGCATTCGCCTCGTTTCTTATCAACAACGGCTTGCGCAATATTACAATGCGCGAGTCAAGGAGAGGCGGTTCAATGTGGGAGATTTGGTCTTGCGCCGCTGTTCGGCTTCGGACCCCCGAAGAGCAGTCGGCAAACTTGCCATCAAATGGGAAGGACCTTATCAGGTCACCCACGTCCTTGGAAAAGGCTCATATAAGCTAACTACTCCTAGTGGCGAGGCCATTCCCAGGACATGGCATGTCTCTAATCTTAAGGCTTATCATATATAAAAGCCTTCTTTCAGCATCCAACCTCTCTTCTCTTTACTCCTGTTGCTTCATGAGCATTTAGCATAGATACCTGGTCGGAACCCCTTTACGGTACCCAATGATCTGTGTCTTACATGCAATACTCACGAAGCTAACGGATTCCGATCCGAGCAGGAACAACCACAACAAGGAGAAGATAGAGAAAGTGACGCTACAGAAAAACTCGTAAAGCAGAGGATTTCATTTATAAGAAATTCTTGTGCTTACAAAACAGCCTTCCTTGGCCGATGTTACAAAAAACGAAGTACAAGAAGACGTGAGGCAAGGGGATTAAGGAGCTTGTTCGGAAGGACCAGCATCCTCACCCGAAGGAGGCATCCGCCCAGATTGAAATTGTGCGAACCGCACACCATCTAAGCGGACGTCTTGGGTGCGGCGTCGGCATTCCCGAACAGCAGCCTCGAAGGCTTCTTGGGCGCGTTTGGCCCAGGAAAGCCTCTCCCCCACATCCTTCCCAGCATTAAGGCCCACTTTGTAGCAGCGAGCCCCATACTGCTCTAAGTCTTCCTTGTACTCTGGCCCAGCCTTATAGTTAGCAACGGCACGGGCCTCCGCATCTACTACTACCTTGGCTAGGGCGTCCTTTTCGGCCCGCGCCAAGGTAGCATCCAGCTGCGCGGCATGAAGAGCAGCTTTGAGGCCCTTCACCTCCTCCTCCAGCGCCGCCTCGCGAGCTTTATGCCTCGCCGAAAGGTCATCACAGAAGGCTACTTGCGCCTCGTAGAGATATTTCTGTCTCTGGCCCCGAACAGCTAAAGCCTTCAGAGTGGCCAACGACTTGGACATTTCGTCCGCAAGCATCTCTACGTCGACGTCACTCAGGCCATCTTCTGTCTGCCACTCCGGCTGGTACCCTTCCACTGACTTCTCTGGAGTCTGTTCGGAAGGAAGGTCCAAGCACCTTGCCAACCGTTCAAGACGAGAAGCAGTGGGGCTCGCGGGCAGCTCCCTGGGCGTATCTTCCATCCGGCGAAGGGTCGCCTCCAGCGCTGCCACCGAAGGAGCTCCAAGAGGTTCTCTCAGAAGCACCTCACTAAGAGGCCTTCGATCGTCTTCGGACCCTTCACCCCGGGCAGCACCCGCAGCCTCCCCCCCAATGTCTTCGACTCCTTTGGAGGTTGCTTCTGCATTAGCAACCACCTCGGAGGGGGGCAGGGGGGGCAGGATTCTCCCCCTTGAAGTGGCAACCTCTTCGGACGCCCTCGCCGTTGCGGCCGCTTCCGCAATGGTCCCTGCTGCAGGAGCCATTCCTGGCTCTGGAGGCGCTGCTGTCACCACGCTGCTCGGAACCACCCCAGCAGGCGCGGAAGCTCCTGTTGCGCAAGTGTCCTCCTCCTGCCGACCAGGTGACGCCGTAGCTTCTCCGCTCCTCCTAGAGGATACCTCCGCGATGTTGCTGGAAACACCGCGTTCGGCACCTCCAGCATTGGAAGCACCGGAGGGCGCCCTATCTCCCGCGCAGGGGGAGCCCCCGGCTTCTCCAGCGACAGGACTCTCAGATCCTTCGCTTACAAAAATGAGCCCCAGCTCGGTCGCCATCTTCTGTGCGACCTCGGGGCGAGTTGCGGGAGCCACCCATGGCACCCCCTCATCGGCCGATGGTACGGCCCTACTCTTTCTGCGCAGCAGTAACTGCGCCCCTTCTTCTTCCTCTTCGGTCCCCTCCTCATCTTGTGGAGAAGTATCTTGGACCGCCCGCTGCTTCTTTCGAGCACGGAGTTGTTCCGCTTCCTCCGCGCTCTCGTCAAACAGAACGGGCCTCTTCTTCGCAGAAGGCCGGCTCGCGTGGTCGTCCTTCTCTCGAGGAGCCCGAGCTCCGGCCGGTACCACCTCTCTAGTGGCCTTCTTCTTCAACCGAATCTTTCCAGGCCCCTTCTCAGGAGCCTGCGACCTGTTCGGGCGCCCTTCGGCAGTTGATGGAGCAACAAGTGCCGTTGTCACTGCGGCACCGACCCTCACTGCGGAAGGAACCCGAGCAACAGCGTCGACGTCGTCACCTTCATACACCCTGTGCGCTACCACAGGGATCTGTTCGGCGAACCCGTCATTCGCCTCCTCATCTCTTCCGGCCTCCAGCTCCGCAGCCGCTGCGCACAAAGAAGATGGGAAGAAGAAAGGTTAGTATGAGGTCATCAAAACTAAGAGTAAACCACTGAGAGACAGTATACTTACTCCATGGTTTGCTGAGCCCATACTTAACGAGCATGAACTCGGTTACATACCCTTCTCCATTCCGAACACCTGCTCGGAGAAGGGCATCTGATGCCCTAGCCTCATCCTGGATAAGCTTCGGAAAGCTATCCTTCTGCGCGGGGCGAATTACTGTGGGGAACCCCCACTCCGCACCACTCCGATGGCGCACGAAGAACAGCCTGTCCATCCAACCCTTGTTGTTGGAATATTTGCTGGACAGGCCGATGTGCATCCGGTCTGTTCGGTGCTTGGCGTAATAGACGTCTGCTCCCGACGCCCGCGAAGCAGACAGCTTGAAGTGTGCTCGGAAGACGTCCGCCGAGCCCCGGATCTCCTTCAACTTGCAGACAACACCAAAGATACAGATGTACCTCCAGGTGTTGGGCGTCAGCTGTATTGGCGAAACGCCCCAAGTATTAAGGAGCGCCTTCGCCACCTCCGGCAACGGCAGCCGGAAGCCTGCCTCCAGATGGTCCACGGACAGGAGCAGGCAACCTGGTTTATTCACCAGGATCGTGTCGCTTTCCCTGGCGTCAACGATCTCGTACTCATCTCCAATCCGGAAGCGCTCACGAAGACCACTGAAGTGGCGGTATCGTGGCCCGCTCGGCACTGCTACGGTCACCCCGCTAGCTCCGGCAGCGGCTTTCCCCTTGCTCGCCATCGCCGGAAGGATTGCAGAAAGCGGCAACGGCGCGAGAGGACGAAGCAGAAGACAGGGAAAGGAGAAGGCAAGGAAGCACGAAGAGCTCAAAGATGGAGGGTTTCTGGGAGTCGTAGCGCCCGCCCTCGTCTCGTCCCCTCCTTATAAGGAAAGAGGAGGGAACGAAATTCGAGGCGGGCCCTAAAACGCCGCTCCTCCTAATTTTTGAAAGCGCCCCTTCGGGTACGCGTTGGCAACCGTTCGAACGCAGCGGCGGCACCTCAAACATGGCGCGGCTTTGCACCCATCATGATGGGTAGCTGTTTGACAGGACCCTAAGCGGCGGCATCCCGCAACGGGCCCTCGCATTAAATGCGGAAGCGACGCCCTCGAAGCCCTCGTCCCACCGAGCCATTCGAGGGCGTGGGGGGCAAGTGTGGTGGCCAAATCTGGTCACCTAGGCCCATGATGGCTCGTTACGGCCCATTCCGTCCTGTCAACCAACGTGGCACCGTCATCGAAGAGCACGCCCTCTCCAGGATGGCTCGAAGACCTCCATTGTGTGACTCCCGTGATCGGAAGCTATCAGGTTCCGATACGGGGTACCTCCGAGCAGATCAGCCGCCTTCCCTTGCCGAACAGCTATGAACAGCTCCCGAGCCAGAACAGTGATCTCGCTCCATGAGACTACCCTCGATGTTACCGAACAGCATGTTCGATCCCCCACGAGGGTCACCTGCTCGGAAAGCATTTCCAAAGGGTTCCGAGCAGGCTCTCTGGCTTCCAGAACGGTTGTAACCGCCTCAGGCCACGTTCTCCACCATCAAGTGGCGTGAACTGCCTGGCAGCCCAACGGGCATCGGAGTCATAACTCCTCCCGTTACGCGCGTGCGTCAAGGCGCCTCTTCAGGCACGATCTGCCCAACGTTACGCACGTTGGCCTCTGCACCAACGCCTATAAAGGCACAGGTGCAGTACCATGCAACGGTACGCTCTCTTCCCCTCGCGAACACACTCTCGCATTCCGAAACCCCCTGCCTTACAAGCTCTCCACTGACTTAGGCATCGGAGGGTTTCCCCGGTCTTCACCGGGCCTCTGATCCCATTCTGGTTTTGCAGGTTCTCTTCGCCCTCACCAGCAATCGTCCTTCCTCTCTCATTCTAGTGGAGGCCCGTTTGGCTCAGGCCCAAACAGGATCGTACCACCACAATGCTTAATATCCATATGTAACATAGGTAACATGTATGTTAATACCATTGTAACATACAAAATAGTACATATTTTTACATGCATTTTTTTATATGTTATGCGCTTTCTTATTTCAATATTTTATTATGATCAATAACAGTTGTATGAAATTTAATTTTATAATTTATAAATTTAGTACAACTAAATATATTTGAAAAAAAAAAACCGTGCAACTCACGGGTAGAGATCTAGTTTTATATATAAAGAAAAAAGACAATACAAAATCCTCGGGACAATTCCCTACTAAACAAATGTCAAATAGAGAACCCCTGAGTGGTCTAATATTGCGACCCCTTTATAGTTATAAGGTAAAGAAGAAGTAGCTAATAATGGAATACATATATTTTTCATATATTTATATATGTTTTCATATATATATATATATATATATATATATATATATATATATATATATATATATATATGTAACTCATAAATTCAATTAGACTCGTTAAAATATTCGTTAAGGACTTGAACTCGAGAGTATTTAAACGAACTAAGTTTGAATAATATTTTCAATACTCGATAAAATTTGAGCTCGATTAAAAATTAACGAATAAAATTTGAGCAGTATAATACTTGGCTCGACTCTACTCATTTACATCCCTATCCGCGAGAGAGAGAGAGAGAGAGAGAGAGAGAGAGAGAGAGAGAGAGAGAGAGAGAGAGAGAGAGAGAGAGAGAGAGAGAGAGAGAGAGAGAGAGAGAGAGAGAGAGAGAGAGAGAGAGAGAGAGAGTCGGATTATGAGAGGGGGTTCTCGATGGAGCGAAATAGAAGGGTAGGTATGTCTTTTTAAGGCCACTTCAAATAACTATTAATTTTTTGATATCTTCTCTCTCCTCCTTTACTAAACTTCTTCCGTAGGATGCCTACGCATTGTGTGTGCTCGCAATGCATCTCGTTAGGACGCATGTACGCACAGATGGTGTTCACAACCACCCCAACTTTTCACTGTAGCACCCCTCCTTCCATCTTCTCCTTCTCTTCTTCATCTCATCCACGCTCCCCTTCTTCTGGTCTCCATCGCAGCCTCCGTCTCATCCACACTTCCCTCTTCTAGTCTTCCAACGTTTCTCCATCGCAGTCACCACTGTGGTAAGATGTTGCATGCGTGGGTATTAAAAAACAACACACTGCTCGACTCCACATAGGCATCTTCCACTTTCGACAACTCTGTTCATCGCCGGAGGGGTGGCTAGAATGAGTTCACTGCCTCCTACACCTTCAGCCTAAATTTCCTTGACCTCCAAAAGGAGGTGATCAAGGTGCAGCTGGAGGGAAGAGTCCTCCATTTTATCGTCAAGCAAATTGACCGGGGGTGCCAAACGGAATGCACATCCAAAATTGGAGCCTCAAATTCTCTGGAAAGTCTCGTCTACCAGAAAATGCCAACGTGGACTCGATGACGGCTACCTTCAACAACAGCATCCCCACCCTTACTCTTGACAAGGAAGGTGGTATTGCTGGGCAAACCAATTCCAGATCCGTGGAGATCACTACCAATGAGTAGAATTGAGATATGGTAAGAGAGGTTTACGATTAGGTTAATTTGCATAGTTGCTTTGATGAGAATTAGGTTTTTACTCTTTTGAGCATGTTGTTGTTGCCTTCTGTTTTATGCTAGTCTGCCATAATCATGACTCCATTATTGCTGTTTGAACCTCTTCTTTTGGCTCAGATTTCTTGTTAAAGGATTTATCCTCTTAATTGCTCATCTCTCAATGTTCAGTATTCCTTTGTGATGCTTTTACTTGTTGCGAGCCCATTTTATAGTGGTTGCTTATAGGGGTGTCAATGGGCGGGTTTGGACTAGACCAAGTTATGTCCAACCCAGCCCATGATCAAGATGACCCAAACCCAAGTTCAAACCAAACCCAATAAATCAAAATAACTAAAACCCACATTAGCCCATTGGAGCTCATTCTAGCCCCCGTCGTTGCAGCCCCATATCCTGTGGCGGCCCAGCCATTATCTCAACTACAACAAGCAATACCACCACCGGGAGGCCACCAACTGCCACAGGCCCAGCAGCAGTAGAGGCGGAATAGTAATCACCGAGGTGGTCCTGGCTCGGTTGGCTTCGCCTCAACAAGTGGTCGATGTCGCGCCGTCGATAGATGAACAACAGGAAGCGGCTGGTGCTGTTGGCGGGACGGACCCGGTGTCTTCACAGTGGCCCAAGCCCGAGGTCCATGCGCTCATCAAGCTCCGGAGCGTGATGGAGACCGACTACCAAGAGACGGGGCTGAAGGGGCCGCTGTGGGAGGAGATCGTGGCGGGGGTGCAGCAGATGGGCTACAGCGGTCGTAGCGCCTAGCGGTGCATGGAGAAGTGGGATAACATCAACAAGTACTTCAAGAAGGTGAAGGACAATAGCATGAAGCAGCCCGACGATGCTAAGACCTACCCCTACTTCAACCAGCTCGACGCCCTCTACCGGAAGAAGTTCCTCCTCAGCGCCGGCGCTGGCGGCAGCTGCCTGGGCAATAACCATGCCACATAGCAAGAGTCAGAAGGCAGCCTTTGTGCCGGCCCAGTTGTTGCTCCGGTGCCCTTTCAACTTGCCCTCCCCCAGCAGTCTCATCAGGCGACGGAAGCGGAATCCAAGAGCCATGGCGACGGGGCCCATGTGAACAACGACAGTAGCGGCAACATCGAATCCGGTGGGAACAGAGCTCTCACAGAGCAGGCACGAAGCTCTCACAGAGCAGACGACCTCATCAGGTGAGGAGGCGTGCAGGGTTCCTACTTCTACTTTGCCGAGAGGAGGAGGGAGGTGGCTGCAGATGGCGACTGTTCAGCTACAGGGTCAGAGGAGGCAATGAGGTCTTCCGAAAAGGCAGAGACGAGGAGGGATTTCTCGACGGCCATCTTGGTAGAGGCCTCCTGCTCCTGCTTGAGCCGGTAGTCGCGGAAGCACTTGGAGCAGAGGCGCCGAGCATCGCGGGGCCGCCGAAGAAGCCCCAATTGTTGGCGTAGAGGCGGGGACCTTGGGGGGGGGGAGCCTGGCACCAGTGCTCTCTCTCTCTCTCTCTCTCTCTCTCTCTCTCTCTCTCTCTCTCTCTCTCTCTCTCTCTCTCTCTCTCTCTCTCTGTCTCTCTCTCTCTCTCCTTTCAGATCGAAAGCTGCTCCTCTACAAAGGAAACTAGATCACAGAAAAGATCAGCACAACCAGAGCATCGAATATAGTCAGAATTCTCTCTTCTCTGTTTTCCCCTCAGATCTTTCATCCAAGCATGGAAAAGAGTGATCAGGAAGAACACAACACTTTCATGAACGCCCTCACGTGTACAAATTAAAAGGTAAACTCTCTGGGCCCTACGGGCTTATCCAACCCAACCCATTAACTAATGGGTTTAACAAACGGGTTTTAAGGGGTTAGATGGGCCATTCTATTTGGGTCCTAATTGAGCCCTACACGGGCTGTCCATTGGACTTATTGGACTTATGGACAGCCCAACTCATTGACACCCCTAGTTGCATGGGGCTTTGATGCCTATAGAATCATCTAAATTGACGTGGTGTCCGACTTGGTATTTCACAGTATCTACTCATGGATCAGGCTCCAACCAGTTCTGTATGAATTGGCGAACACCGTGATGAATAATTTTGTGCTTTTGTCAGTTCTGTACCTATCCATCTAACAAACTTATATTTTCTTGGTTGGGGGTTTGCATCACATAACACGGTATTGGAACCATATATAGCTGTCTTTCATATATAGTCCACATTGGTAGAGCTTACATCTGAGAGAGCAATCCACATAAAAAACTGTTAAAAATCAAAATGTGCTTATAATAGTGGAGCTCCTCCACGCACTTAATGCCTTGAGATTTTGAGTGGGATGGCTCCATCCGATACGTCAATATGGCAGCATAGTCAACCTGGCCATAACACATAGTATGGATGGCCAAGTTGGTTCGACTTCATGCTGACTCTGTCCTATATATATATATATATATATATATATATATATATATATATATATATATATTGATTCAGCTCAAGTGATGACTTTTTTTTTAGAAATAAAAATAATTAAAAGTTAGATTCTATTATAATATGATCATTATTTCTAATCTAGTTTATGAAGCATTTATTTAAAGAAACATCATTTGTATGATGTTTGAATGATCACCAGTACCCCCCCCCCCCCCTATCCACAATGATGAATGCCTAATAATTTACACAAGTGCAAATCCTCATAAAGGATTTTGCACAGCATAGAGGCAAAATGAGATTGCCAAACCATGATCAAAATAAGAGTCGGTCAACACAATAGACAAGCATGTGAAAAACGTAGAATAAACAAAGCATCAAATAAAAAACTAAAATGGTTAGTCTATCTGGGTCTCAGTTGAGATTGTTCGAGCTGGCTAAAATTTGTGAACCAGTCGAACTTAAAGCCCGTGGGGGGCAGGCAACGGGTTAGAAGGAGGTATGAGAAGGTTAGAGGATATATATAGAGAGCTTTGGCGGAGGGGTTAGTCAAACCCCGGGTTATTGGGGAAGAGGTAGTAACACCCTAAAATTTTATTTATTAGAAATTAAAAAAATATGATAATTTTAATTGTTAAATATAATTATTTTCCTGAGATGTAATTATCTTTAATTTAAGATTAATTTATATTAATAAACATAATTCTAGTGTTGTTTTCAGAGATGCGCACTCCGACAGGATATCACTGGAATTCGGTAGCTGCTGCTGCTACTGTAGCTACTGCTGCTATTTCTCCTGCAGAAGCTGCCCTTGCTGCTACTCCATCTATTGTACCTGTCGTGGCTGCCACTTCCACATGACTTCTTCTTCCTCTTACTGCTGCAGGTTCCTTCATTGCGGAGAGGAGAAGGACCTTCATCCTTCCTCAGTCAAGTAGGATTCTCTCCTTCTTGTCTCCTTCTCTTGTTAATGTTCAAGTGTGTACCACGTTCATACTTAGACTTGGGTTCTATAAACCTCCTTAGGAATACTTTTCCTATCCATTGTAATCATGTATTAGCTAATGATCATGTCATGTCCAAACATACTTGTGGAGAACTTCCTACCAGATGCAAGGAAATGTTGTTTAGAAGAGTTGTACTTCCAGTAATTTATTCTTTCTTAAATTTCTTGCCACCCATATGTAAAGCTTGTACTCATACTATTCTATTTCTTTTCTTCATGTAAAATAGTGTTTAGAAATGTAAATCAGACCCATTAGGTGTTGTTAATCATGTTTAGAATCATAGGAACACTTGGTAGAGTTTCATGAGATAGTATTACACCATTTCTGAAAGTTTAGTCTGCAACTGTCGACAGTTAGAAACCATCTGTCGAGGGTTTATGCTTCCAGAACCCAAAAATGCAGAAACACCAGTAGCTGTCGATAGCCTTCATCTGTCGACAGATGGCCTTCATCTGTCGACAGGCCTGTCGACAGATAGTGACTAGGTTCCAGAATCTGGTTCTGGATGGATAGTGGTTGTCGACAACCACTCTCTGGCTGTCAACATATACCTATTTGTGGTGTTTAATATGATTTGTTTCATGTCCAACCAAATGTGACACACTTTGGTATTAACCCAACTAGTTGTTTCTCTCATTTTCTTAGATTCCAACTACTTTACACTGAGAAGAACCATTCAGTTTCATTCACATCCAACTATGGAATGTTCTTGAACACCCCCAAGTATAATTGATCCCTACAAAGCTACAATCTTCTGAAGTCATTGACATTGACTTCCAACCCTTTGCTACTAGTGAGATCTTGAGTACTTGTGTACCACACTTGAATATTTTACAGAAATAAGTTATGATGACAATTTTTGGATCTTTGAACTCAATTGAGATATATGCCTGTGCAAGTGGGGCTAATCCAGTCCCGGGAGGAGCACTCGAATTCGTTTAATAGCCGTGTGAAACGATAATGGATCTCTTGGATGTTTGGCATTGCATCATACATGCTTGATTGGTCATCATCTTATTTTATCAATGAGTTGAACATGTACTTGAGCCAGAATGTGATTATTATCCAGAAGTCTTATCTATGCAAGTTTGATTCAGTACTCTTGTTCTATAACTGTTATCTAGTTGATATGATTACACAATCCACCTTTGATATTTGACATTGCTACCAATTAAGCTTCCTGCTCATCTCTTTAGTTATCATACTCCTGTTGATTAGAATGTGTGAATCCTACTGAACTCGTTAGCTCATTAAATCTTACTTTTTCAGGTGAACATGATGAGCCTAGCTCTTAAGGGGGGTGTGCTGAGCGGGTCAACCAGTCGACAGTGTTCCTTAGATTACCCTTCTAGTGTTGTAGTTAGAAGAATAGAAATGTTATTTTGTTTTCTTTTTCTTACTCCTCTTGTGGATTGTTACGAAGAGTACTATGTAATTTAAGCTTCCACAATAACGACGACAGATGAATAAAAATATAAGTTCTATTTCTTAAAGTCTATTTTTCTGTCATATCCGATAAATAGACATTTATTAAGACATGATATGGGTATGGGTGGGTTAGCTTACCCCGCCTTTTTGATGAGTTAAATTTAATCCCCCTAACCCCTTAGGCCCACTTAATCTTCTCAAACTATTTTTTTTAAAAAATAATTTAAGCAACTCCCGATTAAAATATTAAGTAACAATATTTTTTTCATGCATGTGAATTAATGGAAAATAAATAGATGCACCTGTCTTTGCTTCTCTAATGAGCATATATAGAATGTTTAGGTAAACGTTCACGACGGGATCGGAGTTTAAAAAAATTCTTCCTGCTCCAGCGACAAGTTTATCAATTAATGTCCATGAATGTCTTTGCTTCTCTAATGTGCCTTTGATTATAACCTCTCTGGATAAGATACCCTAGTTTAAGGAGTTTTTAATTTTGGGAGAAAAAGTTATCATCGCTGATAACTTTATCAGATGTGATAGTTAGAGTTATCATGATTAATTTATCACTAATAAATGGCTGATAAAGTCTTTGTAAATTATTTGGTTACCAAAAAAAGCTCACAATTTATCAGGGCTGATAAACCTCTTTTTATTAGGGGGTTATTCGGCTACCAAAATGGCCGTTTAGAGTCTTATGTACACATCTGATAAGATTTAAGGAGCGACTTAAGAAAGGCACTGAAATTTTTACAAGAACCATGCATGCCGCACATCTTCGGAAAGCAAAGAGGGGGTGTGGACAGGTGATGCTATTGGGCCGTTCAAAGGATCGGTTAGATCAAGGCCTGCCAGGCCCACTGAGGGGCCCAAACAGACTTTTTCAGATATTCTTATATATTTGAAATGATTTTTGTATATCACTATTCACTAGGCCATGTAGCATATAAATTAAGGACTCTGCATGCGTTCAGGCGTAGACATCTCTACACTTTCATGTTAGGAGGGTCGACGCTTGTCTCCCTCGATCTTGCTTGGTATTCCTCCTCTGTGGCATTCAAACCTAGGTACGCAAAAAAAAAAAAAAAAAACAAATAAACAAACAAAAACAAAAAAATCGAACACCGTCCATTTTGAAATGAACGGTCGCGCTATACTAGGGCCACCACGGGCTAAGATACGGCGGTGCCATACCAAAGGTGACCGCCGTATCCTAATATATATATATATATATATATAGTAGTTGGTATGTTCTGGTCGCACTCTTCCTTCCACCTTTAAATTTGAATTCAAAGGATGGTTGTAATAGAAAAATAAAAGAAACCGAACCGCCTCCACAATTAACTGGTTTTCAACCCATCCCTTCTTTGAGTTGATTGTGGGTATTTTCTATCAATCTCCATAACTTATACACTTTATAATTATTTATCTTATATTGTTTACAATAACTTTTTATAATTATATCTTCTTTCTTTCTATAATTATCAAATTACTTGAAAAGCACCATTTTTGGAGAACAATTTTTTAAAACAAATGTATCAATCCTTAATTCAATCACTTAAAATTTGACTATTTTTAAATAAATATCAATTTTAAGCACTATTTATAAGTAAGAATATTATGAATATTAGATACTAAAAATTTACTGATTAAATGATAAATTAATTAGAAGTCCCTATCAGATATTTAATTTATTTTTTAATATTTGACAGAACTATAATTTATTATAGTAAGTGTTAAATTCTGTTATAGTAAAGACTTCTCTTATTACAGTCAGAGACTGTTAATTAATTTACTCTTAATTAAATCTTGTTAAACTATGTCAATAGATTACATTTGAGCATGATTAATGAGTGTTTAATATTATTATTCACTCATTAAAAGATATAAGTATACAAAGTTATGACAAATAATAAAAGATAAATAATTTTAAAATATAATGAAAACCAAAACAAAAATTCTATAAATATCCCCAATTCACTCACAGGACCTGTTGAAAACCCGATAACTCCGGAAGCGTTGGGTTTCTTTTATTTTTCCATTTACAATCATCCTTAATTTGGATTCAAATGTAAAGGTGGAAGATAAAGTGCGGCCAGGGCTTACCAATTACCTTGGCGATACTCTAACATTATTTTCTCTCTCTCACTATATATATATTCTATATCTGTTAAGAAAAATTTTTAGATTTAATTTTAATAGGGATTAGGGGTGTTCACTATTCAATTCGAACCGAAAAATCAAATTGAATCGACTGATTTGATCCGATTTGATTCAGTTTGAATATGAAAAAAGTTTAGTTTGATTCCAAACCAAATCGAATTTAAAATTTGATTTGGTTTGGTTTCTAAATTCTATAAACCAAACCAAATCGATTAAACTGAATTACAATAATAAATTTTAATTTGTATATATCTGTCAAATTTATTCAATATATTTACGTAAAAATACATATTATGAAGGGTAATATGATTATCAATATTTAATACTTCATTTCAAATCTTATTTGATAGTGATTTATTAGAGAAACAAGTGATTAAGATTTTATTTAAGACTAAGAGAATCTAAAAGTCTATTTATTTTCAAGTTAAATCGAACCAAACCGAATCATTTGGTTTGGTTTCAAAGAACTTTAGTTTGGTTTGGTTTAGGTTGGATTCAAATTTGATTTGATTTGGTTTCTTAAAAATCTTCTATAAATCAAACCAAATCAAACAATAAACACCTCTAATAAGGATAAAAGGTGGCCCCAAGCCTTGCGGTAAGGAGGGAGGGAAAAAAGGTAAATTTTCATTGGAGGAATTGAAGGTGAAAGATATATCAGATTTTTAATGTATTGAGAAAGCTGATTTTTAAATATGGAAAAAGTTGCGGCATATATTTTTGGTGGGAAAGAATTTATTCTGGTGCTGCAACGTGCTTAAAAGTATATTTTATTGATATATATATATATTATATAATCGAACAAGATGTATGGATAAGAGTAATTAAATTCGGATAGAAAACTCCACACTTTTTACTTTTTTACATGGATATTAAAATTTCTTATGTTCGTCATCATTGATTAGATCTTTAACGAAACTGACAATTCAGGAAGAGAAATACTTTTTGCACTTGTAAAAGTGCAAAAATACCTAGTCATCTTGCACTTCTCCCCTCCCATTGATGAAAAGAGGAGAGAGATCTATGTGACAGTTTGATTCCCATCAATGAGAGAAGAAAAGTGCAAGATGACTAAATATTTCTACACTTTTACAAATGAAGAAAACTTTTCTCATCTAGAAAACCCATTTCATGACCCGTCACACACACATACTTCTCGTAGAGAAATATATGGTACACCCAATGAAGGTGTGCCACCAACCCTTAGGGTTGGAAAACCAAGGGATAGAGTATTATTATAATACCCCATCCCTTGACATGGCACACCCTCATACGGTGTACCATACTTTGGTGCACACCAAGGTGTGCACCAAGTATTAACGCTTCTGGAATTGGGGAGTCTATATATATATAAGAGCACGATATAGGCTACTTTCACAAGTGCCACTGCTGAAGACTAATTGACCAAGGGCTTAAACAGTACTTTTCAGCCGAACGTGGTGTTTTGCCACACAATAAAATGTTAACTAACCATGGGCTTCTACGAATTGCAGCCAAATGTTCTGACTTGCACGAGCCATGTATGTTGGATGTCAAGAAGCCAAAGCTAGAAGGAAACTGACCAATGAAAGCTTAAAGCTTCAAGAAAGTAGGCTATTTATGAAGTTTAACAGTACTCGTGGCTACTGTTGATTTTGCCGTCTCTACCATGAACTCGTGATACGATGGGCACTCTTCATATATGTGAGAGAATTTTTTTTTTTACTAGAAGAATATGCACTGATTGAAACGAGCCCAACAATTTTAATGTTTTTGGCCCAACCTAGTTCCTTGAAGAAAAGACAAATGGGTGGAAGAGAATACTAAAAATAACTTATAAGTCCTATATCAAACACCAACATCGACGCTCCTTATTACCTCCCAACTATCTTTAAAAGAAGAACAACAATGACATGTAAAGCAGGGCATGTGTCAACAAGACATAGCCCAACTCAACACTCTCTCTAGCTACCAATCCTCCCAAAGCTCTTACCCTTCATGATCGTACAAGACAAAATTTAAAATATTAATTTGATGGTTAGAAGAACGGTTTTAGTAACACCTTCTCATATTTGACTTCCTTTGCAGGTTGGATCAACATATCGCCCTTTGAGCTAATCTTGATTTTTCCGATCTTCCTCAGCACTCAAACTCTGAACTTAAACTCTTAGCCTCAGTTTGGGTCAGATTGACCCCATCACCCACTTCATTGTTTCACCCCATTATCCTTCGCATTACATTTAATAATCTTCTTGCATGAATATAGCATCAAGTATGCCCTTGTAAAAATCATGTCCAAAGAAAATGACTTTTCCTTTGCCACCAATGCCGAGAGAGAGAGAGAGAGAGAGAGAGAGAGAGAGAGAGAGAGAGAGAGAGAGAGAGAGAGAGAGAGAGTATGAGAGAGATTATAAGTGATATCTTGACCTGCGGAAGACTCTGATTCTTCCTATACTCAGACAAGGTACCAAGAAGGTGATGACCTATTTGTCCAGCTTGGGAGACTCTCCTTGAGGCTAAGCACCACACACTCACCTTGGCATCGTCCTTCTAAGGACTTGCGCTCTACCAAGTGTTTCCGTCCGTATGGCCACAGGCTCTGCTTCATCAACCTTGTCCCACTTGTAAGGTCCACATGGCTCTTATCATCTTCGGCTAGCTGGTAGAGCTCTAGTACGTAAATATTAGTCCAGTAATTAATTCACTCAACTCTTTAAGTCTGACTTAAGTATCAAAAAAAAAGAGGGGTGCGATATTGGGGAGGGGGGCGTCGAAGGGAGGTCTCCACCTCTAGCACTGGTATATATATATATATATATATATAATGCAAGAGCACTCTTTCACTTGTAAGAGTGCTTTCTTATTGATCCATCTAAGATAGATCAATAGATTATGACATGTCAGACATATTATTTTATAAATTTAATTCAAATATTTATGAGTCTAACGTAAATATTTATGAGTCAATTTAGATTTTTATGAGTTCACTTATAATTTAAGTACTGCAAGTGCTCACTTGCACTAAATATTACTCCTTTATATAATTATAGTTGAGTTAAATAGATAAAATCACATGTCAAAGACACAAGATGAAATACATAAATTACATATATATATATATTAACATGCAAATTTTATACATTCAAATACCATAAATGTTAGGGGTATCTATGTCATTTTTTCAAAAAAATATTAGGCTGCCCCGCGTGCAATATATATATATATATATATATATATATATATATATATATATATATATAGTGGAGAATATTTATTAATGAAATTATTTCAAGAATCATTGAGCCTAGGCCTTGTTTGACAATATAAAGATCAGGAAGAATAAATTCTTCTTCTTTTTCATCTTGATCTAGAAGATATAAAGAAATGTTTTTAACAATATAAGAGCTTGTTATATTGCCTCCAAGACCACTGAAAGCTTGTGGTGTTGAGAGCTTGGTTTTATTCTGAAACCAATGTTTTTCTTCTATAATACTTTTGGTTGCACCTGAATCTAAGTATGGAAACAAATTATAATGTTTATTATCATCTAATTTTATTTTAATACATATACGATTTATTTGTCTGGAGATTTCATCCATTAACAAAATTCGTAGTATTTATGTATTATTAAATCTGCAAGTCTTATATTCTTTTTAATATTAATATAAGAAGTTAATTCAAAGTTTTTAACTATAACTTTGATTTCTCCATGGTAAGAAGGTTTTATAATTCCTTCTGTTATTATAATATCTGCATTCATTAACCACCCATTTTTACCTTTTATCACACCATAAAATTGTCTTGGTAATATTATTCCTAGACCAGTAGGTATTATTACTCGTTGAGATGGTTCAATTATTATTGCTTCAGTAGAAGTAAGAGTAAAACCTATTTCTGATAA
Organism: Colocasia esculenta; assembly: GCA_014218235.1. Taxonomy (NCBI): domain Eukaryota; kingdom Viridiplantae; phylum Streptophyta; class Magnoliopsida; order Alismatales; family Araceae; genus Colocasia; species Colocasia esculenta. The sequence continues at coordinate 129,387,628 of CM024763.1, read as the reverse complement.
TTCTGGCCAATCTATAGTTGAATTGAATTTTATTATAAAGATCTTATGATTTTTATAAAGATATTCTTTAGTATTATGTCCTAAAGGTCTTTCCATTCTAATTGTATGGATTGACTCTGTTACAATTTTTGATATTGATATTTGTTTATTATTAATAGTCATTGTAATTGTATGAGGGTTAATGATCAAAGGAGTGTATTGATCTAAAATATCATTGCCTATGATTAAGGCTACTGTATCTGGAGCAGTATAAATATTTTGATAATTGAGACTAGTGCATACAAAATAGAGTTGAGACCCAGCACTCTTGCTGGCTGTTCAGGTACTCCATGAATCACTTCCTCATGTGGAGATAATATTATACTGAGAAAGGTTTATTGCACTTGCATATTATACTTTAAGTATAATATATATGACTAAGCAACAAATTCATGTGACATCCAACAATTAGATTGTCATTTTATCACTCTTCATGTGAGGGGTGCCACATGAATTATTGTCTAGTCATATTACACTTAAAGTACAACATACAAGTGCAATAAATCTTTCTCTATATATGGTCATCACCTGTGGATAGTACTATATATGAGAGTTATAATTATCTTTTCCGTTTCGCCAGGAAAGAGACGCCAGATGAAGGATTGGACCTCCACTTCAATATAGTCGCTCCTCTGTCGTCTTCAGGTTTCTCTCTCTTCACGTCTAGATCCATCCCTCTCTCTTTTTGGCAAACAAAAAATGCTTCTTCTTTTCTTTTTTTTTTCTTTTTTTTTAAGGTCAAGAATGGCCGAATAATTTTATTGATAAGTAGAAATTGTGACAACCAATGACATTGCCAAATACAGAGTGATTAACCGACTACATGTCCCAATGAACTTTGGAATAAGTTAGAATTCCAAAGAAATTCTATCCCAAGAATGAATGCGACGGTGGACTGTCCGGGGACGTAATTCTGATCTTCGAAAACAACGCTCCATGTAATCATCTTCCGAATCCATTCCAAATACTTCTGAGTCGAATTTAAAATCAGAGGTAATCCTGGCTTCTTCTTTTCATCTGATAGAATAGTCTCATCTCCAATGGAAGGCATCACCGCAAGGGCATACACATATTTGACACAGCGTTCGTGTAAGAAGATTATTAAGAGTAATATGAAAGATATTAATGGTGCAAAAATGTGACCTAGGTTTCCTTTTCCTTTTTTTTTGTTATCAAACGTGCCCATCGTATTATCAGTGCAAGAGACTCTAGAATGATCAGCAGTAGGTACGAATATTGTTAAACATGATCATAAATACTCAAACATTTCTGAAACTTTGATGCTCAAACTTTTGTTGATCAGTTTCCTTCTAGCTTTGGCTTGTTGATAATTAACATACCCAGCTGGCTCTTGCAAAACCCAACATTTGTCTGGCAATTATTATTTAAACCTATGATTAATTCATTAACATTCTGCAGTACTGGAGAAACACAACATTTGGCTGTAATTGTTTAAGCCCCTGATTAATTAACATTCAGCAGTGGGAAAACACAGCATTTGGCTGAAAATGATTTTAGCCCATGATAATTAGTTAACATTTAGCAGCAGCAACTTGCGAAAGTAGGGCATTAATTATGCTCCCCAATTAAAGAATGTGACATGACCGGCCATGAAATAGTAATCCTGAAGTGTAGTTTCGTTAGAGATCATGAGGATGAACATGAGAAATTTTAGCATCCATGTAAAAAAGAAAAAATATTTTTCTATTTAAATTGAATTTAATCTATCTAAATAATGAAAAAAAAACAACTCAGCACTTGGTGGCCAGGATGTCCCCGGCCAAACTGGCATGGAAGAGACATAAACCTTCCAACAACTGAACTTAGGTTTGAATCCTACAGAGGAGAGAGAACGAGCTAGATGGAGGAGACAGTACGTACAATTGTCCAGCCTCATGTGTGGAGATGTCTATATATTCCTAGATGCAGGTTCGAATTCTTAAGATAAATAGGCGTGGAGACCCCTTTGAACTGTTGATCAGGTTGGGACATTTTTTGAATTCTTAGATATAAGGATGGAGAGAAGATTTGGAGCTTCGAGATGTGGCCACTTGGATAGGCAAATTTTGTCACTTTTTTTCTTGCACGGATTGCATTAAGTAATAGTTAGATGGATGTGTGGTAATGCATGCCACATAATGTCGATGACATTTTTGCAACATCTTAGACTTAATAGTGATAATTTTAGCATGGATATATAACAGATTTATGACATGTATATTGTAACAATGGTTTGCATGCAAAAGTTCCATTAGGGTATAATATATAGCTACATATACTCGTGCAGTTTCTTTCCCTTCTTGTTCAATTGTTTCTTCAAGTTGCAGCGCTCGCTTATCAAACTTCGGCATTAATCCATCATCTATAGTGTCATATCTAAGTCTTACCCATTTGTCTCGGATAGTAAATTAACGTCTGTGGTATAACTATTAATCTACTAATTACTTGGAAGAGTATAGATTAACCTGGTCAAATCTTGTACTTCCATGCATGCCAGCTTTCAGAACTATTTTATGTATCATACATCAGCGTCTGATAGGAGCACAATCAAATTATATTTCAGGAGCCAATAGAAGACTTTGAATTGTTCTGATTAAGCTCTGACGCACAGGTAAATCTGCTCACAACATCAGGATCCGTACGCCAGTTGCGGCCAGCTGCTGCATATATACATCTCTAGCTACTTTGCAAACAATGGGCATTTCTCCGCCGACATATCTAGGCAAGCCCATAGTATGTGTGATTTTCGTATTATCATATAATATAGTATACTGAAGCTTCTAACATATAGTACTCCTGTTAAATATCAATATTATAAAATGACCCCTACTATATGTAATCTCATCATACCTTTACAAATTGAGTGCTTAACTTGAGGGTGGTCATGAGTTAGTAATTTTAGTACTCATATGTATAAAGAATAAGAGTAATATTTGGTACACACCACTTTTAATTCTCATGATGCGATGCGTGAGTAAATTGGGCAGCTATTAATTGTCTATTCCTTCAGTGTGATGGTCCAATCAATCACGTCATGATTTGCATCGTATATTGAAAAATAGTGTGCATTAAATATTTCTCAAAGAATAATAATGTGGGAAATTCATGAAAGTCAGAGGTGTACTGATAAGTACAACAGTTCCTCGCCGGGAGTATGCACATAAAAAATAGGGAGGATCTCCTCTCTAAATAAAATATCCCTAGTGTTAGATATCGGCGCAGAAGAAAGAAATAAAGTATTTAGGGTCCAAAGAAGACGACGTCAACACGTAGCACGCTTCCGTGCACGCCAATGCAAGTAGCCACAGTACTGATCAGAACTCGTATATAAATACCCATCTAAAGGCAATCGCTTTACCCCGTGAATCATCTTCCAAACCCACACCAGCGAACGAAGGGTCTTCCTCCCTTTCAGAGAGAGGGATATCCAAGCATGGATTCCAAGGGTTTGTTCCTTGCGTGCTTGCTGGCTGCCCTCCTGCTCTCCGGCAGCGTCGTCGAGCAAGCGGCCGCCGCCCGCCAACTCCTCCATGATTACCCCCACTACCCTCCGAAGCCGAAACCATGGTGGCCATGGCACCCAAAACCCTACCCATTGCCGAAGCCCCACTACCCCCAGTACCCTCCAAAGCCAAAGCCATGGTGGCCATGGCACCCGAAGCCCCAACCCCACTACCCTCATCCTCACCCCTGGTACCCGAAGCCCCCATACCCAAAACCCTAAATCCTTTTAAGAGCTAGCCACTGTTCTTCCATTCCACAACACCTCTCCGCATCCACGCAGCTACGTACATCTACCAACTCCTCTTAAGCCATCGCTGTTTGTCTCTGTTTCTCTTCTGTAGTGTGCCTCGAGAAATAAAGAGGAAGCCACTGGTATGTTCCTGAGCGGTTCTTTGCGTCAGGAATCATGCGCAGCTGTACGTGTCCATTTCAGAGTTTGAATAAACATGTTTATTGGTTAATGCCTCGTCTATGCATGTGAGAAGCCTGAATGAGAGGAAAAGTTTGAATTATGTGGACAAACTTCTCGTGTGGTATTTTGTATTGCATGATGTTCTTGTGGGTAGCTTGTAACATATTTGGTTGTGTCTTAATGAGAAATAAAATGCTTCCTTGTTTACGAATGGAAGAGAGAAGAGACGCCACTTATCCACAGTGTAAAATGTACGCCCTCTCGGCATTTTATATTGCATGCATGAGTCCCGCAAGAGAATAACTTTGGAATGCCACTATGGGAAGCTACCCTTCCATAACATGATTTGTCCCATAACAAAATTGGAGAAAATTACAAGTCTGTGTATTTGGAATCGAGATAAACTATGTGAACTCGGCTCAAAAGAGAGTAGTAATTAAACTCCCCCTTTTCATCCACCAACAGCCCTCAACGGGTCAAGTCTGTGACAAATTCCATCGATTAAGCTGGTTTGGCTGCGGGACAGCTTATATCCATGGCCAGCGGATTGCATAACTCTACTGTTTTATAAATGTTTCTCAGAAGTTTTAGTGGCTTATTCATAGATGAATGATATCTTTATTTATAACAATTTTGATTTGACAGATAAAATTATCATGAGGGGTTTAGGGTTTAGGGTTTAAGGTTCAGGGGTTGATAATTTTATCAGATATAAAGTGCTTCAGCGGCTGGATTTACATCGACATCCTCGTGCTTCCTTGCATCTCGAGGTGACTACTATTGTCACTAGTTTTCATAAAGAAGGAGTAGCCTCCATGATTGCATTCAATAGTCTTCGGGCTGCTGGATGGTGGATATGGAAGGAAAGATGCAAAATAATTTTTGAATGTCTTGAGACAAGTAGGACACAGCTGCTTCTCCAGATACTTGCGGACATCCGACATTGCATGAAAGGGAAACATCTTTATGACAATAACTTGAGACGATCAAGAAGAATTCTCAGGAACTTTTCTATAGTGCTCTAGATTTATTTAGTGTTGTTGCATTACTTTTATGAGGTTAAGCCTCTTTGATATCTCTTCCATCGGATTCATATGTCTGGCATGTGGATGTATGAATTCTAAGTTGTAAATTATTTTTCATTAATTTAATCTTGCATCGCTTACTTACCAAAAAAAATTTATCAGATTTAAGAGGATGAGAAAAAGTAATTATCAAAATTTATCAATATTTATTGGTGATAAAATCTTAGTAATTAAGTTATCTCTGTTATAAAATCAATTTTAAGTTAACTGACCTAATAGTTATCAAGGCCTATCAGGTTATCAAAGTAGACCTCACTTTCCAGGTTCATATGTTTGGATGAATATAATTACATCAGGTGCAGATAAACTCTAATTAAGCAAAAAAAGTTGTCCTAAAACCCTGAGATGGGCAATATTCTTGTCTCCTAATTTGGTTTGTTTATCCTATGGGATAACAACATTTCTGCTGAGGTTTGTGCTATGCATGATGGTGTGTTTTTGGCTATTGAGAAGGGATTCACTCTTTCCAGTATTTGTTCAGACTCCTTGATTCTGGTGAACTCCCTTCGCACTGGTGTTGTTCCCTCTTGGGATTGTTATAGATGGTGGAGGCCTGTGCTGGATTTTGTGCAACTTCTTGGCGTCCCAGTCAATCATGTTTTTAGGGATGCCAATCAGGTGGCTAATGCTTTAGCCAATTCTGCTTGCCTCATGCGCTGTATTGAGGTTTACTGCTCTTATAAGCAGCTGCCTCGTCTTTGTCTTCCAGCTTTCCTTGGGGATCAGATGGGTCTTTGGAACTTTAGGTTTACTTAATTCTTCTTGTTCTGCTTCTTTAGGGGTATGCCCCGTTGTCTTTGTTCTCTACCCTTGTTCATATATAAGATTTACGTAGCAGGTTGATCGCCTGGGGGAGTGGTTCAACTTTGCCCTGCTGGGGTGGAGTTCACTCGACCAGTCGCTGACCCTGCTGCCATTTATATAAAAAAAAAAAGTCATCCAGTGTGCCAAATTACAAATAGACACATCCTGTGGATACGTGGGCCGGGGGATTATAAGCAATCCTATCATGCTATAAACCAGAGCATTAAACCTAGCTATAGGCGATTGGCAACAAATATCCACATACTTTTCTTTTGGGTTAACTACATACTTGATGATGAAAAAGAAGACTTTGCAAAGGGATGTAGTCATTACTCGACCTTGTTCATATATCCACAGACTTTGAATCGTTCTCTCCATGACATAATCACTGGTTTCTTCTATTCTCAGTTGAAGACGCACACCCTTGACTATATATGGATCTGAATCGTTCTCATCGGACGTCATTGGTATCGAAGGTATATGGATTAATGGTGGAAACTTACTCTAATTATAACTTGCCTAAGCATAGTTATTTCAACAAATGTAGACGGTACATGTTATCTGACTCGTTCCTCTTTTAACATGTCTAAAGTGACAGTTACCAAGCATCTTTTATTTGAATATAGAAGTACAAATAATAAAACACGATTATGCACACAAATAATGAATATAGTATGTAATGACAGATTTGCCCTTATATATATATATATATAGCAAAAAGAGATTCTCTTGAGAGATATGTAGACTATATCAATTTATTGACGTTGTAAATCTAGAGAACCAAATTAGGGTTTTTTTTTTAGTAACATTGCATAGCGCTCTGAAAGGTCAAGTCACATATCAGTCTGACAAGTTTAATCTGTAGTGTGTATGATTAATTGATAACCAATTTAAGAGGAAAAAAGTGATCCTTACACAGAACTCAAAATTTGGAGTTGTGATAACATTATTCTAGTAATATGTACAATTTCTGTGTCGCGAATGAAGACATGATCAAGATTCATCATCTTTATCTGATTCTGATTGAAGCTTAATTAAAGAAACATATGCAACTTATTCCTTTTCTTAGCTATACAAAACATACGGAGATATACGAATGCAACCTAGCATGGATTGCCGTCATGCATCCATGGTTCAGACTTATAAAGACGTACGAATTGTTGAAGTATGCGTTAAAGTATCTGTAATTCTCTTGAAGAGAAAAAAGAGGTCCCTACTCAGAGATAATAAATGCCTAAATTCCTAATCAAGAAAGGGAAAGACAACCATAAACCTTTTATATATCCAACAAGCTAAAGAGACAGCTAACCCACTACTTCCTTATTTTTATATATCAAATCCATTGTCAGAAAAAAAAATCTTTATATAAAATCAACTTAAGAAAGTGACTCCGTCAGTTTCCCATCCCTAGCTATAATCTTGATCTTATCACATATATTTTATAAATATTTGTCGGACGTACAGAAACACCCTTTCCACACAATGCCAACAAACCTGTTAAGCGGAAGACAAAATGTCAGACGTGTTTGACAGAATTTCAATTAACATGAGAGGCAGGGTAGTCATTTTACCCCACTAATTATTCCGTTTAATTAAACATATATAGTGGGATTGATATGACGGAAAGCATAAGCCTCCATCATGGGATTGTTTGCGCTGGTGGCGTGCTACTTGCTCCCTTTTTCATGCTACTAACTCTCGGGCAGTCCATGTTTATGGTCAGCTAAACCAGGTGGCCGATGCTCTGGCAAATGTTGGTTGTATTAGTGAGTCAAATCAGATTTTTTTTCCCCCTCCTCCTTGTCTCGTGTTTGTAAGGGTCCTCTTACTCTGGACCGGGCTGGATTACCTTATCTTAGATCTTGTTAGCTGGGGTATGCCCTTGTGCCGTTGTACTTTTATCCTTATATATGATTAGGCCCAAGTTGCCCTCACTGGTGGAGTGAGAACACTCTCCTCTGTTAGGGGTGGGTGCACTCTCCTGGTTTGAGGCCTTGTGGACCTCTTTTGAAAAAAAAAAAGAAAAAGATATGACGGAAAGCAAGCAGTGGTAGTCTGGTAGAGGTGAAATGTGGAGCATGAGGGCAATATTTTTAGACTTATACAATTATGTTTATAATATATACACATATAGATATACATATATACACATATACATGCATATATATATATATATTTATCTAGATGTATTATACGCATGTTCTACTTGGTGTTCAGTAAATTTCGTTATGGATGATGCTGCTCCACGATCTGTTACGTACGCAACTCTATACTCTTATTTTTATCTTTTTTTTTTTGGGGGGGGGGGGGCGGCCGGGGGGGAGGATAGATGTATATAGGATGCTATACTCCTGTACATATGGTGAATGTCCAATATAGATTTGTTAATTTCAAATCTAACTACACAGATGAGATATTAAGGCTGTCTTTTATGAGCAGAAAAAAAACAGCCGATTATACGAATCTATTAGGAGCTAGCTGACTTTGCTCAAACGTCCATTGGCGGCCGGCAGCTTACTTCACCGCACAAGTAATTATAATCATCAACTTGCATAATTGCAACGTAATCCATATTGTACCGTTTCGTCCTGTGTATAGAAGACCTTGAATGATTTTGACGGTAACTTAGAATACGTACAGCCAGAACATTAATGGAATCCTCCTTACGGCCTGTACGTAGCAACTGATCAACTGCACAATAAAATAAACAACACGCAAGATCTAAATAATGGAGGAAATTAAGAAGAGGTCAGCAAATGGGTGGGCGTGCTGGCGGCATCCGTGCGTCCCAACTTCATGCATGCACGCACACTCAGACCTGTATAAATACCCATTGTGAGCCCTCGTGATATGAAGCAGTATACCATCGCTGCAGAAGAAAGGAATAAGATCGAGAAAGCCTTCACTTGTGAGGAAAGAAGAGAGAGCCCATCACGATGGGTTCCAACGGAGTGTTCCTTGCATGCCTGCTGGTCGCCCTGCTCCTCTCCGGCAGCGTGGTCGAGCAGGCGGCCGCCGTCCCCCCGCCACTGGCAGAAATTTTGCCCTATCCAAGGACGAAGCCAAACTGGTGGCTGTGGCACCCGAAGCCCTACCCCTACCCGAAACCCCACCCCCACTACCCACCAAAGCCATGGAAGCCATCGCATCCGAAGCCCTACCCCTACCCGAAGCCCCACCCCCACTACCCTCCAAAGCCATCGATGCCACGGTACCCGAAGCCTCACCCTCACTACCCTCCTTACCCCAAGTACCCCAAGCCTTACCCTCACCCGGGGTACCCGAAACCCTAAAAAGTCAAACCTTTCAGAAGCATACCAGTTTCGGCGACCTTCTCCCATCAATCGTCGCATAATCATCGTATGTTTGAATATACAACTGGTTGCTGTGCACGTTCGTTTGCTCCTGAAGCTGGTTTACCCTTATAACCCATATGCGTCCAGGATCGAGGAGCAGCTGCTTGTTCTCTGCGTTACATAGGAAAATGGTTCGACGGTCCTATTTTATAATATATGAAATTGTCATGTATGTGAGTGATGTCAAATATATATATGTGTTAAATATAGATGTCACCAAATCATTTTCCCGTTATATATATTTGTTTTCAGTTTGTTGTGCATGAAGAGATAAGAAATGCCGAGTTATTTTAATAGGGAGTTGTTTAATATTATTTTTGAAAAAAATAATTTGAGATATTAATTAAGTGGGTCCAAAAATTAAAAGAGGTTAAATTTAATCCCCCCCCCCCCCCAAAATGGGGTACATTAACTTGGGGTCTATTTTCCCTTTTTCCCTAAATTAGAAAAATAGCTCCGGATTAGTTTATCTGGCGCCTCAAAGTCGGTTATGACTTAACCCGGGAGATAACCCCACCTAACACGACAAGTGGGTATCCCCCTGCTAAAACCAGAGGTCAAGCCAACTCCCAACTGCATGTAAAGAGAATTTGATGATTGTTTTAGTTTAGTATGAGATGTGTACTATTTTGTTTCGATGTTGTTCATCTCCCTTGGATATGTGTGGCGTTTCACTTAGGGGTGTACAACGATTTGGTTCACCCTTATTTTTAAGGGAATCGAACTGAACCGAATTACTTCAAACTAAAATAAATAAAAACAAAAACTTGTAAGGGCGGTCGCGAGATTTGATCTTGCGACCTCCGCCTACGCAAGGCACCAAAGGTGCCCACCACTACGCTACAAATTTTTTTTATTTATATGTATATTATTATATGGACATATGAATGCATAAATTAATTAGGGATCCTGGCTCTGTGTTTGGCATAGGTTGGAAGCATTAAGGCAGAGGGCAGAGGGTTTTAACTTTTTTTTTTTTTGACAATAAAACGGATCCTTCTACTTTAAACTAGCCAATAACCATTACATAATACATAGAATATAGAGGAAATGGAAAACAAAAGCATTTCAATACATATAACACTGTGGCAGACCTAAAACTAGCTAGAGGGAACAAGCCAGGATCTAACATATGGTAAGGGTAGGAATAGATCATAATCACCAACATGAAGATATATAGCGAGCTACAACAAGATATAGACATCAACCAATTGACTAAAGGAGATACAACAAAAATTGCAAGACCAGAGCCTGTACTAGAGAGGAAAAACTGCGATCAATAATCATGCAACAAACAAGCAGAGGAAGCTCTAATGACAACGCACGCTATAGTGTGCAGAAATATCTGAGAACATGAGCTCAACCATCTACTCTACAAAGAGAAGCGCTTAATACACGGACTCCCGGACAAATAATTTGTTTGAGCATTCGCATTGACACTGTCTCATTGGACAGCACGTTGGGCGCGGGGTCCAAACGTGGGGGCGCTGCCCAATGGGCGCACCCCTAGTTGGGTGCTTGGGCAAATGATTAGCCCAAACACTCAGACATTAAGTATTTCCCCTCTACGAAACAGAAGCGATCTGGAGTTTAACCGAATCAAGAACACCTTGTCAGAGATGCGGGCTCACGCAATTGCGACTGTGACAATCTGAACCAAGACAAAAAAAAACAAAGACAATAATAATAAGTTGGGGCCGGCACTAGCTACATCAACCACTAGAGAGCTCTTGTGAGAATAGATCTCAAAAGGTGCCAAATGAGTGAGCGAGTTGGCTAGTAGCTAATAGAGGTTAGATTCGAACTCTCGACCTCCAAAGAACTTCCATACACTAATCAACTGTGTTACAAGTATGGTTGTAAAATTGTGTATTATTAATTATATATATTTATATATTCAATTTATTTTAATTTTCAAACCGAATAGACCCAAATCAATCGATTCGATTCAACTTTTGGAATTGTACAAAAATTTGAACAGCTCCAGAGATGGCTGAGGACAGCTGAGGTGGTGGTGGATGGAGATGACGGCTAAAGATAGCAGAGATGTGGAGGAGGTGATGGAGGGCAACATATCTGGACAGGGGTGTGGAAGGGAAGGAGGGGGCGGGTGGCCACAGTGGAAGGTAAGGCAGCTACTAGTCGTAGAACAATGAGGAAGGGGGATAACTAGGGCAGATGGAAATGGCGAAACTGGGCCAATGGACCTGAAGGCAGCGTGTGGCAGAGGTGGAGATGGCTGGGCAGCATGCAGGGGCTGTTGGGGTACTTGTGGACCTGGGGTGGTGGCCACAAGTTTGTGGAGGAGTAAAGCCATTGAAGGCGGGGGTGGAGCTAGGTTGGGGAGGCATTGGAGTGCACATGGACCAGAGGAGGGCATGGAGGAGGGACAGAGCCAGGGTGGCAGAAGGCTGAGGAAATTAATATACGAGAACAGAAAAGAAGGAAGCAACAAAGAAGAATATGGGGGGAAGGGGAGGAGGGTCACTCTCCCCCACCATCTGATCGATCCGCCGTCAAGGGGATGACTGCTCCGTCAATAATAGACATAGAAATTTTATTTAATAAGATTATTTAAAATATTAAAGTGCACCCATAAACATTGTTTATATTTTAATGTGATCTCTATTTGAAAAAAAATTCAACCAAAATTAATTTAATAAAAAAATTAAACTCGTTAGCAAACTACGTAAATCCGGAGGGCCGGCGGCTATTTTCGTTAGATGACAGTCGACGAATTTGCCTCTCGGACTTGAAGTCTTCAGTGCAAGAAATATATAGTAACCAACTCTATGGATCAGCAATGGAACCATTTCTTGCAATACTGATTCGGGAGGATCTTTGGTATGACCACTTCCCATGCATGGGTGTGTGGTGGTAAAGGGAATTTAAAGCCATTCCCATCCATCCATTATTTAATTTAATTTAATTTATCTCTTACCTATTTTCATAATACTAAGCCAATATAAATAGGAGTTAGAAAGCTTGTGTAAAAGGACAACTAAAAGAGAAGAAAAAAATAAGAAATTAACCAAATTAAGACAAGAAGAGAGTTAGGTCTCGTTTGATAACAATTAATCAATATCTAAAGTTTAAAATACTTAATTTTTAATATTTTAAAATGTTTGATAAAATATCTAAAATGATGTCTTAATTAACTTAAATATGAAAAATTATTTAATTTTTAAGCTAAAAACATTCTTTTTATTTTTTTTCCAAATCACCGTCGGCGACTCTTGTCGAATCATCGGCGCCAAAATCCAACGATCATTGGAGACTAAATTCTGACAACCTTCATCGGCCGGTCGTCGGAATCTGACGATTGTCGGAGACTAGATTTCGGCGATCGTCGCCAGATTTCAAAGACCCCCAACGGCTGGTGTCGGAATCTGACGATCACTGCTGACTAGATTTCAACTACTTAATTTCAAAAAAAAAATATTTTTAATTATTCTAGATTTTGAACTAAAAACCTACTTATTAAAAATGTAGCATCTTAACTAATTATACAACAATTCAGATGCGGTTTAAGTTGGCTATCAAACACCTCTCAAATTATGTCTAATAAAGTTCTTTTTAAATTTCTGATTTAGAGAATTGATGATAAATAAGATTTAAGATTTAAATGTTAAGTGTTATCAAACACCATTTTAGCCTCTCCTATAGATTTAAAGAGAGGAAGTTCCAAAAAATATTAATTTTCTTTTCTAATCTATTTTATTATACATTATGTATATATATGATCTGATGCCAAATGCCTCCATCAAATATGCATGGAGGCCAACTTATAAGGTTTTGCATAGCCTCAGTTTCCATGTTGTAATCACTTTTATCAACATGTCTAGTGATTATTTTGCTTCATGTATGTTTTTCAAGTGACAAATTACCATCTTCCTGCTGCTCATTAAAGCACGTACGAATACTTTAACTGCATGTATTTTGTCTTTAAATATATGAAAAATATGATTTTTAAAAAGGTGAATTGCACTTCAACTATCATATAATGTTTGTCTAAATTACTCTTTATCTTTTTTTTTTTTGGCGGGTAATATTTACCCATTTATTAATAGAGAAGATTTGAAACCGTACAATAATGTAAATGACCAGCAAACGGGTGGCAGCAGCCGAGAGGAAAAAAATTAAGAAAATGGCCTAAAATTCCATAGATAACTCGTCCCAAGAGTAGGTACGACGAAGCACAGTACGAGGACGTAGACCCAGTCGTCATTCACAACGTTCTGCATCATCTTCTTCCGTGTCTTGTTCAGATGAATCTGAGAATAAATTTACTCCAGACATGAATATATTTTCAACTCTAGCACGCTCTGCAACAGACATAATGTTGGGTTACTCTTTATCTAATTTGGTCACAAAATTTTTTCGGCAATATGATCTCATCTCTTCCTTCCTGGCCGACATCATGTACTGCCTCTTTTTTCTTATCCCGATCAAGTGGTTGTGTTATATAGCTCACCAACCTTGAATCGTTCCCTCTTCCAATCGTAATCACCGTTTTCTTTTATTCTCTGTTAAAAACGTACTCCCTCGACTATGGATGTGAATAGTTCTCATAGGATATGCCATCCGTGGAAACTTCATACGGATTGGTGGAAAATAGTACGTCTCTATTAATTAATGAAGCTAATTATAACCTGTAATATATAAGTGTGATTATTCAATTGATGGTTTGTCAAACATATCAATGCGGTTCTGACATATGTACTGTGCCTAAAAATTTTCAATATTCGATCGGTATGGTTTGATATATCAATTACTATTCATTTTTTTCTTCAATAATTTTTAGGTCTTATTTGAGTCGAACTAGACCAAACTAGTGTGATACAACACTTCATACTATCTCACAAAATTTTGATTTGATCCGATTAGATGATACGATGTCAAGCTTTAATTTAATTGAGAAGGATTTAGTGCACATCATTTTAGACACATCAAATGGTGATGTGCCACCTAAGAGGTAGATGACATTTAATATACCTTTATCCCATTTTTTTCAATTCTAAAAAGTTGAAGTGGCATATCAGTGACCCAGTGAGCCACACTATAGGTGGCCCGATCCTTCACAATATATATATATATATATAATCTTATAAAAATTATCTTATTGCAATGAATATCACTAAAATCTGGATCTAACCACATATATATTTTATATTTTATAAAAAATTTGTCGGACGTACCCGGGACTGTTTGGAACGTTTCTCGTTAAGACAAAAGATTGATTTGTCTTGAGGGAATTGTCATGGTATACAGAAATACGTACCCTTTCCTCACAACTGCGAACACCGTTTACAGCGGAAGACAAAATGACAAAGTTTTGATATATATATGTATATTATGCTTCCATAGTTTAATCTTATATTATAAGCATGTTCTAATGGGTCTTTATTGCAATGAATATCACTAAAATCTGGATCTAACCACATATATATTTTATATTTTATAAAAAATTTGTCGGACGTACCCGGGACTGTTTGGAACGTTTCTCGTTAAGACAAAAGATTGATTTGTCTTGAGGGAATTGTCATGGTATACAGAAATACGTACCCTTTCCTCACAACTGCGAACACCGTTTACAGCGGAAGACAAAATGACAAAGTTTTGATATATATATGTATATTATGCTTCCATAGTTTAATCTTATATTATAAGCATGTTCTATTTCGATAGGTGTTCGGTTATTGGCGATGTTCCTAATTATCCTATGGTTCCAATGTCAACAAAACTGATGAGGTATTAAGGGTGTATTTTATGATCAGCAGACAGCAACAGCAGATTGAACCAATCTATTAGGAGCTTACTTGTTCAAACGTCCGTGGTCCGGCAGCTTATTGCACCGTACAAGTAACCATTAATTTAACTGCCATTTGATAAGTTATTAATCTATGGTAAAGGGTCTTTATCAGCTCTGATAAAGTCAAAACCTATTTGATAATCCAAGCAGTACTCGATCTATTTTTTAAGTGGACTTACATCAGACGATGAACCCTCCATTAACTTGGCCGCCCGGGATTATGAGGAATTACCCTACTTTTAGGTTAAAAGGCAACAGCTGTTAACCTTGTTATCTGGAGTTATTTTAAGTGATCTTTCAAATATATATGGCAGCCTATATAGAAGCCATGATTTGACTGGTTCCATTAACGGTAACTTTTGCAATATGTACAGCCAGAACCATGGACGACTCCTTATTCTATAGGCTCTGTAGCAGCACAATAATAAAAGTACAGACGAGATCTAAATAATAGAGGAAAGAAAAGGTCAGCAAATGGGTGGGAGCTGGGTGTCCGTGTGCCTGAAGCCAACTTCACACTCAGACGTGTATAAATACCCATGAGATCGAGCCCTCGACATCTCAAACACCCTCGAAGGAAAAAGGGAGAAGAAAGCCTTCACTTGTGAGGAAAGCCCATCAAGATGGGTTCCAAGGCAGTGTTCCTCGCATGCCTGCTCGTCGTTCTGCTGCTCTCCGGCAGCGTGGTCGAGCAGGCGGCCGCCGCCCGCCAGCTGCTGCACAAGCCACAGCCCTACTACCCTCCAAAGCCGAAGGGATACTGGTGGCCGTGGTACCCCAAGCCCTACCCGCACCCCCACTACCCACCAAAGCCATGGTACCCGAAGCCTTACCCCTACCCGAAGCCCCACCCCCACTACCCATGGTACCCCAAGCCTCACCCCCACTACCCTCCTTACCCCACGTACCCCAAGCCTTACCCGCACCCAGGGTACCCCAAGCCCTAAAGCCAAACCTTTTTACAGAAGCAAATGATCTCACATCTATATTTGAATAAATGACTGGTTGCTGTACACGTTCGTTTGCTCCTGAAGCTGGTTAACCCTTATCCATGTGCGTCCAATATCGAGGGGCAGCTGCTTGTTCCCTGCGTTTAAATAAATACATGTATGTTTTCAGTTTGTTGGTGCATAAGAGATTAAGCCAGCCCCCAGCTGCAATATGTGAGAGAATTGGATTGTTCTAGTTTAAGGCGCGCCCTAGATTTCTTCCATGTGATATGTACTATTTGTATCCATTTGCTGTTCTTCGTCTTGGAATGTGCGTTTCATTTGATTATAAATGAAGAAAAAAAATAAAAAGGTTGGCTATAGCTGAAAGGAATTGCAGATATGTCGGAGGATTTTGGATCTCATATAGGTATCACTTGTCTTTATTAAACGAATGAGGGCGAGGGTTGGGACCAATTATCCGTCGTCGCCCAAGCGTAACAATGTTAATTAGAATTTTTTAGAGAAAACTCTTAATTAATCATCAAGAGAAAGAAGCCTTATAGTCAAAACAGGAAACATTTGAAAAAAGTTATGCAATCAATGATGCCTTCATGAGATGTATTATATTGCCCACAGGCAATATTCTTTTGTTTTGGAGTTTTGGATTTCATTTTAAGATTATCGAATCTGATTTTGAAAGATATTTCATTTGGTTTGAATTTATATATTGTTTTTTTTATTTGAGGATGATTTTAGGTTATTGAGATTGATTTGGAATTGTTTGTCTTGAATTTAGAGTTTTTTTTTAGTTGATTTTGTTTGATTTGAACGGGTTTTAGTTGGTTGAGATTTGCCTTATTTAAATTATTGAATTTTTCTTGAGGTTTGGTTTGGTAATGGTTTGTTTGATTAATTTTAAGGTTATTGGGTTCATTTTATTTGGCTCGAGGACATCAAATATATATTTATATTATTATTATTTAAAAAATTAACTATTTATTATCATTTCTATGATTTTTTATTAATTATAATTTTTATTTTTTTATCATTTATTTAATTTTTTTAACAAATGTTCTCCAATCGATGCAAATGTTCTTCAATTGATGTCATAGTAGTTTGTTTACCAATCGATGCAAATGTTAATTAATTGATGTAGTTGTTCACTAATCGATGTAGTTTGTTCACCAATTGATGCAACAGTTCATCAATTGATGCAATTTGTTCACAAATCGATGCAACTATTCATCAATTGATCCAGTGGTTCACCTGTCAATGAATTTGTTCATCAATTGATAAAGATGTTTATCAATCGATACATTTGTTCATCAATTGATGTAGTTATTCATCAATTGATGAAGACAGACAATTGATTGGTGAAGAAATTAAGCTTTCAATTGATGAAGATAGATAATCAATTTGTGAAGAAAACTTCCAATTGGTGAACAAAGCTAATCGGTTGATGAAGAAAGTTATGAAGAAAGCTTCTAATTAGTGAAGACATGCTTATTTGTTTGTTTGTTAATTATTATTTTTTGTTTTGTTTGCTTATTTTTTTATCTGGTAATTATTATTATTATTATTCTTTTTTCCATTCTTTCTCTCTTTTCCCTCCTTTTTTTGTTATCATTCACCGTACCCATTAAGATCCTTGATTTACCCCTTTAGGGCACCAACATGTAGAGCTTTCAAGTCCTTTGAGGAGGCCAAAATTTATTTCTGAAATAACATAAACACTCATGAACAATTAAATGCATATGTAGAAATTAAATAAATAGAAAATTTGGGTAAATTTCGATAGCATCTTCCCCTATCCCAGGTTGGGGGGGGTGTAGTATAGGTACTCATCCACGGAGATGTGAGATGGCGCCAAAAATTCTGAGGTGCGTGGCTAGCACAACACTCGATATCATCCCGGGTCTTTCCTTACAAAAGGGACGGTGTCGTCTGAGTTTTTTGACATGACAACATGTTTGTGCACGTGAATAGTGCTCTTTGTACTTTGCCGTTAACCAAACATCATAAGTCCTTAAAGGACACTGTTGGCCATGGGCATGAACATGGGCGAGAAACATATATATAAATCGACATTCTCGAGTTGATGTACCAGCGAAAAACAAAGACTCAAATCCGATGAGATATGCGAAGGGGGATCGAAAAACTAGGAGTCCTAGCTTACACGTCGGACTCGTGGTCTTCAAACTGAATTATGATGAAACATAAACTGAAAAGACCCAGTTTAGTATAAGATCGAATCGGGGTGCATGAAGGAGACACGAGGGCCCATGTTTGATCTTATTGGACTCAGAGTCATACCCATTTACTTAGTAAACCCCAAGCACATTGATTCGAGAACACTTGAGCAACCCCTTCATTTTCAAAAATTTTAAAAGAGAGGGGAAAGGGTGATATAACATGGATCACTACAAGAAAATGCGGAATTTCCGACGGATTGAATTCGTCGGAAATCCGACGGAATACCGTCGGAAATGAGCCCTTCCGACCGATTTCCGTCTAAAGCCCGTCGGAAATGATCCGTCGGAACTAGCTGGTCAGAAATTTCCGACGGACAAAATATCCGTCGGAATTCGGTCGATAACTCCGACGGATTTATCGGTCGGAAACACGGTCGGTATTTACCGACGGTTTATCCGTCGGCAAATACGTCGGTATACCGGTCCGTAAATGCTGACACATTTTCGGTCGGAAACCATCTGTCAGCATATTCCGACGGAATTATCGACGGATATTGCGGTCGGTAATTCCGACGGATAATAAACCGTCGGTAAATCCGTCGGAAATTAAACCATATTTTTTTTAAATTAAGAAATAAAAATGGTTTGTGAACCCTGCTGCTACAATGTCAAACCTGCTACAATATTCATAAATTTAACAAATACTCACGATCAACATAATATCATAACATACAATAAATATAAAATCATACAGAATAATGAATACAAATATCAAGATAAATCTGCTGGATCGTCTGCTGTCCCTGCCTCGTCATCGTCTGGAGCTGGATCCTATATTAAAACAAATTAAAATGAGAAACATTAATAATAAATAAAAGACATACATTATTTTCAATAGTGAAATTTAAAACTTGTGAAACAATAGTATTTTTAGATCCGTTATTTCAGTTGGGTGTTTTTAGATCGGTCGTTTGAATGGCCAGGCCAATCCGGAGATCCAAATTGGATTCCGTCAGTTTCTACACGTCGCTTTAACCCACCCGGTCGTGTCGGAGAAAACAGCACGTCGATCCGATCCCTATTTGGGATTTTGGACCCCCGGGTTGTGCGTGTTAAGGCTTTTATATGAAGTTGGGTGTTTTTAGATCGGTCGTTTGAATGGCCAGGCCAATCCGGAGATCCAAATTGGATTCCGTCAGTTTCTACACGTCGCTTTAACCCACCCGGTCGTGTCGGAGAAAACGGCACGTCGATCCGATCCCTATTTGGGATTTTGGACCCCCGGAGAAAACGAACACGGACATCGGATGTTACCCATCGGATCGACTGCTACTGAGGAATTACTCAATGCAAACTGAATAAAACTGTCAACTCCGTCTTTAAACTCCTCGGTGACAACTCCATTCACCATTCCACGGTACATCCATGACCGATTCTCATAAGACATTTTTCCTACACAAATTAAATGTCATGTCACAAGTTAAAATCCAACAGACCCTCACATCGTTCGAGTAAGTCAAAATGAATAGGTAGGATATATTATTAAGATTATCACTTTTTACCCATCTGTGAATATTTGATCGCACTCAGATGACCATTTACTATGTGTTTGTATTATTTGCTGAAAATTTCGGCAGCATCTCCTCACACCTCTCCGATATACCAAAAAATTTTATTGATTTAGATATTTTCTTAAACACTTACTAATAAGTGGTTAAGAAAATATTCTAAATCAATAAAGGTATATCAGAGAGGAGTGAGTAGACGCACCCGAAATTTTCAACAAATAATACAATCACATAATAAATGACCACCTAACTCCGATCAAACATTCACAGACTGTCCAAAACGGGACAATTCAAGACTTTGAGTTAGATATACACGTTCTCATTATTGAAAATAAGACTCATGCACATCAATCTCAAAGTCTTGAACGGGAATGTTCATTGACACGGGCTTAACACGCTCTCGTGATGTGTGTGCAGTGAAAAATTACTATACATGCATAGATCAAATTTAAAACCCAAATAAATATGAAAGGAATATGATAACAAAATCATACATGTGAACAAGTGCAATAATAAACCAAATTCATACATACATGTACATGAATTACATATAAACATGTGCAATACTAAAGAAATACATTAAAATAAGATGTGTAATACTAATCATTAAACTGAAAATGAACAATTAAACATAAAAGAAACTAATATCTAGAAGGAAGAGTTTGTACTATTTTATTTCCTAAATTGGGATGTGTAAATTAAGTTTATTTTGATCTACTCCTCACTTAGTTGTTATGAGGAGTATCTATGTAATTAAACTTCCGCGTTATAACGATATGAATGGATAAGTAAATATTACCTGTTGTGCCTGTTTTTCTGTCACTCCCGATAAATAGCCTTTTATTAGGACGTGACAAATTCTCCCTTCCTTTAGCCTCTCCTCCACATCCAGCAAGCCTCAACAACGCATTAGGGTCGGCCATGAAGAGGTTAGGGTGTATGTAAGCCTCTAGTGTTTCCAATTCCTACTACAACTTTAATTCATATTAAATTCTGAGTTTCCCTATTTCTTCCAACCTTCCAACCTTTCCACCTCCTAATTGGGTTAGGTTGGGTTGCAAATTCGTACCTAGCCAATTTGGGTAGGGTTAGGAGTCCAATTCCAACTCATATTAACTATTTTAATGATTTAATAGCTCTTTTCATTTTAGGAAACATTAAAGATACGAATTTAGGGTATTTTTCTTTTATTCAACTTTTAAAAATACCTCTTTTGACCCAATAACTTTTACATGATCCATTTAGCAAAGCCCATTACTTCTTTTTGTTTAATGAGTTTTAAAAGCTCTTCATCAAGGTGTTTGAAGGTTAAAAATTGGTTGGTGACATTATAAATCTTGGTAACAATTTCATTTTATTTTATAGAATAATTCACATTGTCATTCTGCTCTTTATTAATAATGTTATTATCTGATTAGTAAGCTCTTCATCAACCTGTTTATTATCCCCCCTCTCGCCGATAGAAAGCCAAAGGGCTCGTAATTAACAAGTAGCATTCAAAGGTGGAAAGGCAAAAAATTTTCCATCTTAGATGTTGGAATCATTACACTGGGAGTTTTTTTTTTCCTTCTTTTCATGTAATCATCATTGCTGATACAACTTTTCATAAGAAGAAACTTGGACCACCAATTTTGTAATCAAATCTTTCCAGTTTAATTTCACATTGCATAATTGGTTTCACATGGATGATTTAACATTAATGCACCTACATATGTAGAAATTTTTTTAAAATGAAACTATTTAGTCCTAACCTCCTAATATTCCACTCTTTATTTAACAGTTTAAGGTGTCTCTTTAATTAGTAGTTCTCAGTGGCTCTGCATGGCTTTGATGCCCCTCACCTTCGTTTCCATATTCAACCTCCTCAGCAACTATGGTGCAGCCATCATGGAGGTCCCCTATCGTTCTCTCTCACACGATTCAATAATATTATTTTATAAATTATTTATATATAGTGTGCTTAATTATAGTATTAACTAGTCAAATTTTAAGCTTCGGGGGCAGTTAAAGTACGGCTGTAGTAGATTTAGTTTTTTAATGTGTAAGCCATTAACTACTCATTATTTTAACATTAATTAATGGTACTGTTTAATCATGCGGGGTTCTATGGCGGTATATATATTAGGTTATTTAATGTTGGAGGTTTGAGTTGGTGATAATAGCTTCTGGATAGTTAATGTAATATTATATTGTGAAATTATTATCTCAATATTTTAAAAGTTTTTGTCATCATGTAGAGTCTATTAATATTATATACTATATTTTATGATGTAATATTAAACATATTTAGATTTAAATAAGACGTATGCACCAATGTTCTCCGCAAAATATTTACTTAAGAACCAAATGGGTAATTACGATTTTTATTTTTACATAAAAATTATTTCATAGAAAACTATTTTTCAATGAAAATATTTTACATGCAATTAAATGGACCCTAAATTAAAGCTACTGAGCACATCGCAGTGGTGGGAGAATGGCCCTCTATGTAATTAGCACGAGGATCTCCAAGTATTGGATGAACATATTTATATAAGTCGGTATTTTTTGGTGTTTAACACGATTTTGCATCAGTACACTAAACAAATGGCCAAATCTGAAGAGGAGCTGTTTCACTAGTAGATCCAATTATGAAGTCGAGAAATTTATTTTGGGAAAAAAATTACAATGCAACTCACCTATATATTAATTGTTCTCCTAACTAAAAATATTGTGATCGATGTATATACGCTTCAATCAATTAACTTTATCTACATCTATACATACATGTATATACATAAATAGATAGATAGATAGATAGATGGCCAGTGGCAAGGGGAAAAGGGCGCCCGAGAGAACCTGCAGCCACATGGTCCACATCGAGTCATGTCTTCCTCCCTGGAGCTCATATGCATCCAAGACAGGTCGATCATGTGTAAACTCTTGTGTGGATAGGTGGAGGGGATCACCGGGTGGGGGGTTGCACAAGAAGGGGGGGAGGGCGGTGGCGGTGGGGGCGCAGAAGGGAGAGGGGTAGTGGCAGGGTGGGGGGGGGGGGTTGCACAGGAAGGGAGGGAGGGTGGTGGCTGTGGGGGGTAGGAGGGGGAGCGGTAGTGGCGGGGTGGGTGGGGGTTGCACAGGAAGGGGTGGAGGGCGGTGGCGGTAGGGGCGCAGGAGGGGGAGGGGTAGTGGCGTTGTGGGGGGGGGGGGGGGGGGGGCTTGCACAGGAAGGGGGGGAGGGCGGTGGCGGTGGGGGCGAGGGTGTGTACATACCGGCGGTGGCAGAGCACGGCGGCGGCGGCGGGGCCGGTCGGGGCGGAGGGCCGGCGGCGGCGCGGCAGGCGGCGGGGCCGGTCGGGGCGGAGGGCCGGCGGCGACGCGGCAGGCGGCGAGCGGCGACGGTCGCGGCGACGAGAGAGAGAGAGAGAGAGAGAGAGCGGGAGAGGGAAAGAGAGAGAGAGAGAGAGAGCGGGAGAGGGAAAGAGGGGGATTTCGTGGGACAAGGTATAGTAGAGTTACCGACGGATATTCCGACGGACATATGTCTGTCGGCATATCCGTCGGTATGTTTTCATTACCGACGAAAATTTTCGACGGAAATATTTCCGTCGGAACGACCGACGGATATTCCGACTGACATATTGCCGTCGGAATATCCGACGGACTTACCGACGGAAACTAATCCGTCGGAAATTTCCGTCGGTAATCCCGCTTTTTCTTGTAGTGGATCTATTAAGGTGCATAGAATGAACCATCGTATATATATGCATGTATTTATATGTGGTACCATGGGGAAGGGGTACTAAATAGAAATTAAAGAGGTCGTCAGCCATAGGAAATAGGTTTTATGAAGAAATTAAAATGACATGATCTTAAGAGAAACATAATATGCGACGAACATAGAGGAGGGCTTTGAACAAAAGTTAGATAACATGAACAGAAAAGGGGTATAAATAGCCCATCTCATTATCCACATAAAAAGACATACACATGGGATTTAAACGTGGAAAAGGGGAAGAGGAAGAACATATTCCTATACCTAAAGCCCCTCACCCCTCACCACACACATATCTTTCTCCCCTCTCTTTTTTTATTGGAAGCCCGAAGCACTCCTTTGGTTGTCCCCTCCTTGTGGGAACAAAAATGGAAGTGGAAGAGGAAGAGAAAGAGCAGCTGCCGAAATGGAGGAGAGGGGAGTGAGGCCAGCCCAAGTGGAGGTGGGAAAACTGGCCCGAAGGCTTTAGACTTGGCCCCCCAAGTCTTTTTCCTACTTTGGTTGAAGAGTAGAATATTTTACCTAGGGTAGAGTAACCCAGGGTAGGAGTGGTTTTATTTTGGGAAATGGAGTTGTGTTATCTCATTTTTTAGTCAACTAATAATTTTGACTACATTTATTTTCATGTAAAAAATTAAAAAAAATAAAATATGAGATATATAATAACAGAATATTTAAAATTTTATGATATTTTTTTAATTTTTTTTTTTATAAAAAATTAACCCCCTCCACCCCACCTCAACAGATGGGGTGGGGGTACCCCGGAGTAAGCGTGGTACCTCAAGTACCAGGGGCAAAATCTCCCCGTGTCCGAAAGCGGGGCAGGGGTACCCCGAGTACCCCCGTTACCAAAGCAGGCCTTAAAAATTAATTTGCCTCATGATGAGAGCTTCGGCTCTCTCATCCAAAAGACTCTAAAAGAGTCCTTTCTCCCAATTTTTAATCACAATTGATCCATTCCCACTTCAACCACTCCCATGCCTCCACCATGTCAACTTTAGACTTGTGTATCCCAACCGCTCTTTTATCTCATTTTCATTCTGTTTTTTTTGGGGGGGCTTCATGCATGACAATGACGTGGCGGTGTAGGTTGGCTGGAGACATTTCAGTGTAGAGTGGGTTGGACGACTCGGTGCTCGAGTTTTTCGCGTGTTTCGTCGCTCGGTCTTTTTCGCGTGATCCACTGCTCATCTTCTGAGTGTTCCGACAGTCGAGTTTTCTAGGTGCTCTGATACTCGGATTTTCCGAGCGAATTGGCACCCGGTCTCATCCTTTGCCTGGTATTGGGGTCATGCCACTTACTCCGCTATCGGCTTAATCTACGTGATTTGATGCTCAAATTTTTTGAGTGCTCTGATACTCGAATTTTTTTAGTGTTATCATACTGAAATTTTCTGAGTGATTTATTACATGACTTCCGAGTGCTCCGATGCTCAAATGTTTTCGAGCGAACTAGCACCCGGTGTCATCTTTTGTCTGATATTGAGGTCATGCGATTTGATCCACTGCCGGTGGTTGTATCATACTATTTGATGTTCCTTTTTAAGTGTCCACATGTGTCTTATTATTCGATGAAAATTGCTTCCTTAATTATTTGCTAATATAGACGACGAGATGCCTCCTATTTATCCACGGCCGTCTAAAATGTACGTGATCTCGTCGTCGCAATTCTTCGACGAAAGACGACGATGTAGATAACTAATGTTAGGTAGAGGCGAAGCTGCCTTCTGCAACACAAAGCAAACTAACTATGTCGGATGTACACAGCACGGAAGAAGAAGATATATGAATGCGTAAATTAAGGGAGCTGGCCGCTTTGTGTTTGGCATACGTTAATGGAAGCATTAAGGCAGAGAGTTTTTTAACTTTTTTTTAAACAATTAAAACGGGTCCTATTAACCAACCCACAACCATTACATAACACACAGAATAGGACAATATATATGGAAAAGAATGGAAAAGAAAAGCATTTCAAAACATAACACTGTGGTAGAGATCTAAAGCTAGAGCGAACAAGCCAAAGCGGGGATCTAACATGGTCACGGTGCCAATAGATCATATATAACCACCAACAGGAAAATATAATTACGTCTGACTTTAAAATTGATTCAGAAGCAACTAATATGGATTTAGAGAAAGATGAGACGGAGCGCTGTTTTTAAAGACCAGAATTACGATTTCGGACAATCCTTCAACACATTCATTGTTGAGATAGATCTTCTTTGAAATTCTAACTAACTCTCATTTTACCCTGACTTGTAGTCGGTTAATTTATTTCTGATCTGATCAGATTCTCCTTTTTTATATATAATAAATCTGCCCTCTTAAGTTTTGAGGGAAAAAAAAGAAAAAAAAAAGGGAAAAGGAAGATACCGAGCAGGTAGAGACATAAAACAGCAAGGCCCCACGACCTGCTTTAGAGAGGAAATTAAGGCTAGCTACTCAACCATCATGTAACAATCAAGGAGGGGATCAAGGCTATCGGATGATACACGCGCGCTGTGATATTATCCTAGGACACGATCTCAACCATCTGCTCTAGAACTCCAGTAAGAGGTGATCCAGTGTTTAGCAGAACCAAGAACACCTTGCCAAAGATGCAGGCTCTCATGGACGGCGATGACGACAACCTGAACCAAGACAAAACAAAGGCAACAAAAAACACAATAGTAATAACAAGTCAAGGCCGACGCCGGCTACACCGATTGCCGAAGGGCTCCGGGTCAGAACAAATCCAAAAGATGCGAGATGGATGAGGTAGTCGACTGGCAACTGAGGTCGGCGGAGGGCAGCTGAGGTGGTGGTGGTGGGTGGAGATGGCGGCCATTGTGGAGGGGAAGGCGGTTACTAGTTGTAGAACAAAAAGGGAAGGGGGAAAACTAGGGCAGATGGGAACGCTGAAACGGGAGATGGTGGACGTCACAAAGACAATTAGGCACTTCTCCCGCCTTCTGATCCCGCTGGGAAGGAGGCGACTGCTCTGCCGGAGGACAGGTGACGAATCTGCCAGAAGAGTACTGGTGATCCCCAGTGAGAACATCGGGATGGGGGGAAGCTTGGGAAGAATGCAGAGGTTTCAGCTACTAGCTAGCTAGTGATGCTTTCCTTTCAAAGAGAAAATATCAAAGAAAACATGTAGAGATATGTCTTCAAACAACGTCAATTGTAAGGAAAATAAACGAAAGAAGAAATATTATCAATGTGAGTTGCAAGACACATCTTGTAATAAAATCGATGTTAATTATTTGAAAAGTAATTTTATTAATTGAATGTCTGATAAGATCATTTTCTGTCTCTCTCTTTCAACTAGTAGAAATGATTTTCAAGTAATTCACATCAATTTTATTGTAACTTCAATATCAATATATGCGAGCTGGCCAAACTCTGAAGAAAACTTCTCGGTCAGACGTCAGGTTCCATATATAAATTGATCAAGATAATTATAAGTTAATATAATTAAACATTGTACTAGCCTAATCAATACCTAATGATAAATTCAATTAAAAAAACAGAAATCCAAAAGAGAAGGCACTAGTCTGGATATGTATGGTAAAATTAAATTTTCCTACTTCGTGAAGGTTAGAATTTCTGCAAAGATGATAGATAAATATCGTTGTCTTTTAATAGTAATCTCGATCGGACTTGGGAGTCTTGAGTCCAAGAAAAAGTATTTAACTCTATGTATGCGATGGAAACTTCTTGCAATTAATTAATAGTACTGATCCAGGATGATCTTTAGTAAGACCCCTTCCCATGCATGGATTTGGTCCATGCATAGATGAGTGGTGGTAAGGGGAAGGCCAGTTATTCCCATCCATCCATTATTTAATTTGATTTATTTTATCTCTTACCTATTTTTTATAATACGAAGGCAATATAAATAGGTCCTAGAAGTCTTTGTAAAATGACAATCAACAGGGAAGAAAATTAAGAAACCAAACACAAAAAGAGAGCGAGTTAGCGTCTTCTATTGATTTAAGGAGAGTGTTCTACCAAAAAAATTATTTATTTTCTTATCTAATCTATTTTGTTCTGTATTATATATGTATATCTGATGCGAAGCTCGAATATTTTTTCTTTGCATACAGATAAATACCTCCATCACATATGCATGGTGGCCAACTAAGGTTTTGCATGCATAGCCTCAGTTTCCATGTTCTAATCATTTTTTCCAACAAGTCTAATGATTATTTTGCTTTCGCACTTTTTTTTTCAAGTGACAAATTACCATCTTCCAACAGCTCATTAAAGAATCAATACTTTAACTGCATGTGTTTTGTCTTTAATATATGATAAGACATGATTTTTGAAAATATGAATTACACTCTAACTACCATATGATGCTACATTATAACGTTGTCTAACTTACCCTTACTCTAATTTGGTCATAAAAAATTTCAGCAATATATATCATATCTTTGCCCCCACTGGCCGACATCATTGATGTATCTCTTTTTTTCTTGTCCTGATCAAGTGGATGTGCTATACCTCACCAACCTTGAATCGTTCTCTCTTGCAATCGTAATCACCATTTTCTTTTATTCTCCGTTGCAAACGTGATCCCTCGGTTATGGATGTGAATAGTTCTCATAGGACGTCATCCATGGCATGGAAACTTTACGGATTATTGCTGGAAAAGAGTCTCTGATTAACCTACCCTGTAATTAATATATACTTGTGATTATTGATCAATTATGTAAGCAATCTCTTTCTCTCTTAAGTTGCCTAAAATTATACTGCTTATTGTACACCCAATTGTATAGAAAGGCATGTGGTGAGTATACAGTACTCTCGTATAATTAGTTTCCACCTGGTCTTAAGACCCTAAATGATATATATCCTTATTATATAAGAAAACCACATAATTATTATATTTATTTTGTATTTTCAGGTTTATTATCTCTTTTTTTGCAACAAACATTAACGTTAAAATTAATACACAAGCATCCGCAAACTATATATGATAGTACACGTAATGAAAAAGGGTGGGATGCATCATGCACATAATAATATATAGTGGACATGGGTGGAGAGAGAGAGAGAGAGAGAGAGAGAGAGAGAGATTCTAAGGGCAGGTTAGGCAATTTGCCCCATTGAGCCAACCATGGTTGGACTGCTTCAACGAAGGTTAACAGCAGGAACACAGGTGATTGAATACGATGGAATATAGATTGAATACGATGGAATATAAGATGTAATTAGTGATGAGGTCAAAATTTTAGTGGTGATCTTTAATAGAATTCAGAATATTTCAGGAATATATAGATTACCTTCCCAAACGAATGTAACGAACTTTAGGGGTACATATATATATATAACCTCATTGCCACACGATTCATAAAGTTCCGTGACCAGTTCTGAATGACCCTGTCCATTAATAATTGTGACATGGTACATATGTCAGCTGACAGTAGTATTTTAACAATGAGGAAGTCTTGATACACATCCTATGAGAGGTGTGGGTGCGCACACCAAATTGTGATTGGGTGCCCATTGTATTTTGATGTGATGAAGCACCCAATCATCCATAGGTGTTTGCACACGCATGTGCAGCAAGACTTCCTCTTTAACAATTGCATGTCATAATTTCTCAAATGATTCAATCGATTAATGACATCTAACGCTTGCAGTGGACGACTCTTTTTTTTTTTTTTTGGTAGTAGGGTGGAGCCTTCCGGCTCCAAATACAAATTGCAGTAAACTAGGACAAAAATTTCTAACCACACTAAAACAAAACTAAGAAGACCAATTGCACCACAATTAAGGTGGTTTCCTCTCACTAAAGAGTACCCTTGAAGCTTCAACCTTGCAGATATTACTTAATTCTTCAGGTATAGCATAGGACCAGTTGATGTTGAATTTTGCGATCCTTGCTAAAGTTGATGGACCTTATGAGCTAAAGTTTAGATCTATCTTAGAAGCAGCCAAAAACTTTGTCAAAGCTAACATGGGTACCAAGAAGAAGATAAATAATGATAAATTTAGTGATGACAGAGAGTTCAAAAATGTGATGAATAGCAATACAGATAGGGGTGAACACGGGTTGGTTCGGTCCGGTTCACTCCCAATTTTTCAGGAACCGAATCGAACCGATCCTCCCCAGCGAACCGAACCGGTTCAGTTCGGTTCAAACCGAAATCAAATAAAAAGCTTTTAAATGGCGTTTGCGGAGGTCGCGAGAGTCGATCTCGCGAGGTCGCGCGCCTCCACCGCGGCGGACCAACTGCGCTACAGGCGCTTTTGGTTATATATCTATTATTAATTATATATATATATATATTTCGGTTCATTTTGGTTCCCCAATTTGAAACCGAATTGAACTGTGAGACATTCCAAACCGAACAGAACCGAACTGGTCGGTTCGGTTTTACGGTTTGGACCATATTATGAACACCCCTAAATACAGATCTGCAAACTAGAGAAACTTGTAACAAGAATTGGTGGAAAAATCCAGAAAAGGAATGGATTAAGGGTAATTTCGATGGAGCTAGAAAGGAAGACAAAGAAATGGTGCATTCAGGAACATAGTTCATCCTAAGAAATGAAGAGGGTTTCACACTGTCAGCAGGAGCAATTATCTCAAACAAACTTCAATCCTCAAAGCAGAAATATTAGCTGCCAAACTCTGTATAGCTAGCGCAGAACAATTTAGAGATCAAAACTTTGAAGGCTTAATCATCGAAGGAGATAATGTTGAGGTCATAAAAGCTATATGGGAACCAGGTAAAGCCCCTTTCGAAATCAGAGGAATTGCGGAAGAGATAAACAACATACTTGCTAGATGGCCCCTCCACAGAGTTATTCTAAATGGTAGAATGCAAACACTGCTGCCGACTAATTTGCAGTGGACGACTCTACTAGTGATTGGGGTAGACTTAGACCTTTCTCGGCTGATGTGTCACTCTTTCCAACTTTTATTAGAGACTTGCTAGGGTTGCTACACATTTTTGTCCCACAAATTTTTCATCGAAAAAAAAAACTAGCTAGAACGTATACTTATGAATAATAGTTATGTGAGGATAATTAATAATCTCGTAATTAACTGTTAAGGGTGCATTTTGAAAGCGTATAACTAGCACTATCTTTCTTTATTCATCGTTCGGCAGCAAGCATGCATGTACGTACTTAATGAAATTTTCCTATCTAGTTTTATACAATTATGTAAACAAGTAAACAACCATGTGCATGTCAAGATAACCCATATCGTACTTCGTCCTATAGAAGACTTTGAATTGTTCTATAAAATATGGAGCCAGAACCATGCATGGAATCCTCCTCCTAATAGCAACACGTCAACATTAGAACGACTGAGAGAACATATAAACTATAACGGAAAGAAAAGATCAACACAAAGGTAGGGGCGTCACCACGCAGGCCTGCAACTTCGCACTCAGACTTGTATAAATACCCATGTAAACCCTCGTGATGTGTATGAAGCACCACCCTCGCAGGAGAAAGGAAGAAGAAAGCCTTAACTTGTGAGGAAGAAAGAGAGAGTCCATCATGATGGGCTCCAAGGCAGTGTTCTTTGCATGCCTGCTGGTCGCCCTGCTGCTCGCCGGCACCGTCATCGAGCAGACCGCCGCTGCCCGCGAGCTGCTCTACTACAAGGAAAATCCCTACTACCCCAAGCCCTACTACCCCCCCAAGTACCCGAAGCCCTACTATCCCCCTAAGTACCCGAAACCCTACTACCCCCCCAAGTACCCGAAGCCCTACTATCCCCCAAGTACCCGAAACCCTACTACCCCCCAAGTACCCGAAGCCCTACTATCCCCCCAAGTACCCTAAACCCTACTACCCCCCCAAGTACCCCAACTATCCCTAAACACCATCTCAGAAGCCAGTCACCACCCCGCAATAAAGCCTTTTCACTCCCATGGCCTTCGTCCATCTATCATCGCGTAATCGTCATATGTATGTGTTTGGATAAATAACTAACTGCGAGAACTGGCAGCTGCTTGCTCCCTGTGTTTGAATACTTATATATGTGTATTGGGATATCATACCCTGTTTGTTGTGCACTTGTGCGTGAGAGAAGCCAGCCCCTGCGTGTGAGAGATCACTGGATATTGTTTGAGTTTGCATATGGGAGGTTTCGCATATGTCATATGTATCTGGCTTCCATATATGTTTTACTTCTCTATGAATGAATATATGTGGTGTTTGGTTTGATCATAAATGAGCGATTAAAATGGAAAGCTTCATGCGTCTACGGCGTAGGTGCACTCGTTACATCATACTACAGTTTCCCGTGTCTACGTTGTAATTAAGTTCAGAGAAATCTTTATGAGTAATACTTAGTGCATACTTAGTGCACACCTCGGTGTGCACTAAGTATTACTCATCTTTTATATTTGACTGGCCGGGGTGCCCATACGTTAGTACCTACGTACTGATGCAAGTGGGTGAGATTTTTTTGCCATGAGTTCAGATGATGAAACTTCAGTAATCACCGATAATTCAAATTGTGGGCGCGCTGGATTTCTAGGTGTTGTCTAGTGTTGTCATCTAATAGAAAAAATTGATGAATAGTATTATGCCCGTACTCTTTAATAGGATTTGGGAAGTAGTAGGTCAGAAAATTTGATCTAATCGGGTAAGTAGACCAGTATATATAGTTAGTGTGTTGATTTTTACGCTATTAGTTTTTTATTTTATTGGGCTATGTCATGTAGCGTGTGAGCGTGATATGGGAATTCCCGGCCCACTAGTTAGCAGTTCCACTCCCATAGATAGTCGGATTTCATCACCATCGTCTTGCTGCCACTATTATCTGCCAACTACAAGGTCTAACTATTACGTGAGGTGACCTAATAAAATGAGAGCCCAAAACACAATGTTTTTGTTACTAGACGTGACAAGTATATAATATATATTATAATTTTTTATAAAAAAAATATTACAAGTCTACCAACTTTGTTAAAATATTGTTAAAAATATCAATGTTATATTTTAAATAATGTTACAAAAATATCACTCCCGTCAACTTCGAGCTAAAAAAGGTGAGTATTCCTTCATAATCCTATTATTCTCCTCAATTAAATATTTTTTAACAACTTTTTTTTTTACCATTGTCATGTCGTAGCGCAAAAAAAGAGAATACACTAGGGGAGAACATGCCACACTCAATCAAGACTAGAATCTACGACAACGTACGGATATTAAAGGAAAATACCTATCGTAACTTACAATGTTTTGCTTACAAAACTTCTCTAATTTTATAATTGACAACTCTCTCAATCTAAGCTAAATAACATTAATATTGGATCACTATAATATTATGAAACACTCCAACACTCTGGTCTATTTCCGCTAGAAAGCTCAGTAGGATGTACATGTCTTGTCCAGATATATTTTAAGTGATTAACATTTTAATAAGGTGAATATTCTATAATATGACAATGATAAATCAAAAGTATATGAAAGTACATGAGTACAGGATCAAGTAACAAAATAGCAAAATAACAAGAGATATATGGGAGATCTCCAACACATGAATCAAGAGATAGCTTTATAAGATAACAATAACATGTAACAAAATTAGTAATAGAGCAGAATTGGCCATATCTTGATATAATATCCACAAAGACTGCAAGTACAAGTCTATCACCATACCAAGCATTCATTCACGAAATGATTGTGGTAAATTAATCAAGTAAGCAAGTACTTCGGTATAATGTCAACACTGTGGTAACTCCCGCAAGCACATACACTTTCGGGTGCTACTCTTAAGACTAGATCGAGACCCATTAACATTAGGCATTGAGGTTGTAGATACAAGATTCCACGTAATATCTAGATAATCATTTAATGGCCATACTAGTTCCAAGTAATAAACTATGTAATCAAGGTACAAATGTACAAGATTATCAAGGATTCCAAAATAATGAGCAAGTTCTAACTATCCAGACATAGTACAGTTGGACATCACATGAAACAATACGTAAAACATATGAAAAGCAATGCTTGCACTATCTGCATATGCTACTGCTAGTACAAGGTTAAACATGGTTGGTACAATATCTATGATAAGGACATTGTAGCAATTTAGATTATTAGAAAATAAGTAAATAAATAAATTAATTAAACTTCCAAAAAAATTAATTAAAATAAAATCTAATAAGGAAAAGAAGTTAATGGGCTTAAATAATGGTCCATAGTAAAATTATTGGGCCAAAATTAAAAATAATAGAATAATAAGATATTAATATTTAATTTGTAATACCCATTATCTCTTTAGATAAGTTGGACTAACTTAACTTAAATACAATAGATAATGATGAAAATTTGTACTTAAGACCTATCCTAACTTGGAAAGAAAGTCGCCAACCATTCCAACTCTAATAGGAGCTAAGAAGGCTTAAGAGATAGAGATAGGGAAGACACTAGAAGTACATCATACAAATTAAGTTGTTTATATGGTAAAATTAAAATTTTCTACTTCTTGAAGGTTAGAGTTTCTGTAAAGTTGATAGATAAAGATCTTTGCCTTTTAATAGTAATCTCGGACTTGGGAGTCTTGAGTTCAAGAAAAAAGTATTCAACTCTATGAATGAGATGGAAACTTCTTGCAATTAATAATACTAATCTAGGATGATCTTTAGTCAGACCCCTTCCCATGCATACATGTGTGTTGGTAAGGGTAGGGCTGTAAACAAACCAATACACTCGACAAGTAGTTGTAATTCGGTTCGGATGTTACTCGAATTCGACTCTTTTAATAAAATAAACGAGTCAAGATCAAACAAAAATTTAAGTTTATTTCATAAATGGGTCAAGTATGAACAAATACCTACTTGGCTCGTTTAAGCTCGTGAACAAATTTGTTTAATTTTTTTAATTATAAAAATTATAAATATAGTTATTAAATATTTTAAACATTATACTAAAACAGTTAAACAAGTAACTAATGAAAGATCTTGAAATATGACCTTGAAATAAGATATATTTGGATCTTATAAAAAATTAATTTTTTACCTGTAAATTGAATTGGGCTTATTTATATACATATATAGATACATATATATTTATATATATGTAACTCGTAAATTCAATTGGACTCGTTAAGATACTTGTTAAGGGTATGAACTCGAGAGTATTTAAACAAACCATGTTTGAACAACTATTTTCAATACTCGATAAAATTTGAACTCGACTCGAACTTGATTCAAAATTAACAAATAGAGCTTGAACAGTATAATACTTGGCTCGACTCAACTAGTTTACAGTACCCTTAGGTAAGGGGAATGCTAGTTATTCACATCCATCCATTATTTAATTTAATTTATTTTATCTCTTACCTATTTTTATAATACTAAGGCAATATAAATAGGTCCTAGATGTCTTTGTAAAATATCAATCAATAGAGAAGAAAAATAAGAAACCAAACACAAAAAGAGAGCGAGTTAACGTCTTCTGTTGATTTAAGGAGAGTGTTCTACCAAAAAAATATTTATTTTCTTATCTAATCTATTTTGTTCTGTATTATGTATATCTGATGCGGGGCATCGAATATTTTTTCTTTTCATAGAGATAAAATACCTCCATCAAATAGGCATGGAGGCCAACTAGGGTTTTGCATGCATATCCTCAGTTTCCATGTTGTAATCATTTTTCCCAACATGTCTAATGATTATTTTGCTTTCGCACATTTTTTTTTTCAAGTGACAAATTACCATCTTCCAGCAGCTCATTAACGAATCAATACTTTAACTGCATGTGTTTTGTCTTTAAATATATGATCATAAGATATGATTTTTAAAAAGATGAATTGCAGTACTCTAACTATCAGTGTTACATAATGTTGTCTAAATTACCCTTTATCTAATTTGGTCTTAAAAATTTTCAGCAATATCATATCTTTGTTTTTCCTTGTCCTGATCAAGTGGATGTGTTATACCTCACCAACCTTGAATCGTTCTGCTTGCAATCGCAATCACCGTTTTTTTTTTATTCTCTCCGTTGCAAACGTGATCTCTTGATTATGGATGCATGTGAATAGTTCTCATAGGACGTCATCCATGGAAACTTTGCGGATTGGTGGAAAAGAGTGTCCGACTAACCTGCCATGTAATTAATATACACTTGTGATTAGATTATGTAAGCAATCTTTTTCTCTCTTAACATGCCTAAAATTATACTACTTGTTGTACACCCAATTGTGTAGAAAGGGTGTGGTGATTATATACTTTCATATGATTTGTTTCCACTTGGTCTGAAGACCTTAAATGAGATATCCTTATTATATAAGAAAACCACATAATTATACTATTTATAATTTATCTTCAGTTTTATTATCTCTTTTGTGCAACAAACACTGCTGAAAGTTAAAAGACACAAGCATCACAAACTATGATCGTACACGTAAGGAAAAGGGTGGGGTTATATGCATATGGAAGGACCTAGAGTTCAGCTAGTGGGGTCAGGTGACTCCACTGAATTGTAAGAGTCTTATTAGAAAAATAAAATTCTACCATTAGTGATCCCACTGAATTAGAGAACATAAATTCATAAATGCACCATTAGTGACCTCATTAAATAAATTTTCTGGGTCGGTCTATGGTTATACCCTCATAATGATATAATGGACATGGGTGTAGAGAGAGAGAGTTACTGTGATATATAGAGAAGATTCTAAGGGCGGGTTAGGCATTTTGCCCTATTAACCCAACCATGGTTGGACTGCTTCAACGAATGTTAACAGCAGAAACATAGGTGATGAAATACGATGGAATATAAGATGTAAGTGATGAGATCAAAATTTTAAGGGTCTTTAATAGAATTCAAAATATTTCAAGAATATAAGTTACCTTTCTAAATGAATGTGATGAACTTTAGGTACATATATATGACCTCATTGCCACGGGATTCCTAAAGTTCCGTGACCAGTTCTGAATGAACCTGTCCATTAATTGTGACAAGTACATATACAGAGAGTATTTTACCAATTGCATGTTATGATTTCTCATATGATTCGATCGAGATGACTTTTCTAATTATAGTTAATTATAGAGGTAGACTAGGGCTGCAAACGGAGCGGATCCGACAAATCCGCGTCCGTCCGTTTACATTATCCGGATAATCCGTATCCACTCCGGATATAAGACGGATACAGAGCGGATCTTTTTAAGCGGATATCTATCGAATACGGAGCGGATACAGATAGTATCCGGATAAATTTGAGGACAATAATCTAAACAAATCAGACACTATTTTAATACAATATAAGGACAAAAAAATTAGGAAAAAATATAATCTATCAAAGCATGCATATGTCAAGACATTAAAAAACATAAAAAATTCTTAAAAAGAAGTGGCCATAAATTAACATATGAGAGCAATAAAATCTTAAACCACAAATTTAAAATATGCCACATCTGTAATGCAAAATCAATTGCATTTACTCAATAGTTTAAGCTAAATTGAAAACAAATAGTCAAAACAACTAGTCATAGATATTCATAGATTACATTTTAACATTCACCAGAACATTCAAATCTCATGACATCAAGTTTCTTAAAAAAAAAAAAAAACAAGTTCTTGGATTCATCATGCCATCTCCAAATCTGCCATCAAGTCATCAACATCAAATCTGCCAAAAAAAAGTTTAACTTGTAAGTTATATGTAAAGTAATATTTGTTATTAAGAAAGCACACAAAGATAATATGTATTTGTACCTATCAATACCCAAGGCAAATTTCATCTCCATCATTTGTTCATATTGGAATAGAAAAAGCACCATCTACATTACAAAGAAGAAAATAAATTAGAAGTATATATTATGCCAAAATCTGCTAAAGAAAATTTAACTTGTAAGTTATATGTAAAGTAATATTTGTATCTATCAATGCCCAAGACAAATTTTATCTCCATCACTTGTTCATATTGGAATAGAAGAAGCACCATCTATATTATTAAGAAGAAAATAAATTAGAAGTATATATCATGTCGTAAGAAAATAATATTGAATGCTAATATCGTAAAAGGCTCACCTTCCTTCTTAGGTGATGGCAACCAATCTTTTGCACAAATCAATGCTTGCACTGTTTCAGGTAGCAATGATGTGCGACTATCATCAATCACTCTTGAACCTGTACTGAATGTTGATTCTGAAGCAACACTTGTGACAGGAATTGCAAAGATATCTCTAGCTATCTTTGACAGTATGGGAAATTTTTTGCCATAACATTTCCACCACAACAAAACATTGAATCTACAGTCATCAGTGAGTGTGTCTCCTCCAAATACACATCTAATTCAGTTCTTTGAATTGTCAATGTAGTTCGCTCACTTAGAAACTTTTTAAAACCTCCTTTCAATTCTTCATTTGTGTCATTTTCTCCTAACTGACTTGAAGTACATGCACCATCATTCTTTGGGGGTGAGACATAAGGTGGTGTGCTCGTGTTCATTGCATACTCAGCATAAATCTCATAGAGGAACAAGCGAACTTTTTCTATATGAATTTCAGCATTATCACCATACATTTTTTGATACATGTAAACCACATAATCAAATTTCCATCGAGGATCAAGAATGCAAGCCACAGTACAAACTTGACTATAATCTTCCTAATATTTCAGAAATTTCAGCAACATTACACTAGCCATTTTGCGGATGTAATCATATTCATTGTTCAACCACTCACTTAACTTCATATGCACAGAACAAACATCCTCAAAATATAAATTGGCAGTCACATACTTGGTCCCTGATAAACTTAATGTTGCATTATAAAAAAATTTCAAACATTGGCAGACATGTGCAGCAATCTTCCAATCAACATTAGAAGGACAATCAACATAATCATGATCTATAT
This sequence comes from Colocasia esculenta, assembly GCA_014218235.1. Taxonomy (NCBI): domain Eukaryota; kingdom Viridiplantae; phylum Streptophyta; class Magnoliopsida; order Alismatales; family Araceae; genus Colocasia; species Colocasia esculenta. The sequence continues at coordinate 129,349,348 of CM024763.1, read as the reverse complement.
CCTGAAGACGAAAAAATCCTCTCTTCAACTGTAAGGCAGTTTCAAGCATTAAATAGGTGGAGTTCCACCTAGTTGGGACATACAAACATAAACCTTTTACTGTTGTCAAATGCTCATGAAGCAATGCAGTTTGAAAAGTTTCCTTCTTTTTGGAGTTTTTCTAACATATGCAATACTCTTTCGAACTTTTTCAATAAACTTAGAAATGACATTCAATCCATCTTGCACAATCAAGTTTAAAATATGAGCACTATATTGAATATGATAATACCGTCCACGACATATCAACAAATTCTTCTCACAAAGCCAATTCTTCAACTCTCTAACCATTGCATTATTGCTAGAAGCATTGTCAACAGTTAATGCACACAACTTTTTATCCACATTCCAATTCAATATTTGAGCTTTTATAACTTGAAATAAAACTTCAGCAGTGTGTGGACATTTAACATGTTCAAATGCAAAAAATTTCTTGTGCAACTCCCATTCATCATCAATAAAATGTGCTGTCAAACAAGCATATCCCATAGTCTGCCCCGAAGTCCATAAATCTGTGGTGAGACCAATTCTACAATCCAGCTTATCCAACAACTTGTATAATTTATCATTTTCTTCCTCATAAATTTTCAGAACCTGACTTTTAATGGTGGTTCTTGAACATGGCTTGAATTGAGGCTGAAAGTTAGCACAGAATGTGGTAAAATACTCATATTCAACAAATGAAAAAGGCAATTCATGCTTAATCACTAACTTTGCAAGATCTTGGCGACTTCGTTCCCGATCAAATTTAAAATTTGCAATCTTTGCATTGGCTTCATTTACAGCTTGAGCTGTTGTCAACATATTTTTCCTAATATCTGGATGCACCTTTTGTGGACATCTTTTTGCATGATTTTTGAGATGAGTTGTGCCTTTTCAACTAGCCCCATCAAATTCCCTCTTGTAATGAAGACATGTTGCAATTTCCTTGCCATTAGGTGATCTAGATTTTTCAAAATCATTCCACACTGAAGAACTCAATTTTCTCTTTCTAGGCAATGGTTCTTTCACATCTACATCAATGGGGGTTTCACCGTCTGTGGATTGGTTAGTCTCATTTGACTGAATGACTACATTCGGGGTTGAAGATGCAACATTGCTTTCAATAGAGAGAGGTGCAAGAGACATTGCCTCATCCATGCTGTAAATCATCACCATCCAATTCCACATTCCATGAAATAAACAAAAAATTAAAAACAACATATAAACAAAACAAAAACACACCAGAAACACTTCGGATGAATATGAACAAAACTAGATAGACAGAAATATAAGTGAGAAGGAAGGCAAACCGCTGCTAGCCTGCTGTGGGGAGTGGATCAGGTAGGGACTAGGGAGGTCCCTGTTGCTTCCTACGCCGTGCAGGTGCTGAAGAGATTGGTGGAGAGGAAGAGAGAGCTCAGGGAGCAGCAGTAATAGCTAAATCACAAATTGTTGTATAACTCGCTAAATCCATTCATACCTATATGTAAAGTCTAACAAGCTAAATCACAAATAAACAAATTCGTGCTGAGTACACTAGTGCTGGTGCTGAGTACTGACCATTGCGATGTGGAAGAAGTTCCGTTGGCCAATGGATCTATCAAGCTCCTCCTCCCTCCTGCTCCTTGCCTGCAGCACAAACAGCAAAAGCATGGTCACCATTAAGCAGCTAAGAACCCTACTCTCTTGTTTCAGAAGGAACGTGCGAAGTGCAAACTTGCAAGAATACGGATCTGGTGAGTACGTACCAGAAAGGGTGTGAAAAATACAGACATAAGAGGGGCAGGGGAAGAGGGGTTCGCTCTCTTGCGACACTAGAGAGATGCCCAGATGGGGCTGGTAGACTGCGCCCTGGGAAGAAGAAGAAGGGGCTGCTGCAGTGCTGCTTGCTCGCCTCGCCGGAGATCCGCGGGCTACTGCCTGCTCGTCTCGCTAGAGATCCACAGGCCCGCACGATGGGGCTGCACCCTGGGAAGAGGAAGAAGACCAGAAGGGGCTACTGGCTGCTGCAGTGCTGCCTGCTCGCCTCGCCGGAGATCCGCGGGCTGCTGCGGCGCTGCCTGCTCGCCTCGCCAGAGATCCGCAGGCCCGCAGCAGAGATGATCGGAAGATAGGGCTGCCGGCTGCGCCTGGCCCGCCTGGGAAGAGGAAGAAGGTGTGCGCCGCGTGAGGTCCGTGCGTGAGGTCCTAGTCCAATGATGGCTGCTGCCTGCTCGCCTCACCGGAGATCTACAAGCCCGCACTAGAGATGATCAGAAGATGGGGCAGCCAGCTGCGCTTGGCCCGCCTGGGAAGAGGAAGAAGGCGTGCGCCGTGTGAGGTCCGTGCGTGAGGTCCCTACGTGATCGGGCTTTGGAAGAGGAAGAACCGAAGAAGGGTTGAGGCAATGAGGCGTAGGAAAAACCCTTTTTAATCTCTACCTTTAGATCTAGGTATTGTAAGATCCAATGATTGTAAACGAACTAGATATTAAACGGAGCGGATCTGGTGTTTCCAGAACCGCTCCGTTTAATAAGCGGATAATATCCGATTATTCGTTTACAATCCGTCGGATACCATAATCGGATAAAAATCCAAAAATTCAGATACGAATCCGAAGTGGATCCGGATATTATCCGGATCCGTTTACAGTCCTAGGGTAGACTTAGACCATTCTCGATCGGCTGATGTATCACTCTTACAACTATTGTTAGAGACTTGCCACTACACATTTTTGTCTCACAAATTTTTTCAAAAAAAAAAAAAAACAAGTAGCACATATATGTAATGCCCTGACGCGGAATATCAGAGCGGGATTACAGTTATTAAATAGTACAGAGGGAGAAATAAATGACAAACCATTACACAATGGAATAATACCAAACAACCTCATATTTCATTAATAATCCAACAATCTCCATTACATTCACTGATAACTCATCATCTTCATAAACTGACTAATACATCAACGTATTAGAGCCAAAACTAGGGCCCAGAGTACTTTATTCCAAATCAACTATTACATCATGACTAACTGATTCATAACTATACTAACTGACTACTACTAGACAACACTGGTTGCTGAATGGTCACTCCTGAGTCTCCTCATCGGTCCCATCCTCGTGAGTGTGGTCATGATCCGACTCACTTGAAAAACATTAAATAAATACGCAGGATGAGCGAATAACGCCCAGTAGGACTTAATATCTCATGAACACAAGCATGCTTTAAACAGTTAATGTTTTAAAGGCAGGTTAACTAGAGAGTAAGTCATGTAGAGCATGTCACGATAATGAGAGAACAATTGCAACTGGCACAGGGAAAATAGTACAACAAGAACGATAATAGAATGGCCATGTAACGATATAACATGTAAATTGCACAACGTGAGGTGCACTAGTAACGATCACGCTTGCACTTGTAGAGATAGCACTTTGATTGTCATAGATTAATGTAGATAGTAATTGGCGCTGGATGCATGCCGTAACACATCCTATGATCATTTTAACTCCCATGGGCACTGGCACTTTTCGGGCGCTCCTCCCAGGACCTGATCGGGTCCTATTGCGCTGGCATTAGTCATTTCTTTATCTTAGACAATCACACGAATGGCCAATAGAGTACCAAGAATAGATAAGAGAGTACTAGACGAGATAGATGAGAGTGTAGAGAGAACGTGAACAGATAAGAAGATATAGATAGTAGATGAGATAGGGACAATTTCGTAAAACGATGATAAACACACGATAGTAACGGTTGAACAGCACTAGGTCGAGTACCGGCAGTCTGGTAGAAGTCACATCCGCCCCTTAGCCGTGCTGTGTACACGGGTCAGGTGGTCCAGCGTGAACCCAAGATAAGAAGGAATACACTAAGGTTTGGATCGTACTGATCCTTAAGAGTGTAACGGGTTTTTGGGGTACAACCAGCTCGTTGACTAAGGACGTGCGCCAAAGCCAAGAAGACTTACAGAGGTCTTGACAAAGAGTCCCTAGCCCAGTCGAGAGTATTCCCGATGGAGAGGTGGTCCAAGTCAAGGGAAAAGTGTGTAGAAAACGTGTCCGTCGTGCCTCGAGTGCTCGTAGGCCGAGGGAAAACGGTAACGGTAGATAAAATGCGCGAGTCAAAACGGAAACAATTGTATTTAAAAAAATATGGTAATTTAGTCATTTATTTCGATAATTTTCCGAATACATTATTGCATAATTTATCAAGGTCAAATGGCAATTTACAATGTTATGTGTGTGCAAGTGTAAAGAAACCTTGAGGATGTGACAAGTCGTGCTCACGGCTTTTAAATTAACAAGAATTATTTAAATATTTTTTAAATAAAAATATTCAGGTCGGTTATTAAGCTTAACAGTACATGGTTTAACTTGTATAAGAGTTATATGACAATTAAAGCAGGGGTATATGCATAATATAAGATTCTGGCCGAAATTTAAAGAAGGCGACGAGGTTGCCCGTCGTGACCATTCATCGACGGGGCGCATGGGCGCGTTACTCATGGTGTCGCGACGGGGTATCCCGTCGCGGTTCTGGCCGCGGCGGTGCGGCCTGGCGCGACAGGCGAATCGGCCGGCCTGGCCCGGTTCGGGTTTGGGAACGCGGCGGTGAGGCCCGTCGTGTTCATGACACGTCCTGAAGGCCGACCGCGACACTCCTGTTATCGCGGCGTATCGCGCCGCCGCGATAACAGGGGCGGTCCAGGTTTTCCCCTTTTTCCTTGACACAGGGTCATTCTAAATTCAGTATAAAATCGCACGGTGATCCAAAAAACACGAAACTAGTTTTAAAAGAAAGTAGACATGTATATCTATCAGAATGGATGATTAATTTGAAAATAGACAAGGTTTAGACATGCATTGATCAGGTTACTTTTCGGTGACCTAAACAGGCACAGTCAGGGTTCAACGAATTAATTAGAGATGTATACATTATGAAAATTTATGAAGCAAGGGGCGTTTAAAAGCTAACAAGATGTAGTATTTATGATAATTTTATCATGATCTGAAATCAAGTATAAACGGGGTTCACAAGCAATCATGAAGGGTCAGGTGCATGTATCTAACAGAGCTTTAAAGAATTAATTCTCCCTCATGGGAGATCAAAATAGAACGAAACCAAGGTCGTTTGAGAGCTATTGTAATGTTTTATCAATGAGAATTTTCTCATAGCATGGGAACAAGTACGTGTAGGGGATTAGAGAAAACATGAGATTTAGGTTCATGGTAACAGCAGGATTTCATGAATTAAATTCGCCCAAATGGATGAGCAGATTACAACGAAACCATAGGGCTTTTGAAGAGGTACATGAAGGCTACCTAGGGTAATTATTTCACGATTTGTTCTTGAGAGATTGCCTACCTTTTGGCGTTGACAAGAAAGGCTAGGGTTTGATGACGAAAACGGGAAGAAGAAAGCTCCTTGCTCCAGCCTTCTCCTCCAAGATCCTTCGTCCAGGACACCTCTCCTTCGTCTCCCAAGACTCCAGCCACGTTCTATGGGTGGTAGGGAAGAGATTTTGGGTGTTTTGATAGCCTATAGAGTTCTAAGTCACATAAAACTCTTTCTTTCTCATCCAACTCCGAAAATTGGCATTTATCTCCCACTTTCTCTTATTTATCTACCTAATAGAGTTGGAAAGGGTTCGAATTTCGTGGGTAAGGGTTTAGGGTAAGTGTAGGACTCTTTTTAGGATAGATATGACTTATTTTAATAGTTAATTTGACCCTTTTCTATTTATTAATTAATTAGGTACGAATTTCACCTAATTACTTCTCCTCTCAAGATGGGCTATCACTAATTGGGCCCAATCTATTTGGTTTGGGTTATTAGAGTAACCCATTAATAATTTAGCTTAATGGGTATTGCATTAATTCCCTTTTATTCCATGTATTCTCCCTTTATTATAATTAAATTGATTTATCTCATAATAAATTTTATTTTTCTTGATTTTAAAAATTAAGGGTGATACATCCTCCCCCTCTTAAAAAGAATTTGGTCCCCAAATTCATAGAATCGTAAGAGGATGATTGACTTACTGAATAATTCTGAATAATTCCGTCGCAATAACGCTTCGGGCTCCCACGTGGCCTCTTCGACTTCATGGTTTCTCCATAATACCTTCACCACGGGTATAGACTGATTCTGAAGCTGTTGCATCTTCTTGTCCAAAATTTTCACTGGCCTTTCTTCATAGGTCCTATCCTTATTCAGAATAATGTCATCGTAGCTTATTACGTGTGATGGATCGTACACGTACTTTCTCAGCATGGATACATGGAAAACATTGTATACTGTTGCAAACTGGGGTGGTAGTGCCAGTCGATACGCTACCTCGCCCACTCTATCTAACACTTCAAACGGACCTATGAATTTTGGTCTCAGCTTGCCTTTCATCCCAAACCTTTGAAATCCTCGGGTCGGGGTTACTTTTAGCATTATATGATCTCCAGTTTGAAACTCTAAGTCCCTTCTTCTTTTATCAGCATAGTTCTTCTGCCTGGACTGAGCTATCTTAATTCTGTCTCTGATAATTTGTATGTCTCTGCTAGTGCTCTGCACCATGTCTGGTCCCAGCCATTGCTGTTCACCTACTTCATTCCAGCATACTGGCGATCTGCAACTCCTGCCATACAGTGCTTCAAATGGTGCCATCTTAATGCTAGCCTGATAGCTATTGTTGTAGGAAAATTCTATTAGAGACAATTGTTCATTCCAATATCCCTCAAAGTCTATAGCACAGGCTCGCAACATGTCTTCCACTATCTGATTCGTCCTTTCAGTCTGTCCATCCGTCTGTGAGTGGAAAGCTGTGCTAAAGTTGAGTTTTGTGCCTAGGGCAGTCTGGAGTCCCTTCTAGAATCTAGAAGTGAACCTGGGGTCACGATCTGAAACAATGGATACTGGTACTCCATGTAGTCTGACTATCTCTTTTACATACAAGGCTGCAAGCACATCCACACTCCAGGTACTTCGAATTGCTAGAAAGTGTGCAGACTTTGTCAATCTATCCACAATGACCCAAATAACATCAAGTCCACCACGAGTTCGAGGTAAACCCATGATGAAATCCATGCCGATGCTTTACCACTTCCATTCAGGTATGTCCAAGGGTCTAAGTACACCCGCAGGACGACGAAGTTCTGCTTTTACCTGTTGACAAGTGAGGCAGTGCGCGGCATGCTCAGCTACCTCACACTTCATGTTTGGCCACCAAAATGACCTTTTCATGTCTTGGTACATCTTGGTTGTACCTGGGTGAATTGTGTACTTGGTCTTGTGGGCTTCATCCATCAGTTTCCTTTTCAGCTCTTCATTTTCAGGCACACATGTCCTGGCTTGGAATAATATTCTTCCATCTTCAGTGATGGAGAAGTCTGGCCTGACAGCTATGGTCTCTCTTACTCTGATTAGAAACAGATCATTAGCATGTTGCTCTCTGATCTCGACAAAGATGTCGGGTTGAGCTTTAAGATTAGCCACCAACATCTTATCACTTCTCTTTTCAATATTCAGATCTAGACTGGCGAATTGCTCTAACAATTGCATCTCGCCCATGACTAGACAGGATAACGAAGCTACTGGCTTTCTACTGAGTGTGTCAACTACTGCGATACCTTTGCCTGGGTGGTATTGAATGTTGAAATCAAAATCCTTCAAGTACTCCAGCCATCTCTGTTGTCGCATATTGAGCTCCTTTTGAGAAAATAAGTATTTCAAACTCTTGTGGTCAGAGTAGACAATAAATTGTTCCCCATACAGGTAATGCCTCCAGATTTTGAGTGCAAATACCATAGCAGCTAGCTCTAAGTCATGGACAGGATAATTGACTTCATGTGGCTTCAACTACCTTGAAGAATAAGCTATCACTTTCTCATTCTGCATTAATACGCAGCCTAGACCGATTCTAGATGCATCAGTGTAGACTGAGAATCCTGCTCCTTTGACTGGTAATGCGAGGACAAGTGCAGATGTCAGCAATTGCTTGAGTGTCTGGAAGCTCTTCTCGCACTTCTTGCTCCAGACATAGGGATTCTATTTTCGCGTAAGACGCGTAAGAGGTACAGCTATCTTGGAGAAGTCTTTTATCAACCGTCTGTAATATCCAGCCAGTCCAAGAAAGCTTCTGATCTCGGTGACATTGGTCGGCCTTTCCCAGTTCAGCACAACTTCTACCTTGGAAGGGTCGACAGCGATACCATCCTTGGAAATGACATGGCCTAGGAACGACACCTCCTCGAGCCAGAATTCACACTTGCTCAATTTGGCGTAGAGTTGGTTGTCCCGCAAGATTTGCAGAGCGATCCTCAAATGTTCCTCATGCTCTTCTTTGGTCTTGGAGTATATGAGAATATCATCAATGAATACCACGACGAACTTGTCGAGGTAGGGCCGGTAGATGTTGTTCATTAATTGCATAAAAACTGCAGGAGCGTTGGTTAGTCCAAAAGGCATGACTACAAATTCATAATGACCGTACCTGCTCCTGAAAGATGTCTTGTAAATATCTGCATCTTGAATCCTCATCTGATGATATCTCGATCTAAGGTCAATCTTAGAAAAATATTTAGCTCTTGATATCTGATCAAATAATTCATCGACACGTGGCAGGAGGTACTTGTTCTTGATAGTGAGACTGTTCAACTGCCTGTAATCGATGCATAATCTCATAGATCCGTCCTTCTTCTTGACGAACAACACTGGTGCTCCCCAAGGAGAAGTACTCGGCCTAATAAAACCCTTTTCTAGAAGTTCCATCAAGTGATCTTTCAACTCTTTCAATCCAGCAGGGGACATCCTGTAGGGTTGGCATGAAACCGGTGCAGCTCCAGGTACGAGATCAATTGAGAAATTCACATCTCTCTCAGGTGGATTGCCTGGTAGCTCATCAGGAAACACATCAGGGTATTCTTGCACTATGTGGATGTCTGATATCTTAACTGCTTTCTTTTCCACTACGATGGCGGCAAGAAACGCCACACTCCCTTTCCTTATCATGTTCTGTGCCTTTATAGCAGAGACGAGGGACAAGTGTCTCTTGTGCCTACGTCCTGTGAAGGTCAGCTTAGGGAATTCACTAAAAGAAATTTTCCCTCTTCTACAATCCACGATAGCCCCATACGTGGATAGCCAATCGGCTCCCAGAATGACATCGTAACCCTCCATGGGCATACAGATCAAGTCAGCTCCTAGATTGAGTTCACCAATCTTAACATCAGCCAATGGATAATATTTTTTCAGTTGAGCCTTTTCTCCCAAGGGTGTTGTGACAGATAATTCAAATGTCATGTATGTGGGTTTTTCATTTAATGTATCAGCAAATGCTTGTGATATGAACGAATGCGTTGCGCCAGTATCAAACAAAACAAATGCTGAATGAGAAAAGACCGGTAGTGTACCTTCCACAACTCCACCTTCCTCGGTGGTCTCTACCTCTTGCAGGGCTTGGAGTCTGCCTGGCTTCTTTGGTCCCGCAGGACGCTTCTCATTCTCCCTCAGTAATGGGCATTCAGGAATCCGATGCTCTCGGCTCCCACAACGAAGGCATGCACCTGCCTTCCTCCAGTATTAATTCTTCTGTCGTGTGACCAAGCTTGTCACAGTGTTTGCATCTGGGCTTGTTGTTCGGAGCAGTAGTGGTGGGGACTTTGGGCTTCCGCTCATGGCTTGGCCCGTCAGTGATACTTAACGGCCTTTTCTTGCCATTAGTAGGCTTGCTCGATACTCCGAAAGTTTGCTCTTTCCTGAACATTCTACCCTTGATGCCCTCAGTGAGTTCAGTCGCATCTTCTAGGCATTGTGCTCTCCTGACCATCTCTGGGTAGGTCTGAATATCAAATGGTGCCAGCTGTGTAATATATGCGGGTCTAAGCCCGTTGAGGAATCTCTTCGCCTTCATCCTCTGGGTACTAACCAGATGATTGGCATAGCGAGCCAATCGAGAGAACTGTGCCTCATATTCATCAACCGTCAGGTTTCTATGTTTCAGAGCGGCGAACTCGGTGGCTTTCCTTTCTTGAACTCTTTCGAAAAAATATTTGGAGTTGAATTGCTCCTTAAACTCATTCCATGTAAACTGAGCATCTGCCCGTGTGGCCTCAATGGACTCCCACCACGCACGGGCGTCCCTTTCAAGCTGGAATGTGGCAAGTAAAAGCTTATCTCCATCCACGCATTGCATAACGCGGAAAATACGCTCAGTCTCCTTGAGCCAGTTCTCGGCCTCATCAGGGTTTGTGGTACCGCTGAATCGAGGCGGGTTCAAGTTACGGAAGTTCCGGTGCAATTCATCAGCTCCTCGGTTGTTGTTGTTGTTATTGTTTGCCCCAGCAGCCTGAAGTAAAGCTTGAGTAAGCTGCTGGATAGTCTGCTGCATGTCACGGAGTTGAGCACGCTCCGCTGCCATAGTTGATGTTTAAGTTCCTTCAAAAGAGAATTTAAAATGTAAGTCGTTGGGTTTGCACTAAGTTTGTGCTTGTGTGTATCCATTTTATCTTATTACCCACGGTTCTACCCATCTTACATAGGTATGGAATTTGACCCTAAGTCAAGGCAGGTCAAACCTAGATCATCCTATACTTAAGAATAACCTATGCTCTGATACTACAAAACTGTAACGCCCCGACGCGGAATATCAGAGCGGGATTACAGTTATTAAATAGTACAGAGCGAGAAATAAATGACAAACCATTACACAATGGAATAATACCAAACAACCTCATATTTCATTAATAATCCAACAATCTCCATTACATTCACTGATAACTCATCATCTTCATAAACTGACTAATACATCAACGTATTAGAGCCAAAACTAGGGCCCAGAGTACTTTATTCCAAATCAACTATTACATCATGACTAACTGATTCATAACTATACTAACTAACTACTACTAGACAACACTGGTTGCTGAATGGTCACTCCTGAGTCTCCTCATCGGTCCCATCCTCGTGAGTGTGGTCATGATGCGACTCACCTGAAACATATTAAATAAATACACAGGATGAGCGAATAACGCCCAGTAGGACTTAATATCGCATGAACACAAGCATGCTTTAAATAGTTAATGTTTTAAATGAAGGTTAACCAGAGAGTAAAGTCATGTAGAGCATGTCACGATAACGAGAGAACAATTGCAACTGGCACAGGGAAAATAGTACAACAAGAACGATAATAGAATGGCCATATAACAATATAACATGTAAATTGCACAACGGTGCACTAGTAACGATCACGCTTGCACTTGTAGAGATAGCACTTTGATTGTCATAGATTAATCTAGATAGTAACTGGCGCTGGATGCATGTCGTAACACATCTTATGATCATTTTAACTCCCATGGGCACTGGCACTTTTCGGGCGCTCCTCCCAGGACCTGATCGGGCCCTATTGCGCTGGCATTAGTCATTTCTTTATCTTAGACAATCACACGAATGGCCAATAGAGTACCAAGAATAGATAAGAGAGTACTAGACGAGATAGATGAGAGTGTAGAGAGAACGTGAACAGATAAGAAGATATAGATAGTAGATGAGATAGGGACAATTTCGTAAAACGATGATAAACACACGATAGTAACGGTTGAACAGCACTAGGTCGAGTACCGGCAGTCTGGTAGAAGTCACATCCGCCCCTTAGCCGTGCTGTGTACATGGGTCAGGTGGTCCGGCGTGAACCCAAGATAAGAAGGAATACACTAAGGTTTGGATCGTACTGATCCCTAAGAGTGTAACGGGTTTTTGGGGTACAACCAGCTCGTTGACTAAGGACGTGCGCCAAAGCCAAGAAGACTTACGGAGGTCTTGACAAGGAGTCCCTAGCCCAGTCGAGAGTATTCCCGATGGAGAGGTGGTCCAAGTCAAGGGAAAAGTGTGTAGAAAACGTGTCCGTCGTGCCTCGAGTGCTCGTAGGCCGAGGGAAAACGGTAACGGTAGATAAAATGTGCGAGTCAAAATGGAAACAATTGTATTTAAGAAAATAGGGTAATTTAGTCATTTATTTCGATAATTTACCGAATACATTATTGCATAATTTATCAAGGTCAAATGGCAATTTACAATGTTATGTGTGTGCAAGTGTAAAGAAACCTTGAGGATGTGACAAGTCGTGCTCACGGCTTTTAAATTAACAAGAATTATTTAAATATTTTTTAAATAAAAATATTCAAGTCGATTATTAAGCTTAACAGTACATGGTTTAACTTGTATAAGGGTTATATGACAATTAAAGCAGGGGTATATGCATAATATAAGATTCTGGACAAAATTTAAAGAAGGCGACGAGGTTGCCCGTCGCGACCATTCAGAAACGGGGCGCATGGGCGCGTTACTCATGGTGTTGCGACGGGGTATCTCGTCGCGGTTCTCGCCGCGGCGGTGCGGCCTGGCGCGACAGGCGAACCGGCCTGGCCTGGCCCGGTTCGGGTTTGGGAACGCGGCGGTGAGGCCCGTCGCGTTCATGACGCGGCCTGAAGGCCGACCGGGACACTCCTGTTATCGCGGCGTATCGTGCCGCCGCGATAACAGGGGCAGTCCAGGTTTTCCCCTTTTTCTCTGGGTGGACCCTTCTTGACACAGGGTCATTCTAAATTCAATATAAAATCGCACGGTGATCCAAAAAACACGAAACCAGTTTTAAAAGAAAGTAGACATGTATATCAACAGAATGCATGATTAATTTGAAAATAGACAAGGTTTAGACATGCATTGATCAGGTTACTTTTCGGTGACCTAAACAGGCGCAGTCAGGGTTCAACGAATTAATTAGAGATGTATACATGATGAAAAATTATGAAACTAGGGGCGTTTAAAAGCTAACAATATGTAGTATTTATGATAATTTTATCATGATCTGAAATCAAGTATAAACGGGGTTCACAAGCAATCATGAAGGGTCGGGTGCATGTATCTGACAGAGCTTTAAAGAATTAATTCTCCCTCATGGGAGATCTAAATAGAACGAAACCAAGGGCATTTGAGAGCTATTTTAATGTAGTATCAATGAGAATTTTCTCATAGCATGGGAACAAGTATGTGCAGGGGATTAGAGAAAACATGAGATTCGGGTTCATGGTAACAGTAGGATTTCATTAATTAAATTCGCCCAAATGGATGAGCAGATTACAACGAAACCATAGGGCTTTTGAAGAGGTACATGAAGGCTACCTAGGGTAATTATTTCACGATTTTTTCTTGAGAGATTGCCTACCTTTTGGCGTTGACAAGAAAGACTAGGGTTTGATGACGAAAATGGGAAGAAGAAAGCTCCTTGCTCCAGCCTTCTCCTCCAAGATCCTTCGTTCAGGACACCTCTCCTTCGTCTTCCAAGACTCCAGCCACGTTCTATGGGTGGTAGGGAAGAGATTTTGGGTGTTTTGATAGCCTATAGAGTTCTAAGTCACACTACAAAAAAATAGGTCTGTAGCGACCAAATTAGTAGCGACCAATTACAATTGGTCACATAAGACATATATATGCGACCAAAATAATTCATAGTCGCTAAAAGAGCAACCTACAGCGACCACTTCAAGATTAGTCGCTAAAGTATCGTAATAGCGACCATTTTATCATTGGTCGCTACTTCTGGTCGCTAAATAGCCCCCCTAACGTACCATGTTTGCTAACAGCGACAAAATGTCGGTCGCTATAAAATTTAAATTAGCGACAATAGGATAGTTGGTCGCTAAAACCTAATTAAGAACTAGCAACCAAAGCGTCCTTGGTCGCGAATGGTGTGAATACAACAGCGGCAAATCTTTAGTCGCTAAATATTAATTTTTGAGACAAACTTTTAACCTTGGTCGCTATTAAGTTTTGATGTCATGAGTTATTGATATTATATTATCAATTATAATCTAATTTTATATTTACAAAATTGTAAGTTATTATGTAATTAGTTTAAATTTAAACATTAATTTCAATATCTTGTTCACTTAAAAATAATTTGTTACTTAATAGATAACAAGCTTTACTCGAATAGTTTCGACATCAATGATTAATATATATCCAAATGACTAAGTTAGTTAGCTTATTATATATAAGGATACAATCTCACTTTAATTATGAGAGTAAGTTGAACATTTCTATTTGAGCTAGGGAGATTGAGCAAGATTTGTCATGTCAGTTGCATGCATCGTCGACCAATCCAATTGGGGCCAAGAACAATTTGGCACGGTAGATATATTTCCATGCCGTAATTATTCATAACAAAAAGCAATGACAACAAACAATGGCGATGGCGGCGGCCAATCGCCCGTGTGTATCCTATTGAAAGGAATATTGGTACTCTTAAGAGGGTTGTTCGAAACAAAGCTCGTCCTGAAGGTTCAATTGCAGAAGCATATATTGCAAATGAGTGTTTGACATTTTGCTCTATGTATCTTTCTGGTGTGGAGACAAGGTTTAATCGTCCCGAACGAAACTATGACGGAGAGGATCACATTAATAGAACAATTTCTGTGTTTTCACATAAGATACGTACTTTTGGCCAAGCAGATTACAAATTTCTTTCACCTGAGGAGTATAATTTGGCTCATTGGTATGTGTTGAATAATTGCGAGGAATTGAGACAATATCTAATGTAAGTTATTTTTTTACAAGCATATATTATCTTACAAATTTCTTTCTTTTGAGAAGTATGTAATCATATCTTTATACATTTTTTTCCCAGTGAACATGAGGATGAGCTTACAATGGAGAGTCCTGATAACATTGAAATGAGACTGAGGCATCACTTTGCTTCATGGTTTAAAGAACGAGTAGGACATTTATTTAATACATTATTATTTTTTATCTTGGTAATATATTTTTAACTTGTTGCTGTTTGACATTGTATGATAGATCAAACAATTGCGTTCAGACAACTCTCAAGAGATTAGTGATGAGATATACTTACTTGCATTGGGTCCTGACAAGCGTGTGAGAATATATCCAGGATGCATTGTTAATGGCGTCAAATTTCTTACAAAACGACGTGATAGTCGTCAAGTGACTCAAAATAGTGGGGTTTGTGTGGAAGGAGAGCATAATGGCAATACAATTGAATTCTATGGGGTTTTGAATGATGTAATTGAGCTGAAATATACAATGAACTGTCGAGCAATTTTATTCAAGTGTGAGTGGTTTGATCTCGAATATAAAAAACCTGTGAAAAATGATGAGGATTTTACAAGCATAAATATCACTAAGAGGTGGTATTCAAATGATCCATTTGTGCTAGCAGGACAAGTGACTCAAGTTTTCTATGTTCTTGACACAAAATTAGGAAGGGACTGGCAAGTTGTACAAAAGATGCAACATCGACAACTTTTTGATTTAGTTATGTTTGATAAAATTGATGACCAAATGATTGATGAGAGTGACTTTGTTGGAAATGATGCATATCAACAAGGTGAATGCAGAATTGTATCACTTAGAGATGAAACTCAAGAAATTGGTCCTCTAGTTAGGAATGATGTTGGTCCAGAATTCCTTCCAACTGTGGATATGGAACCTGAATCTGCAGAAATTGAAATATTTATTAATGATGTTGATGTTGAAGAAGTTGAAAATAGTAGTGGTGATGAAAGTGTTCCTATTGAGAGCTCTGATAGTGATTCTGAATGAGGTGTGAAAATTTTCTTACATAGAACATTGTGTGATTTAATAATTTACAATCATGGACTAACCCCTATGTTTGAATTCAATATTTGTACAGATGGCCCCTGGTTTGCGTAAACGCCTGCGTGCAAGTTGTGCACAAAGTGAGGATGTGGTCCCATGTGATGCAGAGTCTCCTACACCTCTTACACCTCAAACAATTGGGAGTAGTGTTGGTGGGATTATATCTAAATTGTAGACTTTTAGCCATTTCTTATTTTTAAAGTTAGTCATTTAATACGATTTTTTATTTGCAGGTTCCTCTTCTGTCACAAATAGGAATACTCGTGGATGTAATAGATCGAGAGACTTAGAGCAATATATCCAAAGACATGGAAAGGTGACCATTAATATACCATCAGAAGTGAACCGCCCTGTAGGGGACCATCATTCTTGGTTGACAAGGGAAATTGGGATCCTCATTCGTCATCATGCAGACATGAAAGTGGAGAGTTGGAAAGGTATTACTGGCCAACAAAAAGAAGAGCTTTATTTACGTTTAAAGGTAAAAGATTGAAAGGTAGTCAATGCTATTAATTGTCATTACTTTTAGCTTACAATCAGTTTTTAGTTTTATTTTTCTTATCATTTCATAGCCAAAGAAACCATGTATATGATAATCTTTATTTCATAGGAAAAGTTTGAACTTAACTTGGAGGACTCAGCCACCCGGTGTTGTTTGGAGGGTTTATTCTCCTCTCGCTACAAGGATTTTCGCTCCAAATGTCACCATCATTATAAAATGCTTGGTGGTGGGGAAAGAGGCAGAGGGAAACCATACAAAGAGTTCAACATGGAGGGACGACAAGAAGAGTGGCTATGGTTATGTGATCATTTTGATAAAGAGGCTTTTCAGGTAGGTTGATTGTTTAATTTTTCAGAGCATTGTTTTTCTGTTGTATCTCAAGAACTTATTATGTTCAAATTGAATTCAATTTTTTTTTATAGAAAAGGTCAATCATAGCTTCCACTAATCGATCCAAGCTGAAGACAATTCATAGGATGGGCACCAAGACACTAGTGGCCCATCAACATGATCTGGTAAGATTGCAAGCCCTTAATTTGTGTTGTTTATGTACCTGAACACAGAAATTATAATTTGTAATTGAATAGTTGTATTCATGTTGATATAGAGATGTGGCCCCATTGAGCTCTACAAGGAAGCATACACTTCTCATTCCTCTAGGACATGGGCTTCCGAGGAAGCACAATCAAATTATGTAAGTAAATGTTTTAACTATTTTGATACTTTGACATTGATGCCTAAATTGTATTTCCACCATATGCACATACCCCCAGCTCTCCCCTGCGCTTCTTGTATTTCCACCAGATGACATTGATGACTAAGTGAATGGGATAATTGATCTGTCCATATTGCTAAATAAATGTAGAACATAAGCATATGCTATAGGGTTTAGGAAATCACAAAAAGGAAACGAAAGGAAGGGAAGCCACCAAAAAAACTGTAAAATGTGACATGATTATCTCATAAAGGACTCTTAGCTTGGAATCATTTTGTTGCCATAGTTGGTTTTCTTCCAGAGAGATTGGCAAAAATGTTTGTCCCTCCACAGTAACTGATGTCAGTCTAGATTTTGCATGTGATTTTTTTACTCCTTTATGGACATCTTTTTTTTTATCTCATAATTGGTCAATTAGTCCTATGGACATTTACCAGATGCCTCTCCTACTCTGATGCTTAGTAAAACTTTTTATTCTTTTATTTATCTTGTGACGATGTACACTAGTGGCAATCTCTTTACTCTGACAATTGTACTCTGGTTTACACTTTAAGCACCATCACTTATTCGCCTTAAAGAGGGATGTGTGCAATCTTTTGGCCAGCAAGGATTATTGGTATCTGATTGAATGGACATGAAAAGGGTGAAAAAAAAACATTCTGAGATTTCTAAGTGCATTGATGATTTTAGGAGGCTAAAATAAAGTAGCTTATCATGGGTGATCAGAAGATACATGGATTTTTAAGGATTGCAACCCTCGCCAGCAGTGGGTGGCTGCTCTGCCTCCCCCAGTTCACCCCGATACCACCTACCACCTGCACCCAGTTGCTCAAGCAGCAGAGAGCGACCAGCACCATATGAATTCTCCAAGGTGGAGTTTTTGCGTTCCTCAGTGCTCACCCAGTGGAGTGGAGATGGGTGGCCGCTGGGAATTCTTCCTTTTAACTATATCATGTTGGCATTGCTTAAAATGTTGATGCTCTGCTACCAAACTCTTCCCAATTTAACAAATATGTGAGATTTGTTGTGTGTATTATAAATGGCTTTCCTTGTAACATTTATAATTCTTTTTAATAAATATATTGTTGTTGGAAATTTTTAAATAAAAATATTTATTATTGTCGAAAGAATATCTCATTATGTTTCAGGAACGTATGGTGCAAATGCAACAACAATCTACAATTGAGAGTGATACACCTATAGTTGAAGATGATATATGTGCTGAGGTGCTTGGGAGGACATCTGGATATATACGTGGTCGTGGACATGGACCTAAGCCACCACAACGAGATAGAGCTACTTTCTCCAGTCAACCCACAGTTAGAGAGAAACAATTAGAGCAAGAGGTGGGGAGTCTTCGAGATCAACTTGAGGATCAACAAAGGAAGATCGATTTTTTGATGACTTTGATGAATGGAAATAACATTCCACCAACTTCTTCATGGTAAAAATCTATTCTTTACATTGTTGACAAAATTAACAAATTAAAGCACAATTTTATTTAAATATTAAAGTTCTTATTCAACTTCTTTACTTTTCCTTTTTTTTTCAGAATGATTTGCTTCTCAAGGTGCAACCTGCAACCTCTTTGTAATCATCAACATCCAGATTAAACGTGTCTTTATAATTTTTGACATTACTTTTGTATATTTGATCTTCAACACAGCTAATGACTGTTCTGATTTTATATAATTTTTTGCATAGTGAAAAGTTATGAATTTAAGTTGACAAGTATTGTATGTTTGATGACTGAATGTGATATTTTGATATTTTTTTTGGTGATAGTAAATGAATAGACATGATTAACATGTGTTTAGTAGGAGCATGTTCTTTTACATGTGTTTTAAGAATACCCTCTGATAGAGGTATCTTCTCCTTACAATTTTTAATTTCTACACATCGAAATTTATTGAGCATGAGAGGCCAAATGTCTTATTTATGTACCTCCCATCATTATCTATTCCGTTTTTTGTGGCCAAAGGGAAAAACTATAAAATAATGATTAAATATTTAAATACAATCGAATGTGTCATTTTTGTTATAAAAATAGTTTCTAAAAATATTGAATTGCGCCCAAACATGATAGTAGTTACTTATACTTTAAAAAGTAATAACAAATATTTAGTTATGATTAAACGCTATTAGTATAATTAAAATAATCCAAAAATATTTAATAGTGACTAAAAATTTACAATGTAAATAGCGACCAAAAATATCGTAATCATCATAGGAGAAATGGCGAACAAATATTTAGCTGTGATTAAATGAGATAATTGTTAATAACATTATAATAGCAACCAAACATATATTTATTTGCGACCAAACGATCGAGTTGCTATTACAATCTTCGATATTAATATGGCGGAAAACAGCGACTAAATATATACTTATTTGCGACCAAACAACTAGGTTGCTATTACGCCGATCAATAGCGACTCTCATAGCCGTTGCTAATATGGTGTCAGATAGCGACCAAACAATATCTGCGACAAAGTTTACCTTTGTCGCTATATATATTGTTTAGCGACCAATGCGGATTTGCGACCAATATTAATTATAATTGCGACGAATATTTTTAGTCGCTATACCATCTATCAAAAGCGACCACATGCGTTTGAGTCTCTAATAGTACACGTTTTAGCAACCAACTATAAGCATTGGTCGCTAAAGGAATTAGCGACAATGCTATAGCGACCAAGATTTAGCAGCCGAAATTTAGTCGCAAATAGATTTAGCAACCAAACCATAATGTATTGCGACTACCTTTGTTGGTCGCTATATACCGTTTTTTTTGTAGTGTCACCTAAAACTCTTTCTTTCTCATCCAACTCCGAAAATTGACATTTATCTCTCACTTTCTCTTATTTATCTACCTAATAGAGTTGGGAAGGGTTCCAATTTCGTGGGTAAGGGTTTAGGGTAAGTGTAGGACTCTTTTTAGGATAGATATGACTTATTTTAATAGTTAATTTGACCCTTTTCTATTTATTAATTAATTAGGTACGAATTTCACCTAATTACTTCTCCTCTCAAGATGGGCTATCACTAATTGGGCCCAATCTATTTGGTTTGGTTTATTAGAGTAACCTATTAATAATTTAGCTTAATGGGTATTGCATTAATTCCCTTTTATTCCATATATTCTCCCTTTATTATAATTAAATTGATTTATCTCATAATAAATTTTATTTTTCTTGATTTTAAAAATCAAGGGTGCTACATATATCTATGAATAATGATTATGTGAGGATAAATAATAATCTTGAAAAAAATAATGTGACATTGATTCCCCCCCCCCACCAACCATAAGTTCTTTAATATCCAAAACAAAGCCTTGATAGTCTATATATCCTAATATATCCATTGATTTATCCATCTTACGCTACTTTTTATTGAGACTATAAAAAATGTGAATGTGAAAATTTTAGATTATTTCTTTTATCAGAAGCTCTTATACGAATATTAATCTATTATTTTCCTTAAGAAGTTAGCGTTTCCCAAAGGATATAACAAATAACAAAATGGTATGGTTCACATGCCGGCCGGGGAAAGTTCATACATATCTTCTCAACAATTATTGGGGTATAACTAACTCATCCACTTCGTCAAATAATTAAATCAATCAAGATGTGGACTTATATCCTTTGCGTACGGGGTGATACGTACGGTGACCAAATGAAGTGATTTATAAGCTTGTTCCAACCTCTGAGCACGTAATTAGCTAGACTGGTCAGTCATTCTTTATATATGTGAGGCTATTCTCATGACTCTCTTAACATGGCCCTATGGTCTATGAACGGATGTAGAAACTTTAAACAATTCTTTGGGGTCATCCCTTATATATATAAAAATTCTTCAAATCTTCCATTTAAATAGTTATTTTATAATATATTTTTTTAAGTGGGGTCACATGACCTCACTCAATATATACTGAATCCATCCATGGATGGAGTGCTCCAAAATCATCATTAGAAAAGGTCCATTCATGTAATTAACTATTAAGGGTGCATTTCTTTATATCTTTCTTTATTCATCGTTTTGGCAAGCATCATGCATGTACGTACTTAGTGAAATTTTCCTGTCTAGTTTTATACAATTAAGTAAACAACTATGGGCATGTCATGAAGGTATCGTACGTACTTGTTCGTCCTATATCTAGAAAACTTTGAATTGTTCTACGGACGGCCGGTGACTTAAAATATGAAGCTTGCAGCACCATGCATGGCGAATCCTCCTCCTAATAATAGCAACACGTTAACAGTTTAGAACGACTGAGAGAACATAAACTATAGCGGAAAGAAAAGGTCAATACAATCGGTAGGGGCGTCACCGTCCAGGCCTGCAACTTCACACTCAGACTTGTATAAATAGCCAAGTAAGCCCCCGTGATATGTATGAAGCACCTTCGCAGGAGATAGGAAGAAGAAAGCCTTCACTTGTTAGGAAGAGAAAGCCCATCACGATGGGCTCCAAGGCAGTGTTCCTTGCATGCCTGCTGGTCGCTCTGCTGCTCGCCGGCACCGTCATCGAGCAGGCCGCCGCCGACCGCGAGCTGCTCTACTACAAGAAAAAGCCCTACTACCCCAAGCCCCACAAGCCCTACTACCCCAAGCCCCACTACCCCTACTACCCCAAGCCCCACTACCCCAAGCATCCCAAGTATCCTCCCAAGTATCCCAAGCACCCGCCCACACCCTAATTCACCCTCTCAGAAGCCAGTCACCACCCCGCAATAAAGCCTTTCTACTCCCTTGGTCTTCGTCCATCTATCATCGCGTAATCGTCATATATATATGTGTTTGGATAAATAACTAGCTGCGAGGACCGGCAGTGTTTGCTTCCTGTGTTTGAATACTTATATTGTATTGGGCTATCATACCTGGCCTGTTTGTTGTGCACTTGTGCGTGAGAGAAGCCTGCAGCCCCTGCGTTTTAGAGATCACTGGATATTGTTTGAGTTTGTGTGTGGGAGCGAGGTTCCGCATGTCATATGTATCTGGCTTCCATATGTTTTACTTCTCTATGAATGAATATATGTGGGTGTTTGGTTTGTTCATAAATGAACGGTTAAAACAGAAAACTTCATGCGTCTAAGGCGTAGGTGCACTCGTTATATCTTTATAGATCCTACAGTTTCCTGTGTCTACATTGTTATATTAACTTTAGAGAAATCGTTTGTACTAGATTGGGGTGTTCGCAAGTTTGTATCTACTCACACTCTTAATAAGGGGTTACACATCCTACGCAATACTCCCTTACCTCAATCTACACAGTTTAGATAATGACAGAGGCTACATATAGTGAGAGAGAGAGAGAGAGAGAGAGAGAGAGAGAGAGAGAGAGAGAGAGAGAGTGCCTTATTTCAACTGGTATACATCTAGGTGAAGCATATGAATGTTGTGAGGATGGTTTATGATTTAGAAAAGAGATATATTTATTGTAAGAAAATTTTTTCAATAGGATTAAGATTACAAGATCGCAACCTTATTGGCTGACAAGTATATATATGGGATTTGTAGGTGCTCTCAACCAAAGAAAATATAATCTTAATAATACAACCCAATTTTATCACAAAGTCTTTACACAATAATAGGGTGTTTGGTTGTAGTTATTTTCCTCTTTTTTCTCTAAAATTTAAAAAAAAGATAGGACAGATACAAAGACACGTTTGGCAAGTAGTTTTTATTTTTAGACAAGAATTTTTACCCTTTGTAAATCTCTCAAAAAAAAAACAAGTACCAAACTATTTCTATTTTAAAAACATAAGGCTCTCTCTCAGAACCCCCCCCCCCCACTCCCCCAGCCCCACCGGCCACCGCCCCGACTGCACCCCCCCTGCGCCAGCAGCTCCCCCTCCTCACCCCCCTCCTCCGCCGACGGCCTCCCCCCCCCCCCCCCCCCCCCCGACTGCACCCCCCTGCGCCGGCGACTCCCCCCTCGCCGGCCCCCTCCCACCCCACCCCCCTACGCCCTCCTCCTCCCCGCCCCTCCTGCGGGCCCTCCCAGCCCTGACCGCCCCCCCTCCGCGCCCACCTCCTCCCCCTACCCGGCGATCCCCCCACCCCCCGTCGCTCCCTCCCCCCCCCCCCCCCCCCCCCCGCCGATGCCCCCCCCCCCCCCCCCCCCCCCCCCCCCCCCCCCCCCCCCCCCCCCCCCTCGCCCCCCCCCCCCCCCCCCCCCTGCCCCCCCCCCCCCCCCCATGCCCTCCTCCTCCCCCCCCCCCCACCCGCCCCCCATGTGCACCCTCCATTTTACATAATTTTTAAATTTGATACTTTCTGCCAAACAACTAAGTGTTGTTTTTTTTATTTTAAAATTAAAATTAAAATCGATCACATCATTATTTTTTAGATAGAAATAATTTTTTTTTTAAGTTGCTCCCAAACACCCTATAAAGAGCTTTAAGTAGGCTTTAGTGCATGTAACTCAGTTAAGAGAACACACTCTTATTTCAACTGGTGCAGATCTTGGTGAGTATATGGGTGTTGTGAAGAGGGCTTCTGAGAAAAACACTCTTGATG
Organism: Colocasia esculenta; assembly: GCA_014218235.1. Classification (NCBI taxonomy): domain Eukaryota; kingdom Viridiplantae; phylum Streptophyta; class Magnoliopsida; order Alismatales; family Araceae; genus Colocasia; species Colocasia esculenta. The sequence goes on along the minus strand of CM024763.1, from coordinate 129,325,944 downwards.
ATTAAGTCAGTAAGGCCTTAATAGAGTGTTAAAAGATTCATCTTTTGATAAAATGTGGCAGTACTCCTCTCTTTTTTGAGCAACACTATCTAGCTGTACGGATAGTTTCTATTGAAACAGATATATGTGCGTGGGGTTTGCTCTGGTAGTGCTGCCCCCAAAGCTCTTGTGTCTACCTCACAGATAAAAGAATGTATCCGTGCAGCACAGGTAGTAAGCATTTCCCTGTTGTTTTTTCACCATGTTGTGATGGTGAGGAGTGTGAATTTGTCGTCCTTCGTGGGCCTGTCTGGGGTGGTGCCCCATCTGTACTTGGGCCTCGTTTGGTGGGCCGGCCGCGACTGTCACATTTGTGGAAGGTAGCTCCAGTGCTCCAGTGGGCTGGTGAAACTAATAAAACTGGTGGGGCCGAGCCCATTCCTGTAATGGGCCGAAGAAAACTGGAGGGGTTTGGGCTCGGAATTGTGTGAGCTTCGAGTCAGCCCACTTATGAACCTAGGCACGGGATCCACGCCAAGTTCTAACCATGGTTGGCCGTATAGATCGTAGCAGCACAGTCGAGTTGAATCGTGCCAGGAACTTAATGAATCCTTCGCACGGTCGACACGGTATGATGAACATTATTATTTTAATTATTTTTATCTTTTAATTTAAGATAAATTAATTAGAAGTCTCTGACTGTAATAGGGAGATCCTTACTGTAACAAGACTTACGTATACTGTAACAGGTGATAACACTTAGTGTAATAAGTTACAGTTCTATTAAAGACTAACAAATAAGTCAAAAATCTGATAAGGACTTCTAATTAATTTGCCCTTTAATTTATAATCATATATTTTTACTATTTTTTTATCACCTCAATTGAATGGTTTGATGTTTATATGATTATTTAATGTGAATGAGATATTTATACAACCTTAAATCATGTATTTATTTATATTATTTATCATCTCAATAGCACAATGTGTTGTTTATATGTTTATTACAGCGGTCAAATATTATTAAACATCAAATTTGAATTAAAATTACTTATAAAACTAGATTACACATAAAAAAAAAGTGTTGTGGCCTTATCGTATTGTACCACTGCACCGGTGAAGTACGGTACATACCGTGACCTTGGTTCTAACTTTTTTTTTCCCTATCAAAGTGTGTAAAATTCCAAGCAATTTCGACTCTTTCGAGTTTGTTTTCTTAGCGCCTCTTTGGATAGAGTTAAATGTGAGTTAACTCTGAGTTAACTCAGAGTTAACTAGAGTTAACTCAAAAAGTGTTTTGGTAGTGGGTTAGAGTTAACTTTTGTGGGTTGGGATAAAAGTGTGTTAAAAGTGAGTTAACACACCTTTTTGTAACCCACATCTAGAGGGGGGACAAAGTTAACTCAAGTGAGTTAACCACTTTTTCCTCTCACATCACAAGCATTAAATGCACCTTTTCCCATTCCCAAGGTAGGTTAACTCACTTGTTCTTACCAAAGTGTGTTTTACAAAAGTAAGTTAACTCACCATATGATCAAAGTTAACTCTATTATTACCAAAGCAAATAATGAGTTACACATGTGTAACTTTGTACATGGGTTGGAGTTATCTTAACTCCAACCCATTACCAAAGAGGCGCTTAATTAGTAGAATTCTGGAATTGATTGGGAGGTCGGGGCGGCACAATGACGAGCTATTACCCAGTCGATTAGGCCATATCGAGATCAAATTATTAGCTTTTTTTTTTTACTTCTTTCAAGGTATATGCAATTTCCGAGCAATCTCTGCTCTTTTGCATATTTTTTTGAATAATTAGGACAATCTATTTGACGTAATCCTTGCAAAAAAAAAGTCTATATACGTGATTCATTCAGAAGAAAATAAGGGCATAATGTGATATATGGCCCTACAATCATAAATGTTCTACTCTATAGTTTTATGTTTTTATATTTTGTAGATATCCGTATGCTAAAAAATTTTACTCAAGCCATACCCATCAAGAATCAACAACGGAACAGTTAACAAAATATTCTATCTGAGAAAGTAAAATATAAGACTTGAACGGTGGGACGGGTATACTAAAGATTATAAAAGTACATATCTTATTAATATTCTTATCATATGAGAAGACTAAGCAAGGGTAAGTTAGTTTCTTTTTCAGCCTTTTTAAAATTAAACTAATCAAATGGTGATAACAATAGTTCTTTATTTAGATAATTGGATTCATATGAAAAAAAAATATGGGGATATAAAATAGAAGGGAAATACCTCCCTCTGATCCCCTTTCGGGATGGGTGCAGGCCTGTGGATCGGAGGCCACCCTAATCTGGGGCGGTGAAACCAGATGGGTGACTAGCAAAGTCTGAAATAGAATACTTATAATTCATAAGATCCAAAATCCTTGATTCCTATTGGATAGTAGTTGGAAGGAAGGAGTGGAACAAGGGCACCCAAACATATATGACTAGCACGGCCATCTCTAGGCTAACGCCCTCTCTCGTCACAATAGTGCCCCTCGTCACTCTCTTGAAGGCCACTCCATCCTCCTCAAATCCCCTTCGACAATCCATCACAACAGTCACTACAAGTCGCAAAATTGGCACAATTGAAACATCTTCCTTCAATACTTGCTCAACCACAACCCCCTCTGACGTCTCCAAGTGCAGCGACCTCCATGTGCTCAATTTCCTTAGGTACCTAGACTATTTCAACAAGACCAAGGTTCTCACTGCCGATTTCCCCTTCTTCGAAGCCTCCTACACTTGTCCCCTCAAGCAAGCTTATTGGGGCACCCTCAATTCCCACATCAGTCGCCACCAAGCATCCTAGAAGGAGAATGGGGTCCGACTTTCAAAGCCTACGATGTTTGCATCTACCTTTGTGAGGTCTCGTACGTGAGGGCTAGGCCAAGACCATGGGGATCCCCTACAAGAAGAAGTGACAGTGATGGATGCACTCATAGCCCCCCATCTTTGGCATTGCCTTGTCCTCCTCTACTACACCAGCTAGTCCTAGCATTGCTCGCGGTGTTGCTAAGTTCATTGGATTAGAAATTATAGAAGAAACGTGAAGAAGACAGTCGAAGAAAAATTTGAGAGAGAGAGAGAGAGAACTATGAAAAATTTGTAGATGGAACTAAACCTTGTTTGGGTTAGATCACTCAAACTGATGTGGTGTACGGTCTATATTGTTGTGGACACCAAAAATATGGTGGGCTTGCATCCAAGGGCCCAGCTCCTCCAAAGAAAAGACCTCTTAATAGTCCACTAAAAGTCCTCTTAAGCAGGCCCAAAGGAGCCCATTATCTAATGGCCCATTTACCCCATGCAGGGGGGTCATTCTAAGTTACCTCTCACCTCCCCACTACACACACAAAAGGCTGCTGTAGCAGCAGCAGGAAGAGGCGGCTGGGGTGCTCCTCTTCTCCCACCTTTTGCTGTCCACGCAGAGGAGGGGGGCTGAAAAATCTTCTGGAGAGGGCAGAGAGCTTCCATCCGGCTGGTTACGGGAGAAGGTCTTGGGGAGAGGCTGGGAAGGGAGAAAAGGAACCTTCTCTTCTCCATCTCATCTGGCTGTTTGGGCAGAAGAAAAAAAAGCGCCTGGGAGCCTCCTTCAACCGAGCACGTGAGAAGCTTGGAGCAGCTGGGTGAAGAGACCTTCTTCCTTGTCCCTCTTTGTGCTGGTAGCGGGGAGGAGGAACCAAAGGCCGCTGGCTGCCGGGCTTGCTGAATAGAAGAAGAAAAGGAGGAAGGAAGGGGCCGTTTCGGCTGGGTGTTCATCCGTGCCTCCCAGGAGCAATGGAAGTTAGAAGAAAGTTAAGAAAGGAAGGGTGAGCAGAGGATTTAAAGGGGGGCAGAAGTGAGGCGGTCTCCATACTTTGCCTTGTTTTTTTTTCTTCTTTCCTTTGTTTCTTCTTGGCGTTTTCTGCTCTCATGTATTCCCCCATCCTAACAGTAAAAGAAAGAAACCCAGCTCTTTTACTCCTTTTTGCATAGAAATGGATATTGTGAGCATGGGTGAATAGCATATGTGCAAATAATGTTCCTTTTATTCCTAGTTAATAGTGTCTATCTGATGCTTCTTCTTTCCTTTTTTTTTAAAGGTGTATGAGGGGAGGGTTTGCTGCTATACATAGCTCCCTCCTCCCCTCATCATCTAAGTCTTAAAAGGCCAAGCATCTCCCTCGTTGCTGCTTATCTCTCACTATCCCAACTCTGCCGAATCATTGTCTCTCGCAGTTTTGAACACAAAGGGTTAGGTAAATGATACCTATGTCCTGTTCAAGCCTATAAATGGGTTCCTAACATGTTGAATAGTCTGTCATTCCAACCGGACGCTCAGATCTTTCTCGTGTTGTGAGAACCGGACCCCGAAAGTGCTGCCGACTCACCTGGGCAGTGATTTTTTAGTGTTTTAAAATTGATCGATCGACGTTTCGTCGCCTAAAAGCCTGGTATTGCTCAGGGCATACCTCAGTCCCCCCCATAAAAATTTTGGATCATTCCGATGTGATTTGAGCGGCTGTCCGATGGCAAATAGATGGTTCTGTCTCGTGGCCGACTCATTGGGCTCGTGGCCAACTCACTTGGAAGAATGTATATTTTTTCGCAGTTTGAGACCGATCGGAACGGCGTTTTGCACGTGAAAGAGTTTGGGATCGTTCGGGACATGCCTCAGTCCCTCCCATAAAAATTTCGGATCGTTCCGACGCGATTTGAGTGTCGTCCCGTTGAGAGTGGGCGTGGCCGACTCACCGGACTAGTTGCTGACTCACTGGGCTGGATGCCGACTCACCTGGCAGCACGTCCGTTTTCAGCGATTTGAGACCGATTGGCGCGGCGTTTTGCCCGTGAAAGAGTTTGGGATTGTTCGGGACATACCTCAGTCCCTCCCATAAAAATTTCGGATCGTTCCGACGCGATTTGAGTGCCATCCCATTGAGAGTGGGTGTGGCCGACTCACCGAGCTAGCTGCCGACTCACTGGGCTGGCTGCCGACTCACCTGGCATCAAGTCTATTTTCGGCGATTTGAGACCGATTGGCGCAGCTTCTCGCTCATGTAAATGATTGGATTTGACCAACATATATGGCAGTCCCTCCTATAAAAATTTCGCGCCATTCCGATGTGATTTGAGTGTCGTCCCGTGGAGAGCGGGTGTGGCCGACTCACTGGGCTCGTGGCCAACTCACTGGGCAGAACGCATGTTTTTCACGATTTGAGACCGATCGGTATGGGATTTCGCCCGTGCAAGAGTTTGGAATTGACCGGGACATACCTCAATTCCTCTCGTAAAAGTTTCACGTCGTTCCTTTGTGATTTGGGTGTCATTCCGTTGTAAATGAGGGCTGCCGACTCACTCAAGCAGAACTGCTCACTGCCGACTCATGCATGCAGAGCAGTTTTCTTGCCGACCCGAATAGAAATGAGACTCTATGAGGCCTCGAGTTAGATAATGCGATGTATATGCCCGAGTTCCTGAACTCGTACATCACTGGTTTGTCCACCGGACTGTTTTTGGTCTCGGTACTCTTCGGTTCCTTTGTAGCCATGCCTCGGGAACAGGTACCGTGTGCCATTTGGGTAGCGCCGTGCACGGCCAATACCCCGTTTTGGTACCATCTCCATTATGGTGGATGGATACTATGACCTCCCCCACATCTCATGAGTCCAGGGGAGGTACTGCCGAATTTTTCCCGTGAAGTTTAAACTGTCTTATGTTTCTGGCGGGTGAGTAGGCAAGGAATCAGCAGGCTCCCGACTCACTGAATCAGTGGAGAGATTTGAACCGGTGAGTCGGCAAGCCTCATACGTGATGAGCCGACAAGCCTTGGTTTATGAGATTACTTGCTTTCGCTCTCGATACGCATCAGTTCCCTCATAGGCAAACCTCGGGAATTGGTACTGTGTGCCATTTGGGTGACGCCGCGTGCGGCTAACACTTTGTTTTGGTACCGTCTCCATCATAGTGGACGAGTATCCTGCCCTCCTCTTGTGTCGCAAGTAAGGGGAGGTGCTGCCGAATTTTCTCGCGCATCCTTATGAGACCAAAAGACTTTATAAGATTAAAAGACTTCAAAAATTATGTTGGCTAAGTGATTCGGCAGCACTGCAGCAGCCTGGCCGACTCAGTAGCCTGACCGACTCAGCGGCCTACCAACTCATGTTGCAGCAAGGCTCTGCCAACTCATTTGAGTTAGCAGTCTGCCGACTTAGTAGTCTGCCAACTCACCAGTTCAGCAGGACCCTGCCAACTCAGCAGTCTGCCGACTCAGCAGCCTGGCCGACTCAGCAGCCTGCCGACTCATGTTGCAGCAAGGCTCTGCCAACTCATTTGAGTTAGCAGCCTGCCGACTCACCAGTTCAGCAGGACCCTGCCGACTCAGCAGTCTGTCGACTCAGCAGCCTGGCCGACTCACCAGCCTACCGACTCATGTTGCAGCAAGGTTTTGCCAACTCTTTTTTGTTAGCAATCTGCCGACTCAGCGATCTGCCGACTCACCAGTTCAGCAGGACCCTGCCAACTCAGCAGTCTGCCGACTCAGCAGTCTGGCCGACTCAGCAGCCTGCCGACTCATATTGTAGCAAGGTTCTGCCAACTCATTTGAGTTAGCAGTCTGCCGACTCAGCAGTCTTCCGACTCACCAGGTCAGCAGGACCCTGCCAACTTAGCAGTTTGTCGACTCAGCAGCCTGGCCGACTCAGCAGCCTGCCGACTCATGTTGCAGCAAGGTTCTACCAACTCATTTGAGTTAGCAGTCTGCCGACTCAGCAGTCTGCCGACTCACCAGTTCAGCAGGACCCTGCCGACTCAACAGTCTGCCGACTCAGCAGCCTGGCTGACTCAGCAGTCTGCCGACTCACCAGCATAACTACACCCATCATGTCTTAAATGAAACAAAGAGAATACAATGGGCATCAATTGACAAATATCAAATGAATAAATGGATAAAAAGCCTCCAAAATTGTATGTAAAGATGATAATAATTACAAAGAATCAAATGCTTTTCAATAGACTTTGCTCTTGCTGCTATTCTAGCTTCACTTTAGCACGCACTTTGCACCTTTATCGGATGTTTCCATTTTAAGGCCATGAGACTTTCTAATCTGGCGATTAATCAAGGGTTTTATCTCTCAAAGAGATGTAATTAACATCGTTGCGTTTAGGCAACGACGGGATCTTGGTCCCGACCCGATCTCTACTTTCGTTTGACGAAGTCAAACGGTACGCACAATAGACCTAAAGTCCTCCGACTCTCGAAGGCAGAACACTTATTGTCACTTCGGTGACTGGCACGCCTGGGCTATGCAAATTGCCGATTCATCTCTCGTCATTATCGCTCGCGTAGCATTCTACAGGATTTGGATTAGCAATACACATCCATGAGAATATGAGAAAACATGATAAAATAGAATTTTAAAAGTGATTTGTTATTTATTTATTTATAAATCCATTTCCACAGCGTGGTACGCCCGATGGGACCATACTTCCCTTCATCTCTTCGCCAGAATAGAAAGTCATGTGGCCGTACATAATCGATACTGATTATCATTTTGAATTGACTAACAGGTACTAACGGAACAATGGCTGGAGTGCGTTTTGGACCGCTGGTAGTCCAAGATCATGCCAGGTATGGCTACCTGGCCGTGCCGACTCGGTTCGGGAGCTTCCCTCCCGTCGTGGAGTATACCCAATTTCCCGTGGGTCGCGTTCGTCGACATTTTACACCCAGAGACCAAAAAGGAAGCTGAAGCTGAAGTTGAACACCATGCTGAAGTCAAAGAGATCACCGAGAAGCTGAGCTGCCACGTTCATCACGTGGAGCATGGCCCCGTTAACAAGAACAAAGGGAAGAGGATCAACAGATGTACTCAACAGATAACAAAAGCTGAAAACATTGTCACTCGCCCAGCGCGTGTATCTGCCTCAGGGAAGAGTGTGCAGATTGGAGACCTAAGAATCCATCTGCAAGAAAAGAGAACCGAGGCTGTGCCAAAACGGGTCATGCCAACAGTACCCGTGAAGAATTCTTTCCAAGCTTTAGCAAGCAAAGAAAAGATGTACAACACCTTCAAGGGCAAGTTGCCCCCAAAACCCATCAAGTTCAAACAAATCTGGCGACCTAAGAAAGTACAAAAGCCCCGGCTGGAGGAGTCTGCACCAGAAAAGAACGTGCCAACAGATGCAGTTGATGAAAGGGTCCCTAACTACCATCGGCCACCCAGAGGCTTCGGGGCTAGAGTTCGTCAAGGGGGGCATGTGCTTATGCCCACTTCCATAACAAAAGAACAGAGTTGCGGAGGCTTGCTTACCTCCCGCCGATACGAGAAGACTCTCCTGCGTCAATGATCTCAACCACTTGTGATTAGCAGGGGGCAGCCAGGGTCGTACGAGACCATACCCTTCACCTCATAAATGCCCCGCTGTGGCGTGAGAGAAGGCAAAGAGATACAAGGGCTCCTCAGGTGGAAACTGGGAGCTTCACCGATGAGAACAATGTTCCATGTGAACACAATCATGAGCAGACCGGGAGGGCCAAACCCCGGGTATCGGTCTTTGAAAGGTTATCCTTTCCTTCCCACACTTCTCGAAGGGCCGAAAGAGATTGGAACGGGAACATTAAAATCTTTGCATGTCACATGGCCGGCGTATGGGGCCAACATGGGGCTCTGCCAGCCAACGACGAAGAGTTACCGGAATTGGCAGAAAGACCTGGTGCTGTCACCAGGAGAAGAGCAGCGGAAGCAGCCTTAACAGCCGTATATGGGCATGATAATGCACCTGCAATGCAAATGACGGCGGTCAGTGCTAATGTAATTACCACCCAAGGCAGTGGGGGAAACAGTGAAATTCCCCTACCACCAGAAATGACGCATGGGGGCACAGCACAGGAGATTCCTCTTGCTACACCCCTAGATCCAGTTGTCCTGGAGCTGCTATAGCAATATCGAGCTGAAATTGAAGCACTCAAACTACAGATAAAAGGCAAAGAGACTGAGGGACATGTGGCCCAGGGAGTCGAGGGCACAGGGGAAACCCCTAAAGGGACCTCAGAGTCAGTCGAGGCCTCGGCTCAGCGCACTGTCGTGCGGCCAGTAAATGAACAACCACAACAGACGTCTTTGGCTATGGCTCGGCAGTCACGTCCACAGACTCAATACCAACTCCTGCAGCCACAGTTCTTCCAACAACAGCAGCAGCCATATCAGTCGCTGCAAGGCTATCCCGTGCAGCAACAGTCATTGTCTGCTCATGCTCCTGAGCAGCAACTTGAAAACCAAGAGCCTATCATCAACACTCCAAACAATAAGTCGGCCCACCTCCATCCAGATCTTGCAGATCCAACACTAATATGTGGCTTGATGGAGCTGGCAGAAAAGGGCAACAACTTTGCTACCTTACCTAATGCTCACCAGACTCCATACTCTCCACATCATGATACACATTGCATCGATGCGATGGGAAGCTTGACTCTTGATGCGCCATGTTGGCCAAAGTCTCCTGGGTCCTCATCGGTGGGGTATACACGTTCAGATTCCCACACCATATCTAGGATAGACCAGCCGGATAGGTGGTCGATGTCTAAAGTAGACCCCTATCAAGCATCAAGCATCCAGTAGCTTCGTCTCTAGAACTTCTCATTGTCCTCACCATGGGCATAATAGCAATGAAGGACATCCACACTGCCAGACTACACAAGCATATTATTTTAACAATAAAGCAAAATTATATATCAATGATCATTAGCTACAAAAAAATGGCATGCACCTCATATAGCTACATAATAACCATAAAGCATTATGATGTTATTTGACCATCGGTGAATCAGTAAGAAACATAAGGAAACATATTGTTCCTTATGAAAAATGTATGTTTATAATCATCTGAAGAGGGCTTGCAGAAAAACTAGGCTATAAGCCTTTTAGGACCTTCCAATTTATACAAGCCAAATTTGGAAGACATGCAAAGACACTAAATTTCATTTGGGAAAAGCAGAAATGCTTGTTCTCACTATGATTTTAAGAACATGATATTAGGATGTGATATCAAATGCTTGCTCTTGACAATGCTCTTCATAGTTCTGACATTGTTCTTCACAGTTCTAAAAGTTCTGTCTTCTGATCCTTGTTTCTGTATTTTGTGCCATATCTGAACATGCAAACCTTTATGGCATATAGTGGTTGGAACTATGAGAGATTATTTATTTATTTTAGCTAAAAGGCTTGCTTACTGATGTTTCCTAAGCTTATCTTTTTTTGGACAATTCATATCAAAAAACTGGTGCTTCAAATTAAGTTGTTTAATTCTCTAAATAATTTGAAAATTACAGAATGCCTCCTTTGAGATAAAGCATAGGCATGGAAGAACTTAGTATTCCTGTCACCTTCTTTCAGCCATTTAATTCTAGACTTTGTCTCCAGAATTTTTCCTCCTGTGAGAGAACATGTTCCAACTTGTCTTTGGCAAGCAGATAATATTAGAAGCTCCAAGACACTAGAATCATGGAGTTCACTTGCAGAGGAACATCCTTAGGATGTTTTTTTTTTATTTCTTCGTTTCTTCATTTTGTCATATGTAGCACATTCTGGATTTTCATAAATTTGTATATCACCTGTCACATAGTCTTATGTATCTTTGTCTTTTAAAGTGTGTTCCTCTTTTAAAGTGTGTAGTCAGTAGCTAGCATGTGGGCACCCCTTTTATTAATGGGCCCGAACCGTCGGCCCATTATCCAAGCCGCTAGCACCGGTTTTAGCCCCTCATGGGCTGTGCAAAAAAAGGGCAAAAGGCCCACTCAAAAGGCCATCAAGGCCCATCTGAAATCAACCCTCATCCCATCCCATAAAGTAGGGGGGGTGAGAGTAAGCATTTGTGACACCTCCCAAAAGGGAGTGCCACAAATGGTAAAAGGTGGTCTGCCATCTCTCTTGCGCAGGGAGCTGGTTGGGCCTTTTTCTGGTTTCTCTCCCCTTCTAGAAGGCTGGGGCAAGGGGCCAGCAAAGAGGGGCCAGCCAAGGGATACGCAAGGAGGGCTTGGAGGGGGCTGTTCTTTCACCAAGAGAGGGGTTCTCTGAGGCAACCAGCAGCAAGAAGCCAAGGGGTAGAAGGAAGCTCCTGCGTTTTCTGCTCAAGGGAAGCTCCACCCGTGAAGAAGAAAGAGGAAAAGAGAGAGAAGAGAAAGGTGAGAAGAGAAAGCAAGAGAGAGAGGGATCCTTCTTGGGGGGGGGGTTCTTGTCTTGTCACATCAAGGGAGCAAGAGAGCAAGAGAGCAAGAGAGCAAGAGGGCTCCCACGTTGGGTTCTTCCCCCCTTCTTTTCTCTTGGTTTTGCAAACCTTGTACCTCCTCATCCTTTTTTTATTGAAATAGATCATGCTCTTGTGCATATCCTCCTTTTTTTTTATGAGAATAGCTTGTCCTTAGCATTTATTGCATGCTCTCCTCTCATCCCATCTTGGGTTTTAAAAGGTTCTTTTTTCTTTGCAAGGGGGGTTACGGGATGGGATATCCTCTTCTTAGAGGCATGTCTTCTCCCCCTTTAGCACCTCTATATGAGATCATTCCATACCTCTCATACCTCAATAAATGAGGTCATGGGTGCATGGGACCCCTTCCTCATATTTAATGCATGTATAGCATGCTAAAATCCCCCTCAATAGGCCATGTTTTCTACTGTTTAGAGCCTGCAAAAAAAACCAGTTTTCTGCTGCCTTGGCCGCCCCCTAAGAGATCCCCTTTGTGCCCATTGTGCACCCATGGCCGTGGCCAAGGGGATTGAGCAAACAATGCTCATATCCCTTTGCTCGAATGCCATCTTCAAAAGACCCCTTTCAAAAGGAATCATCAAGCTTAGCTCGCCCTTCTCAATAGATCACCCCATTGGCGGTTTTCAGCCCCCCATAGATGTATGTTTCAGACCAACACCGAATAGCCCTTCAAGAGCCCCATCTCGCTACTCAAAGGGGGTTGGGCAAATAATGCATAAATCCCTTTGTTTAGCCCACCTAGCAATGGGTTGTAATGCCATCTCAATATCCAAAATCACCCCGGCCATGAGCAAGGGCGTTCTTGGAGAGAGGCATGGTCACCCCTTTGCACAGGTGTTTGGCTGCGCCAATTCAGCCTGGTTCTGGTTTCTGGCAGTCATGTAAAACCAGAACAGAGCTGCGCCGATTCGACGCTGGCCATCACGTTGGCCGAAATCACGTGAGCAAAACCATTGCTCTATGTGACACCGGCTGATAAACAGTCAAAAGTCATAATATGAGACCCATCCACATCCTCGGATCGGACAACATAATGTTCGTGTTCGGACGGGTGGGTTCACATGTGATTCATCGTCCCGTGGGTTGTTTTGGCCATAACATTGCCCGAATCTCCGTAGGCATGCCTGGGGGATCGAGGTCATAGGCCGTCGGAGTTACGCCGTTTTACGACGTACACTCTCCCTTTTGGTGCCATCTCCGCTTGTGGTGGATGAGCATCGCGCTTTCCCCTCTATCACCACGATAAGGGGAAATGCTGCCGAATTTCCCCCGTAAGGGTCGAGTTGGCGCAAAACTCCTAAAAGAGGTCATTAGCTTCTAATTGAGTTGGCAACGTTGCAAACGGAAGCCAATTCGATGATGTCTATGATTTCAGCCGGGCTGCGCCGATTCGCCTTATCTCGTCAGCTGCGCCGATTCGAGGACGTTTGCGAAGCGCGTTGAGCCATCGAGATCCGCCGAACGAATAGAACTCCGCTTCAAATGCTCAAGGGACCCAAACGGCAAATTAAAACTGTTTAATAATAAAAAAAGGGATCGTAAAAGCAAATGACCTCCTTTCAAACAAAAAATGGAAGAAGAAAGTAAAAGTCCATTCCATGTTGTTAAATGACTAGGTTCAACTCTTTTTCAAATGACAAAATCTCCTCGGGTTTTATAAAAGATCAAAGGGTCAAATCAAACCTTCTTTTAAAGGAGCAAAAGACCGTCTTACATTTTGCAAAAGAACAAAGGACCAACTTGAACTATTTTCAAACAAATCAAAAGGTCATCCTATGTTTTTCCAAAAGAGCAAAAGACCAATTTAGACCTTTTTCTCAAGTTATAAAAGATTGCATCACCGCGCATAGAAGAGTCAAATCAAGCCTTTTCTAAACAAATAAATGATCATCACATGTTTTGCAATCAAAGAAAAGATCAAATTGAAATGACTTTCAACAAATGACCAAATTGTGTCTATTTTCAACGAAAAGTCAAAGAGACCACCCTTTTCAAAATTGTCTTTCTCAAATAGATTTAAAAGGCCGAATTGAACCTTTATTGTGGTAAAGAGGACCAGTAAGTAAATAGGCAAAGAGATTGGATAGCGGGTTGAGTGAAAGGTCTAATGGGTTCGATTAGGCGTTTGACTTGCTCCCTGATATTTCAGTTTAATTGTGTTTCGCACCCTTTATCGGATGTCCCGTTTTAAGGTCACGAGGCTTTCTAATCTGGCGATTAATCAAGGGTTTTCTCTTTCTAAAAGAGATGTAATTAACGTCGTTGCGCTCAGGCAACGGCGGGATTTTGGTCCAGGACCCGACCACCCACTTTCGTTTGACGAAGTCAAACGGTGCGCACAATAGACTTAAAGCCCTCCGACTCTCGGAGGCAAACCATTTGGTTGTCACTCCGGTGACTGGCACGCCCGCGCTGCGCGAATTGCCGATTCATCTCACGTCAATTTTGCCCGAGTGGCATTCGACGGGATTTGGATTAGTAATACGCGTGTACCCATGAGAAAATGAGAAACATGATAAATAGATCTTCTTAACAGATCTTTTTAAGAGGTTAAATTTCCCATCTCCACAGCGTGGCACGCCCGGTGGGACCAAGCTTCCCTTCATCTCTTCGCCAGAATAGAAAGCCATGTGGCCTTACACAATTGATACTGATTATCTTTTGAATTGACTAACAGGTACTAATTGACTGATGGCGGGAGTACGTTTTGGGCCTCTCGTAGTTCAAGACCATGCTCGGCATGGGTACCTCGCTGTGCCCACCCGCTTTGGGAGCTTCCCTCCTGTTGTGGAGTTCCCCAACTTTCTGGGGGTTGCCTTTGTCGACATCCTCCACCCAGAGACCAAAAGGCAAGATGGAGCTGAAGCCAATCATGAAGCTGAGCTCAAAGGGACCATTAAAGAGCTAAGCTGCCACGTGCACCACGTGGAGCGCGGCAACAACAACAAATTCAAGGGAAAAGATACCTGCAACCAACAGATCACTGAAGCTGAAAATATCGTCACCTGTCGTGCGCGGGTGTCTGCTTCGGGCAAAACTGTGCGGATCGGAGACCTAAGAATCCATCTGCAAGAGAAGAAAACTGAAGCTATAGCCAAGCGGGTCGTGCCGACAGTACCCGTAGGAAACCCCTTCCAAGCTTTGTCGAATAGAGAAGAGATGTGCAACACATTCAAGGGCAAGCTGCCCCCAAAACCAATCAAATTCAAGCAGGTCTGGCGGCCTAAGAGAGTGCAAAAGCCCAGGCCGGAAGAGCCTGTATCAAAAAAGCAATTCCCAACAAATGTAGCTGATAAAAAGACCCACGGCTACCGCCGGCCGCCCGGAGGCTTCAGGGCTGGGGTTCGTCAAGGGGGGGCATGTGCTTATGCCCACTTTCATGACAAGAGAAGGGAGTTGCGACGGTCCGCCCACATCCCAGCTGTTCGGGGGAGGCGACCGACGCCTGCTGTTCTGGCCGCACGCCAGTGCCGCCGAGAAAAGATCCATGGGTCAGACGACCACATACTCGGTCTCGCCACCTCTCCTCTGCAGAGATCGAGACCACCAAGAGCCAGAAGAGATCCACAAACTGAAGCTGAAAGCAGTTCGGGCGAAAATGACGTCCCTTGCCAAACTGGCCATGAGCAGTCTGGGGGTCCCAAACCCCGAGTATCGGTTTTCAAGAGATTGACCTTCCCTTCCCGGAGGGTTGAAAGAGGTCGGCATGGGAACCTCACAATCTTCTCCTGCCACATGGCCGGCATATGGGGCCGATATGGGGCACTTCCAGCCAATGATGAAGAGCTAGCAGAATTGGCAGAAAGGCCTGGTGCCCTCACCAGAAGAAGAGCAGCGGCAGCAGCCTTGGCGGCCGCATATGGGCTCGAAGAACTGCCAACAGCACAAATGACGGCGGTTAGTGCCAATGTGGTCACCGCCCAGGTAGTGGGGGCAGTGATGATATTCCTCCACCGCCACCGCCACCAGAAGCTTCTGGGGGCACTTCGCAACAGATTCCTTTTGCTGCACCATAGATCCAGCTATCATGGAACTGTTGCAGCAATATCAAGCCGAGATCGCAGATCTCAAGCGCCAGATCAAAGGAAAAGAGACTGAGGGACATGCATCCCGAGCAGCGGAGGGCTCAGGAGAGACTCCCCAAGGGACCGCGGGGTCAATTGAAGCTTCGGCCCAGCGTGCTGTCGTACGGACAGCGAATGAGCGACCACAACAATC
The DNA here is from genome assembly GCA_014218235.1 of Colocasia esculenta. Classification (NCBI taxonomy): domain Eukaryota; kingdom Viridiplantae; phylum Streptophyta; class Magnoliopsida; order Alismatales; family Araceae; genus Colocasia; species Colocasia esculenta. The sequence goes on along the minus strand of CM024763.1, from coordinate 129,310,483 downwards.
CCCTGCGGCTACGGCTCAGCAGCCACGCTCACAGGCTCAACACCAGCTGTTGCAGCCGCAGTTCTTCCAGCAGCAGCAGCAACCCCACCAGTCGCAGCAAGCTTATTCTGCGCAACAGCAGTCATTGCCCGCTCACGATCCTGAGCAGCGATTAGACGACCAAGAGCCGCCTCCGGTGCCACCGGCGGCCATTATCAATACCCCGAGCAATCAGCCGGCCCACTTCTATCCTCAGCAAGTGGACCCAGCCGTTATCAACAAGCTCATGGTGGAACAGCTAATTGACATGAAGCTCGCCGAACGGGGAGACGGGGAACAAATGGCTTTTGATGCATATAGGGTACCTTACCCTGCATACCACGCCGTGAAGAAATTGCCTCCAGGCGTCACCAAGCCCCCAAAATTTGACAAGTTCAATGGGCGAGGATCTCCAAAAGAACACATTGCTTATTACATCAATGTGATGGGAGATTTAGCGGCCGATGAATCATACTTGTTGAAGTTCTTCGGCTCCTCCCTGACAAGCCTGGCGTTCGAATGGTACTCCAGTCTGCCAGCAGGGTCCATATCTGATTGGACCGATATGCAAAAGAAATTTAGAGAAAGGTTCTATATTGCTGAGAGGGAGGTGACAGTTGCCGAACTCTATGCAACCAAGCAAAAGAGTGATGAGTCCGCACTGGACTATATCCAAAGGTGGAGGAACCTTAGCATGAGATGCAAGCGTCCTCCTCACCAAGAAGATGCAGTTCAGATCTGCAAGCAAAATTTGAAAAGAGAGCTGCTTGAAAGGATGATCGGAGTAGAGATCCGGTCATTTGACAGGCTGAACAACATGGTGGCGGAAATAGAGGCCTTTCTGGTCAAGTATCCCACCAACTCGTTCGCCAGTCAAAAGACCAAGCCGGCCGACAAGAAGCCTGCGGGGAAGGAGGTCCACACAGTGGATCTCAAAACATTTGAAAAGCAAAGAGACGGAGGCGAGGCGGCGGCCGGAACCCCCAGCAACAAAACTGAACCAAAGAGAAAGGTCATTCCTTTCCAAGACAAAATGAGGAAGCCATACTCCTTCCCCAGGGAAAAGACTAAGGTGCTATTTGATTGGGGGATCAGATATAACAAGATCACCCTCCCAACACCAAAAAGACCAGATCAAGCTGCAAAGAAAGATGATCCCCGGTACTGTCTGTACCACCAGATCCTAGGGCACCCTCTAGAGGACTGCTATGTGTTCAAAGACATCGCAGAGTCTCTGATCAAGAAAGGAGAACTGCAGATGGGGGATTACAGGGTTGATCCTCCGCAGCCACATGAGTTGCCTGCCCGGCAAGCTGGAGCTAACATGATCTCTATATATCAACAGCTACCAGAAGAGATCTCCGAGGCCAGCACGGAGAACACCTATAAGAATCTTATCCTCGCCCCAAGCAGAGAGCAGGAGGAGTGGCAAAAGGTGCCCACTAAAGCAAAGAAGCAGCCAGAAAAGAAATCAGCTCCAAAAGTACATATCGGGGTGTGACACCTCAGCCGCCGGCACCAGTGGTCACCCCGGTGTGGCACCCAATAGAGCCCCGGGTCGTCATTCAGAGGAATCCCGGCAACAGAAGGCGTCAAACGCCTCTTCCATTATACAGAGGGGGCAGCCCTTCACTCGAGCGTCTGCAGGCGCTAATTGATGAATTAGACGAATATGAGCAACCGAACAGATACCCTGTTCAGTTGCAAGAGTTTGTTCCGTGGGAAGAACTCGAGAAGTTAACCCTGGAGGCACCTGCCGAGCAAGAGACCCCTCAACCTCAAGAAGATCTATTCTGGGGGCAAGAGCCGATGAAGAAAAAGAAAAAGAGAAGACTCAAGAAAAAGAAGGTGGTGGCAACCCTCTCATGCAATACTATCTCCTCCCTGCTAAATTTGGGGGAGCACTATGAGGAAGAGGAATTCTACCCTTCCCCGAATGATGTCAATCAGTCGGGGCTTCGGGTCAAGAATTCACAACGAGGTCCGGAAGGAAATGGGGACGAGTGCCTCCGGCCAATCAAAATATCGTCTTCCGAGGTGAACCCTCTTATAAGATCCCGGAGCCTGAAGTTCGAAGGGCGGAAATTCCACCTCCTCCGGGGTTTTATCCCAATGAGCAGACTGGGGGCACGGTCCCGTCCTTTGCTGAGTTTCTGGCAGCAGAAGAGAAGACCAGGGCACTCCCCAAACCCCCAGCATTGCAAAAGAAGGCCGATGGTGAGGAAGACAGCCCGGTCATCAAACCTCAAGCCAAGAATAGTGAAAATGACAAAGGAAAGTCAAAGCTAGACGATGTCGGGGCGGAAGACCGAATCATCAAGCTGCTGAAGAAGATTCCCACACGATTCAGTGTTTGGGAAATCCTCTCATTAAGTGAAGAGACTAGAAAAGCGTTGATCGCAGCCTTGCAGACTCCAGCGCAATATGAGACTTGTCTGGCTGAAGTTCAGGTGGAGGCCGCCGCCATCAACTCGGCGTCTATCACATTCACCCCGGAGGACATGCTCCTCCCTATGGCCACTCATAACAGACCTCTGTACATGAGGGGGCAGTTGAATGGACAACCCCTAAGCAGAATCCTGGTGGATCCCGGAGCAGCGGTAAACATCCTGCCGTACAAGATCTACCAGAAATATCACTTTAATGTGCACCTGGCCTCAGTGCACGACGTGAGAATAGCCGGGTTCAACCAAAAGTTCGAGGTACCTCTGGGAGTCGTAGAACTCGACTTGGTCCTGGGGGACTTCACAACAAAGGTGCAGTTCCATGTGATCAATGCAAGCACGTCCTACAAGGCTTTGCTGGGTCGGCCCTGGCTCCATCAAAACGGAGTAATCCCGTCAACGCTGCACCAGTGTATCAAATATGTGAAAGGAGGGGAGGAGCAAAGGGTCTTTGCCGATGCTCACCCATTCGAAGTGTATGAGTGTCACCTCCTTGATGCTGATCTGTATCAGGGGCGCTCAGAAAGCCAAATCTCCCAGAAGGGCGACAAAAAGAAAGCATCATTGCTCATGAGTGGTTTCCACCGGAACACTCAGAAACCAAAGCCCCTCAAGAGGGTAAAGCAATAGAAGTCATCCCTGATGATGAGTGGTTCCCGCCACCACCACCAGGGACCGCTGCTGAAGAGCCCATATCAACAAAAGAGGTGGAGGTGCAATCGTGTGACGCCCCAGATCGTAGGCGTGATTCTACTCCACAAATAAACGAAAAAGAGCCAGAGTTCATTCTGGTCCCAGAGGGCCTTACCAAGCCAGCCGCCGAAATAGACTGTCAAATAGTAAGAGCATTGAAGACCATGGTGATAGCTCACCCGGGAGGTCGCTTCACGGTCTTCTACGCAGCGGAGGAGCAACCAATGAGAAGGGATGATGATTGCAAAATCCCTGAAGAGACTGGAGATCCCTTGGTTCCGATCATAGGACTCCCAGACATGCCCGACACAGTCGCCAGACTGGCCGAAAATCAACAAATCCCCTTCGGCAACGCCTCAGTCAAGGGAGATGTTCAGAAAGCTATGGTACCCGCCGAATATGGACAGGGACCTGCTAAAAATCACCCAGCACCCAGGACTCGGCTTGTCACTGGGAGAAAGCTATACGGTTGGCATGATCAGCATAGCCAACCAAACAGAAGAAAACCCTTCAGGAGTGGTTTATGATGACTACCCTGAAGAAAGAGGCATGGTGGAAATGGCTGCGAGTGCATGCGATAAGTCTCCCCAGGAGGCAGTGGCGTCCCTCGCCTGCACTCCCGTGGAGTCTCTTGCTACCCAAGTACTCCTGACAGCTAGGAAAAATAGACACAATGAAGCAGCGCTATCCGGCCCTGCAAGTTCGGAAGAGATAAGAGAGCACCGGGCGATAGCGGATGTTCCCTTAAACCCAAGTCAAAGGGCCCAGCAAGCCGAAGAGGCTGAAAAGAATGTACCGACTGCGGCTCAGCAAAAAGAATACCTGGAAGTACTAGAAGCAGAAGCTGATGAAGAAGGCTTCGTAGACCTCCAGCCAGCACCAGAAGAGCTTGAAGATGGTGGCCAGGCCACAGTGGATGAGCTAGTGGAAGTGAACCTCGGCACGGAAGGTGACTACCGGCCAACCTTCCTAAGCGCCCTCATCCCAGAGGAAGAGAAGCGGCGATACATCATGCTGTTAAAAGAGTTCCGGGACTGCTTTGCCTGGAATTACAAGGAGATGCCGGGACTCAGCCCCGATGTGGCACAGCACATCCTGGCAATTGACCCGAAAATAGAACCGGTCAAACAAGCTCCAAGGAGAATGAGGCCGGAATTGATCAACAAAGTGTGTGCTGAAGTGGACAAATTGATAGACGTGGACTTCGTTGGAGAGAACCAGTATACTACCTGGTTGGCAAACATCGTCCCTGTCAAAAAGAAGAATGGACAGATCCGGATCTGCGTAGATTTTCGAGATCTGAACAAGGCATGCCCAAAAGATGATTTTCCGGTGCCAATCACTGAAGTGATGATAGACGCCACCACCGGACATGAAGCCTTGTCATTTATGGACGGATCGTCTGGCTACAACCAGATATGGATAGCCGAACAAGACAGGGTGCATACCGCCTTTAGGTCACCCAAGGGGATCTTCCACTACAAGAGAATGCCCTTCGGCCTCAGAAATGCCGGGGCAACCTACCAAAGAGCCATGACGAAAATCTTTGATGAGCTGCTCTATAAAAAGGTAGAGTGCTACATCGATGACCTCGTGGTCAAAACAAGAAGAAGAGAAGATCATTTGGCCGACCTCAGGGCCGTTTTTGAAAGGCTGAGGCGGTATGAGCTGAAAATGAACCCGATGAAGTGTGCCTTCGGGGTATCCAGCGGCAAATTCCTGGGCTTCATCGTCCGATACAGGGGAATAGAAATAGACCCTGTCAAAATCAAAGCCATCCAAGAGCTGCCGCCACCAAAGAATCTGACCGAGCTCAGGTCACTACAAGGACGACTGGCCTACATTCGTAGGTTTGTCTCAAATTTGTCGGGACGATGTCATCCCTTCCACAAATTGATGGGGAAAGACGTCCCTTTCAAATGGAATCAGGAGTGCCAAGACGCTCTGGATCAATTGAAAGCATACCTGAACACTCCACCCGTGTTAGGTGCTCCTGCAAAAGGCCGTCCTCTCATCCTGTACATAGCAACTACAGAGCACTCCTTGGGGGCTATGCTAGCACAAGAAATGAGGAAGGGAAAGAGCAAGCACTCTACTACCTCAGTCGAAGGTTAGTGGGGGCAGAAGAGAGATATTCTCCAATTGAGAGGGTATGCCTAGCCTTGGTGTTTGCGGCCAAGAAGATGAGACATTATATGCTGTCACACGAGGTTAGGCTGATCTCCAGGGCCGACCCCGTCAAATACATACTCTCCCAACCAGCGTTGAAGGGGAGAATAGGCAAATGGGCTGTCATCTTGATGGAGTTTGACATCAAATACATCCCTCAAAAGGCAATCAAAGGGCAGGCGGTGGCTGACTTCTTTGCAGCTCACCCTGTACCAGAAAATTCTCCGCTCGTTACGGAGCTACCAGAAGATGAGACCCTCGAAGTAAACCAACTGCAAACAGCCACTTGGCAACTCTACTTCGATGGAGCGTCAAGAATAGAACCAACTGCATATGGCAGTGCCAGAGTCCGAGCAGGGGCAGGTATCGTCCTGAAGTCGCCTGAAGGGGAAGTCACGCACACCTCCTGCTCAATTAACAAGCCATGCACTAACAATGAGGCTGAATATGAGGCCTTGATTATCGGCTTGCAAGTGGCTCTCTTCATGAACATAAAGGTGTTGCAAGTCTTCGGCGACTCAATGCTAATCGTCAAACAAGTGCAAGGGGAGTTTGATGTCAAAAAGCCAGAGTTGCTGCCATACCACCGAAAGGTGAAAAGACTCCTGTCAAAATTCTATCGAATAGAAATAGAGCATATCGGCAGAAGCAGGAATGCACAAGATGACGCCCTAGCAAAATTGGCTAGCTCTCTGGCGGTGCCACCAAATGAGAAGCTGGAAGTCATTGTCATGAATCGACGGCAAGTCCCTAGCATGATAGAAGAAGAGTCTGAAAATGAAGAGAGCGGCCAAGAAGAAGTATCTGCGGCCGAAGAGATCGTGCAAAAAGACTGGAGAGAGCCCTTGCTGCAATGGTTCGAACACCAGCGATTGCCCTCCCAAAGAGAAGAAAGGATCAGACTGGTCAGAATAAAAGACTCATACGAGTTAAGAGGTGGAGTCCTGTTCAGAATCATGGCGGACTCCAAGAAAAAGATCTTGCTAAGGTGCCTGTCACCTGAAGAGGCCGGGAAGGTCATGAAAGAGGTGCACGCCGGGATCGCTGGCGCCCATCAGGCCGGGCCGAAGATGAAAATAGAAATCAAAAAGCTCGGCTATTACTGGCCAACTATGTTTGAAGACTGTGGCAATTTTGCCAAGACATGTCAAAAATGTCAAGAGCACGCGGTCATCCCAAGGAGACCTCCCATACAGCTGCATCCGACCGTTCCAAGTTGGCCGTTTGCACAATGGGGAACAGATGTTGTGGGCCCTCTGCCACCTTCCTCATCGGGGTGTAAATACATCCTGGCTATCACCGATTACTTCTCAAGGTGGGCCGAGGCTGTGGCATTAAGAGAAGTAACGGGGGAGTTGGTGGCACGCTTCATCCAGCGGAACATCATCTTCAGATTCGGCAGTCCGGACCGAATCATATCAGACAATGGAACACACTTCAAGAATCAGAAGGTGTTCAGAATGGCCGCAAAATACAGAATAGACTGGAGGACTTCCACTCCCTACAATCCGCAAGCTAACGGCCTGGCGGAAGCTTTTAATAAGACATTGTGCACCTTATTGGCCAAAACCGTCAGTGCCAACAAAAGAGATTGGGAGGACCGGATGTACGAAGCCTTATGGGCCTACCGGACCATCTACAAAACACCAACAGGCTGCTCACCTTTCTCCCTGGTGTACGGTTCAGAAGCCGTGGTTCCGGTAGAACTGGAAGTGCCATCCCTCAGGGTGGCCATGCAGCATGGACTAGCTCCTGAAAATCAAACCAATGTCGAAAGGAGGCTCGAAGAACTCTCCGATTTGGAAGGGAAAAGATTACGAGCCCAACAGAACATTCAAGTGTACCAGGCCCGCATAGCACGTGCCTTCGACAAGCTCGTCAAGGGTCGTGAGTTCAAGAAAGGAGACCTGGTAATGGTCAAGAAAAGAGAAGTCATGGCCGGCAACCCAAAAGGGAAGTTGAACGTGAATTGGACTGGGCCATACGTGGTCCAAAGAGTCTATGAAGGCGGCGCCTACGTCCTGGTCAACCATCGGGGTGAAATACAATTCCCACCCCTCAATGGAAGACATCTGAAGCTGTATCACGCCTGCCATCCAGACTTCAATGGTCAGAGTCGTGAGCAACAAGAGGCTGAACAAGAAGTGGATCTGATCGACTTGTTCGACGAATGAGGAGCTCGGCTGCCACAAAAGAACTGTTGTATCCGCAACAGCGAAGAGTTTCGGCTGCCACAAAAGAACTGTTGCATCCGCAACAGCAGGGAGTTTCTACCCTCTACTCCCCCATATGTATAAGAAATAGACAAAGGACAAATAAAAAAAAACAGCAAAAAAAAACAAACAAAAAAACGAAACAAAACAAAACAACAAAAATAAAACATTAAGCTCTCAAACCCCCGGGACATTAGTCGCCGATGACGAAGAGCCAAAAAAAATGCAAAAAAAATGGCGTGCAATGCATGGCAAAAATAGAAAGGAGGCAGCCATACCGCTAGCCGGACCATGGCTCTGAGGCGACGAATGTCCCGACAAAATTTATGAGACCTTCGCTGATTCTAGGGGGTGGACGATGAAAAGAGTCCCCCCATCTATAATTGGCATCATGCCTTTTAATGAGTTATGTGGGGATAGTTCGAGTTTTCCGTGCCTTTCCTCGCATGAAAAGATTTCCTAAAAGACAAGAAGTGCATGTTTCCTTGAATATAAAAAAAGAGACATACATATATATGAAAAGAGTAATAAAAGACTTAAATGAGAACTTTGTGCTTTAGCATGCATAAGCAATTGCTATCCAACTGGCCTAACCCCTACCATCTTTTGTGGGCAGGGAACCTGTACGGTTGGCGCCGAAGTCACGACGAAAGCCGACGACGGCGACGAATCTAAGAGATTGGCGTCATTCAGACGATCAAGTCCCACCGGCAGGCACGTCGAAGCAGCACGAAGCCACATCGGCAATCGGGTTGCAAAGAGGAAAAGCGTCAACAAGCTCGAGCAGCCGACTTTGGTTAAGATGTTGGCAGACTACGCCACCATCCCCGCCTTATTAAAAAAAAGAGAGAGAAAAGAAAAGGGGGCTAAAAATAGAGATGCCTCGTCAGACTTGTCCACTGGGCAAGGGCAAAAAGGACTAAGACCCGGCTATGGTGAAAACCCGTAAAGGGCGCCATGGGCAAAATCGGGTACTCCGCTACGTGAAAACCCGAAAGGGCGCGTAGGCAAAAGCAAGAGGAGGTCGAATTGGGTGAAAACCCGAAAGGGCGCCCAACTCGATAATGAGAAAAAAAAAAAAAAAAAATGATGGCGACAAACATCGAATTCCAGTAGATGCACAAGTCAAATAGAAGGCCGTCGCCCAGACGGTAAAAGTCAAATAGAAGACCGTCCCCCTGGCGGTAAAAGTCAAATAGAAGGCCGTCACTCTGACGGTAAAAGTCAAATAGAAGGCCGTCACCCTGACGGTAAAAGTCAAATAGAAGGCCGTCCCCTGACGGTAAAAGTCAAATAGAAGGCCGTCACCCTGACGGTAAAAGTCAAATAGAAGGCCGTCCCCTGACGGTAAAAGTCAAATAGAAGGCCGTCACCTGACGGTAAAAGTCAAATAGAAGGCCGTCACCCTGACGGTAAAAGTCAAATAGAAGGCCGTCCCCCTGGCGGTAAAAGTCAAATAGAAGGCCGTCACCCTGGCGGTAAAAGTCAAATAGAAGGCCGTCACTCTGACGGTAAAAGTCAAATAGAAGGCCGTCACCCTGACGGTAAAAGTCAAATAGAAGGCCGTCGCCCTGACGGTAAAAGTCAAATAGAAGGCCGTCACCCTGACGGTAAAAGTCAAATAGAAGGCCGTCGCCCTGACGGTAAAAGTCAAATAGAAGGCCGTCGCCCTGACGGTAAAAGTCAAATAGAAGACCGTCCCCCTGGCGGTAAAAGTCAAATAGAAGGCCGTCACCCTGACGATAAAAGTCAAATAGAAGACCGTCGCCCTGACGGTAAAAGTCAAATAGAAGGCCGCCGCCCTGACGGTAAAAGCCAAATAGAAGACCGTCACCCTGACGGTAAAAGCCAAATAGAAGACCGTCGCCCTGACGGTGAAAGTCAAATAGAAGGCCGTCGCCCTGACGGTAAAAGTCAAATAGAAGGCCGTCACTCTGACGGTAAAAGTCAAATAGAAGGCCGTCATTTCGACGGTGGAATAGAAGGCCGTCACTCCGACGGTGGAATAGAAGGCCGTCACTCCGACGGTGGAATAGAAGGCCGTCACTCCGACGGTGGAATAGAAGGCCGTCATCTCGACGGTGGAATAGAAGGCCGTCGCTCCGACGGTGGAATAGAAGGCCGTCGCTCCGACGGTGGAATAGAAGGCCGTCACTCCGACGGTGGAATAGAAGGCCGTCATCCCGACGGTGAAATAGAAGGCCGTCATCTCGACGGTGGAATAGAAGGCCGTCATCTCGACGGTGGAATAGAAGGCCGTCACTCTGACGGTGGAATAGAAGGCCGTCGTCTCCGACGGTGAAATGGAAGGTCGTTACTTCTGACAGCAAAAGTCCCTGTCGAGCTAACGGCCGATAGACGGCAAAGGATCCCGTCACCTCAAAAAAAAAAAGAAAAAAAGAGAGGCTAAAAATAGAGATGCCTCGTTGGACTCACTCGAACCACCTGTCGAGTGAGGGTAAAAAGAACTAAGACCCGGCCATGGTGAAAACCCGAAAGGGCGCCATGGGCAAAATAGGGTACCCCGCTACACGAAAACCCGAAAGGGCGTGTAGGCAAAAGCAAGAGGGGGTCGGGTTGGGCGAAAACCCGAAAGGGCGCTCAGCTCGATAATGTGAACCAAAAAAAAAAAAAGAAAAAAAGAGAGACAACAAATAAAGATATGCACACCATAGTAAGGCATCAAGAAGGAACATCTGTGTCCAAAATAAAATGCCTTTCATTAATAAGTAACATGGAGCTACAAAGGCATAGAGGCAAGGCCTCAGGAATAAAAGGAGGGGATATAAAAAAAAAAGCAAGCATAGAAATAGAACGGGCCCAATGCCTCATGGCAAGTCCCGGAACAGCTCCTCGAGTGACAAGATACCCACATGAGGGGAGCATATTCTCTCTTTCAGGCTCGCCTTCCTGGATTGAACCTCCGACAGCGTCTGCTTCGCCAAAATCAACCGGTCTTCATCCACCGCAATGGCCAGCTCCTGTTCAGCTTTCAAGTCGGCAAGGGTGCCTCGTCTGGCCTTGGCGGTGTGCAATTCAGCCTCCAAAAGATGTATCTTGGAGTCTAAGGCCGTTGACTCCTCATCATATCCTCTGATAAGAGACCGGCGATGCTCCAGGTCGTCGGCCAATGGGTTCAACACCGCTTTACAGTCCGACTGTTGGATTTCCAAAGCATTCATTTGGTCGGACAATTCGCGTTGGAGGTAGTCGCGGCGCTTTAAGAGTTTGAGCAACAGAGTGACTCTGTTCGCCCAATCATCCAATGAGCAACCCATGATGACTAGGACCCCTGTCATTTGGTCGGCGGCAGCTTTCACCCTCTCGTAGGGAATGGCAGGGTTCTGGCGCACCAGTGTGCGCAAAGAGGATAACTGTCCGTGGACCATGGCGTCTGAAGAGCAAAAGTCTCCGGATGATCTAACAGCCGGAACCTGAAATTCTACCTGGGCGTCCACCTCCGCCCATAGGCTGGCGTCCACCACGGTAGAGCATGAGGCGAGCCCCGCTGAAGAGAGGCTGGTTCCGGCCGAAGAGACGTTAAGAGCCCCACCGGAGGTAGCAGGAGTTGCTGCTGCTTCAGAAAAAACTACCTCCTTGCCGGAGATGTCCTTGACAAGGTTGGTAGCCGACGCTTGGAGGGTACTTGTGCTGTCACCAGGAAGGGCCGTTGGTGGACTCACTTCAACCTCAGGGGCGGGATCTTCAGCCATGCCCTGCATTCCGTCTGCTGATAATGGATTCAACGTGGGATCCCCGATATCTGGTAAGTCGACGCCAACTATCGGCGAAGACTCGGGGGTGTTGGTGTCCTGGACTTCCTCAAAATCCTGTAAAGAGAAAGAGGAAAATTAGAAGCAGACGCTTTAAGCCTTGCGTCAACAAAAGCCTACAGGCATGAGAGCAAACACTCACAACCACGTGCTCTGGAGAAATAGTGGCCTCCGGCCTCAAAGTGACTACAGGAGACTTCTCCCCGCTGCTGGAGGAATCCCCTGCAATTCCGTCAAGAGCGGGGATTCTCTCTCTTTTCCGCCCCTAAAGAGGCTCCCATCATCAGATAGGCTTCCGCTTGATGAGGGGGAGCCATAGACTGTCTCGGCATCTGAAGATTCATCCGAAGAATGGCGACGGGCTTCGTAGTTCCTCCGGTGTAATAGCCGACCGCCTTGGCGATCTTTAACAAGGCTGCCCTACCTGCGGCTCGCTGACTCGTCCTGAAAGGGACGGGAGCTCTCTTCACTCTCCGAGTTGCGGCTTTCTTGGTCGGACGTTCGTCTACGGTCCGAGCAACGGGGGAGTCCATAGCCATGTCTGGCAAAAGATCAACAAGTAAACACCAAAAGAAAGAGAGCCCAAAAGACGCATTTTAGAGGCTGGTGTACAAATGAAGCCATACTGCAATCCTCACCTGCTGGTGGGGGAGGAGATGCGTCAGATGATGCGACGGCCGGCATCGACTGGCTTTGCTCCGCAGCTGGGGTATCAATTGTTGATGGTATGTCATCTGTGATCCATCGGCAAAATAGACAAAGTCAGCAGGCAACCTCAAGAATAGAATAGACATGCAAGCAAAGAGACGCCACTAAGCACCTGTACGGGCAGCGTCTTCGCGCTGGTCGCAGAATTCCTCGAACGAGGGGATCGAGGGACCCTCAGCGGAGATTGATGGCGAGGGGGATGCCTCCCTCCTCCTCTTAGAAGCCCTCTGGGCTCTTGCTATGCTGCTGGCCATGCTCGACTTTTTGGCTGACAGCTTCTCGGTCAAAGGCTTATAAAGGATTTTCTCTTCAGCAAAATACGACGGCCTCTTCACCTTCATGATAAGTCCATGATATCTCCGCCGCCGGTCCTTTGCTGAAGGATCTGAAAAGGAGAAGAGCAGAAGAGAGTTAAAGAAGCATAAAGTAATAGAAAAGTAAAAGAAATGCTACAAGCGACATTCTCCCAAGAGAAGAAACAGACCTGCTATGCCTGTATAAAAGCGACTGAGAGGCCAAAAGGTGTGTACGTTCTGCTTGGCCCGGGATGCTGCCTCTCGGATCAGCCAGCATACGTCATTTATGTGGCAGCAATCCTCTGCAAAGATGGCCAAGTCCGCCTGACCAATGGAAGACAGAAAATAATAGAGGCTGAGGGAGTCCATGCCCCAGCCATCTGCATACTGAAAGGACACATGAAGCTCATGCGCCAGAATTGACTCATAATCTGCCTCCACGGTCAGGTTATGGATGTGTAGCAGCACAAACAGCCAAGAAGTGTAGGCATAGCAGCTTCGACCTGGATCTCCCCGTGCTGATAAGGCCCGGTATGGGTATTCTTTGTCCACTTCCCCGCGTTGCAATATAATAGTAGGAGCTTCCTCCTCAATAGGCCACGGCTGTGCGACGGCCAGCCGATCTGAGCTAATGTTGCAAAGGTGCTCAAGAGTCGCGGGGAAAGTGTCTTCTTCTGCCTTGGACAAGACCAAAGTGGGAGGGGGATTCTGCTTCTTGGCGGCCTCTCTCGCCTTTAAATATCGGTCGACAGCTCTCCGGTCACCAGACTTCAGGCGCAGCAGATGCTCCGAATCAATGTCAAGAGCAGGCTGTGGTTGCAGTTGTAGAAGTTTACGCTCAGCAGCATCCCAGCAATCTGTCTTGAACTCTCTGTAAAAGCTGGTCCGGGCGTTCCACCACTTGATGTATTCGGGTGTAATCCGTGGTGTGCGGCCAGGCATAGGCACCCGGAAGGTGCATGAATCAAATCGGTGGAAGAAATCCCACCACTTCCGAGCCTGGTCCAGCAGCTGCCCTCCTCCCACCGCCCGGTTAGTCAATTGAAATTCGCCGATGACGGCGGGATATGCTGATCATACCCGAAATTCCGGGCAAATCTGAAAGGGTAGTAGGGTTCAAAATAAGCGACGCTCCCTCGTCGGAACGTCAACACACTGGGCCGAATGGATAAAGCCCAATCTCTCAACTCCGGCTCCAGCACAGACCTAGTCAATCTTTGGTGGCTTGTCGGGTGCACAAAATCTTCAACTACGTCGTCGCGGCATTCCCGATGGCGATTGGCTAGTGGACTGCTGTGGCTGGCCAGGTGCCAAAAGTAGATGGTGCCCGGAGAATCAGTCGGGATGCTTGTCAGCTTACCCCGAATCTCAAATAGCTGCTTTGAAAGAGGACGCGGCTCTACACTGGCGAATTCCAGCATTCTTGGAAAGAGCCGGGCCGATTGAAGAGATCTAGGGGCAAATTCTGGGAAAAGACCGCATGCCCAGACACTCAGGAAATGCCAGGGCCCAATTACCCGATGCTGCCTCGGGGCTGAACGGCGACACAGATCGCCAAGAGACCGATAAATCAGACAAAGTGCCGCAGGGCACAAAGACAGCTTGATACCCCAAGCCATTTGACAGGCTGGGTAGATAACATCTGGGCGGAGGAGGGAGTCATCGCCCACGGTAAAGCAAACGAACAGATCCAATAAGCCAGATACGCCGCACAATGGGTGTGCGGGTCGGCTCCAACAGGGTTCGGACCAGAAAGTCGGCCCTTCAACAGAGAATCCGGAATGGTCACCTTCTGACGACCAGAGTTCTTCTTCGCGGCGATCCCGCCGGCGCTAACAAAATCCTCATAGCGCCGCTCATGGGAAAAGAAGTACGCCAACCACATGTGCAGGCTAACCTTGCTTCTCTCCCTCTTGTCTCTGGAGCGGCCGGTACCGCGAGCAAGGCTGAGCTGGCGGTAAACTTTCATGAGGTACCTGTACGAGTACCCCATGCAATATTCTTGCCCTCCGCCGGTCCTATCCTTGATGATGTCCGGGAGACACACCTCTTCATAGGGTTCCCCGTCGATCGGCAGGCCAGACAGCTGATGCAGACTCCAAAGGTCAAGAGACGTCTCCCCCTCAGCAGTATAGAATGTATTGTACTCGGGGACGAAGACCTCCGCCAGGCCGCAACAGAGACCTCTGGACAAATGATACCGGTACCGGGCCGCGAAGACACTGTGGTAGACCCCGGCGGTCACCAAAAGAGGTGCATAGTTGTGGAGTACGAAATCAGCTGCTTCCACTACAAAAGTGCGAAAATGATGGGCATCTGTCGCCCGCAAATCTCCGAACCAGCCTGCTGCCAACTGGTGCTTGAATCGGATTGCTAGACAGTCCAAAAGAAAAGGCTCATCTCTGTACCCCCACTGTGTTGGGCAGAGGAACAGTCCAAATGACGGCCGCTCCTTGTGAACGCGGCCGGATGAGTTGTCCCACCTTGCAGGGACGAAGGTGGGAGCCCGGGTCAACTTGTTGTTCGCTGGGACCAAATCTCCCAGGCCCAGAACTGGAGCACGACACCGCTGCCCGCCAATTCGATAGAGGGGCTCGGCACGAGGGACGCAAGCAGCCAAACTGTCCCTTCCAATCAAAATGGCCGCCTCCACCTCCTGGGTCAGAAAAAAGTTCTTCTTGCCTCTCGGAGCATATGAATGGAGAAACCGCAGCAGGTGCTTGTCTTTGGGGTAATCCACCCGGTAGTCTTCATCACGCTCAAAAGTGGGCGGTGTTGCGCCAGCATCGAGCCTCGATACGTCCATGGTGTCGGCCTCATCATCTGAAGAGTCGGCCAGCACGGCAACCTGGTCGTAGCCAAGAGTCAACCGTGGGAAATCGGCCCACGAAAGAAGCGGTACATCCTTCCGAAGGCCTGTGTTGCTGGGGGAAGATTTGGGAGCCATGGTTCCTGCAAAGGAAATTAAAGCCACGTCAGCAGGCCAAATGAACGCTTAAATCTGACGAAATTTCGGCAGCATCTCCCCTTATTACGCGTGCAAGTGGGGGTTTCAGCGGGTACTCGTCCACGCACTAAGGCGAGACGGCCCCAAAACAGAGACATGCAAGCATGTCTAAAAGCTCTCCGGGAACCACTGTTACCCCGAGGACAAGCCGATGGGGAGTGAAGCGGCCCAGTGCCTGGCTGCAGTCAGAAAAGACCCGCCATTTAATGCGATATGCAAGAGATAGGCGGACCGACGGGAGCCCCGCTGATCTAAAATGGGCCCCCGCCAATGAGGCTGAAAAGTAAAAGACCTGGGACCTGACGCGTCCTCACCGTCTCCTAAGGGGCTCCGGGCCCCACTAAAAGCCATCGACGGCCGCCGCTACTCTCTCGTGGCGCGCGAAGTGGAAGCTAGACCTAATCGGACCCGCCATTCGGGGCGGTAACGGGCGGACGAGGACCGCACTGGTGGAAGCCCCGCCGACTCAAAATGGGCCCCACGAACAAAGGGACGAAAAGGCGAAACCTCGGACGCGGGATGTTCCCCCGCGGTCCCCCTAGCGGTTAGAAGCCCTGGGACCTACCGAATCTCCCCTTTGTTTTGTTTAAGGAGGGGGAGATCCCAACGGACCCGGACACATGTGTTGGTATTCGGTACAAAAGGGCCCATGGCCCAGGCACATTCCCTTTGCCTACCCAAATCCCCAGGCGCCTCTCTCGGCCCTGTTCACCCATGCAAACAAAAAGGGGCATGCAAGCCCGCCAAGCCCCCTGTGTCTCCCTGGTTCCCAGCCGTGAAGACCCTCGGTGCGGCCGGAGCACCCTCCAGCACCGCCGCCCCCAGAGCACCAAAAGAAGAAAAGGAGCCGCACGTGGCCGGCCGACTTCCGGCCCATTGCCGCCGAGCCCCGGGACGGCCTTACAAACAGACACACACAAAAGGAACAAAGGGGGGAGGGGGTTTCTCCAGAACCGTCGCCGGTGCCCTACCGCCGGGACGCCGCCGCGCACGCCTCTGTGCTCCAGGGAACCCGCCGATCTGCTTGCCGGTCGCCGCTGCACTCCTCGCCGCGGTCAGAGCGAGCCGCCGCCGCGCCCTAGCACTGCCGCCGACCCTCGCGGACGCGCTTCGCCTTCGCCGCTGCGGAACCCTAGGACCGCCGCTCCAGGGCCAAAGGACCCCAAGAGGGAGCCCTCGCCGTCGCACCGCGCCGTCGTACCTCCCCGCTGCCTGCCGCTCCTCGCACCGCCTCGCCGTCGCCGCTGCACCTCGTCCTGCTGCCGAAGAAGGAGCGGGAGAGGCGAACAGGGGGAGACGAAGCGAAGGAGAGAGAAGAGGGAGACGAGTCGCGGAGGGAGAAAAAGGAGAGAAAGAGAAGGGGGGAAGAGAGAGACGCCCCCCCGCGCGTCTTTTGAGGCACGGTTTGAAAAGGGGCGGTGAGGTGACCCCCCCCTCGGGAGACGCGAACCGCCGGTTCGCGCCCCCAAGCGGCCCGCGGTCCAAGACCGCCCAGACCAAGCCGGCCCGCCACGCGCCAGCTCACCAGGCGCGACCCGCGCCGTATCGACGCTGCGCCGATTCGGCGAGGTCAACAGACTCTGCTCCAAATTGCCTGAGCGAGCCCAAGCCCCAGCGGCCCATGAGAAATGAAAGTAGGGGGGAGCCATCCCCGAATTGCCCGTACGGAGCAACATGCAGCCGTCATCCGCGGATCGCATCACCAAAAGAAGCAAAAGGCTACGAATAGACCACTTGACCATTAGCCCGGCAACAAGTCAAACACCTGTCGGCGCTAGTGTCAATAGTCAAAGGACTAAAATTCACCCGCGGATGTCGCTCTGCGTGCCTCTTCGCACCACCCACGGGTGGGGGGCATTTGTGGGCACCCCTTTTATTAATGGGCCCAAACCGCCGGCCCATTATCCAAGCCGCTAGCACCGGTTTTAGCCCCTCATGGGCTGTGCAAAAAAAGGGCAAAAGGCCCACTCAAAAGGCCACCAAGGCCCATCTGAAATCAACCCTCATCCCATCCCATAAAGTAGGGGGGTGAGAGTAAGCATTTGTGACACCTCCCAAAAGGGAGTGCCACAAATGGTAAAAGGTGGTCTGCCATCTTCTCTGCGCAGGGAGCTGTTTGGGCCTTTTTTGGTTCTCTCCCCTTCTAGAAGGCTGGGGCAAGGGGCCAGCAAAGAGGGGCCAGCCAAGGGATACGCAAGGAGGGCTTGGAGGGGGCTGTTCTTTCACCAAGAGAGGGGTTCTCTGAGGCAACCAGCAGCAAGAAGCCAAGGAGAGAGGAAGCCCTGCGTTTTCTGCTCAAGGGAAGCTCCACCCGTGAAGAAGAAAGAGGAAAAGAGAGAGAAGAGAAAGGTGAGAAGAGAAAGCAAGAGAGAGAGGGATCCTTCTTGGGGGGGGGGGGTTCTTGTCTTGTCACATCAAGGGAGCAAGAGAGCAAGAGAGCAAGAGAGCAAGAGGGCTCCCACGTTGGGTTCTTCCCCCCTTCTTTTCTCTTGGTTTTGCAAACCTTGTACCTCCTCATCCTTTTTTATTGAAATAGATCATGCTCTTGTGCATATCCTCCTTTTTTTTTATGAGAATAGCTTGTCCTTAGCATTTATTGCATGCTCTCCTCTCATCCCATCTTGGGTTTTAAAAGGTTCTTTTTTCTTTGCAAGGGGGGTTACGGGATGGGATATCCTCTCTTAGAGGCATGTCTCTCCCCCTTTAGCACCTCTATATGAGATCATTCCAACCTCTCATACCTCAATAAATGAGGTCATGGGTGTATGGGACCCCTTCCTCATATTTAATGCATGTATAGCATGCTAAAATCCCCCTCAATAGGCCATGTTTTCTACTGTTTAGAGCCTGCAAAAAAAACCAGTTTTCTGCTGCCTTGGCCGCCCCCTAAGAGATCCCCTTTGTGCCCATTGTGCACCCATGGCCATGGCCAAGGGGATTGAGCAAACAATGCTCATATCCCTTTGCTCGAATGCCATCTTCAAAAGACCCCTTTCAAAAGGAATCATCAAGCTTAGCTCGCCCTTCTCAATAGATCACCCCATTGGCGGTTTTCAGCCCCCCATAGATGTGTTTCAAACCAACACCGAATAGCCCTTCAAGAGCCCCATTTCGCTACTCAAAGGGGGTTGGGCAAATAATGCCTAAATCCCTTTGTTTAGCCCACCTAGCAATGGGTTGTAATGCCATCTCAATATCCAAAATCACCCCGGCCATGAGCAAGGGCGTTCTTGGAGAGAGGCATGGTCACCCCTTTGCACAGGTGTTTGGCTGCGCCAATTCAGCCTGGTTCTGGTTTCTGGCAGTCATGTAAAACCAGAACAGAGCTGCGCCGATTCGACGCTGGCCATCACGTTGGCCGAAATCACGTGAGCAAAACCATTGCTCTATGTGACACCGGCTGATAAACAGTCAAAAGTCATAATATGAGACCCATCCACATCCTCGGATCGGACAACATAATGTTCGTGTTCGGACGGGTGGGTTCACATGTGATTCATCGTCCCGTGGGTTGTTTTGGCCATAACATTGCCCGAATCTCCGTAGGCATGCCTGGGGGATCGAGGTCATAGGCCGTCGGAGTTACGCCGTTTTACGACGTACACTCTCCCTTTTGGTGCCATCTCCGCTTGTGGTGGATGAGCATCGCGCTTTCCCCTCTATCACCACGATAAGGGGAAATGCTGCCGAATTTCCCCCGTAGGGTCGAGTTGGCGCAAAACTCCTAAAAGAGGTCATTAGCTTCTAATTGAGTTGGCAACGTTGCAAACGGAAGCCAATTCGATGATGTCTATGATTTCAGCCGGGCTGCGCCGATTCGCCTTATCTCGTCAGCTGCGCCGATTCGAGGACGTTTGCGAAGCGCGTTGAGCCATCGAGATCCGCCGAACGAATAGAACTCCGCTTCAAATGCTCAAGGGACCCAAACGGCAAATTAAAACTGTTTAATAATAAAAAAGGGATCGTAAAAGCAAATGACCTCCTTTCAAACAAAAAATGGAAGAAGAAAGTAAAAGTCCATTCCATGTTGTTAAATGACTAGGTTCAACTCTTTTTCAAATGACAAAATCTCCTCGGGTTTTATAAAAGATCAAAGGGTCAAATCAAACCTTCTTTTAAAGGAGCAAAAGACCGTCTTACATTTTGCAAAAGAACAAAGGACCAACTTGAACTATTTTCAAACAAATCAAAAGGTCATCCTATGTTTTTCCAAAAGAGCAAAAGACCAATTTAGACCTTTTTCTCAAGTTATAAAAGATTGCATCACCGCGCATAGAAGAGTCAAATCAAGCCTTTTCTAAACAAATAAATGATCATCACATGTTTTGCAATCAAAGAAAAGATCAAATTGAAATGACTTTCAACAAATGACCAAATTGTGTCTATTTTCAACGAAAAGTCAAAGAGACCACCCTTTTCAAAATTGTCTTTCTCAAATAGATTTAAAAGGCCGAATTGAACCTTTTTGTGGTAAAGAGAACCAGTAAGTAAATAGGCAAAGAGATTGGATAGCGGGTTGAGTGAAAGGTCTAATGGGTTCGATTAGGCGTTTGACTTGCTCCCTGATATTTCAGTTTAATTGTGTTTCGCACCCTTTATCGGATGTCCCGTTTTAAGGTCACGAGGCTTTCTAATCTGGCGATTAATCAAGGGTTTTCTCTTTCTAAAAGAGATGTAATTAACGTCGTTGCGCTCAGGCAACGGCGGGATTTTGGTCCAGGACCCGACCACCCACTTTCGTTTGACGAAGTCAAACGGTGCGCACAATAGACTTAAAGCCCTCCGACTCTCGGAGGCAAACCATTTGGTTGTCACTCCGGTGACTGGCACGCCCGCGCTGCGCGAATTGCCGATTCATCTCACGTCAATTTTGCCCGAGTGGCATTCGACGGGATTTGGATTAGTAATACGCGTGTACCCATGAGAAAATGAGAAACATGATAAATAGATCTTCTTAACAGATCTTTTTAAGAGGTTAAATTTCCCATCTCCACATAGCATCACTTCTGTACATTCTTTTATTCTATAATTCAACACCTTACTTATCGAAAAAAAAGTCTCATAGTTCTATTTTGAAGGTACCATAATTAATAGGAGTAGAGGGAAGCTGCAGCAGTAAGAAATTTAATGCTTGTGCTACAAGGATATCCAAGCTTTTCAAGTACCAACCGAAACAGATGAGTTCCATATGGGAGAATAAGTGATCAAAGTTCAAAAGAAGATTTACATGTGCTAGATATCTGCTTCGAATCATGTGTTGTAATTCTTCCCCATTTTTTACAATGTTTTTTTTTAATTAGATTTTTTTTTAACATTGAAAAATAGCCGACGGTTGGAACCGTCGGTCAAAGTTGTTTTCATGTTGTGCTCGAAGTATTTTTCAAACATTTAACTATCGCCGACGGTTTAGACCGTCGGCCGTAAGCCTAAATAACCGTCGGCCATAGTTTTTGGCATCGCCCTTTGGCAACTTCAAACTTTTGCCGACGGTGGCGACCGTCGCTCTTCAACTATTTAACCATCGGCCATAATATTTGGGCTCGCCCGTTTTCAAACTTTCTCCGATGGTGGGCGTCGGCGTAGATTCAAATGTTGGCCGACGGTTGACTATAGCCGACGACGTATAACCGTCGTCCAAAGTTTAGCCTACGGTTGCAACGTCGACGCCGAATGTCCAACGGTGTGATCGTCGCGACATATTGGCCGACGGTTCAAATCGTCGGCAATGGTACAACATTTCGCACTAGTGATGGATGAAGTAGTCGACTGGCAGCTGAGGCCGGCAGAGGGCAGTTGAGGTGGTGGTGGTGGGTGGAGATGGCGACTGAGGGGGCTGAGGGGGCAACAAATCTGGACAGGCCGGGGGCGGCCATGGTGGAAGGGAAGGCGGGTACTAGTTGTAGAACAAAGGGAAGGGGGAAAGCTAGGGCAGATGGGAACGGTGAAACCATGGACGGACCTAGAGAACAAGCAGTGGGGTCACGTGACCCCACTGAATTTTTTTTTGTTCAAATGATCATGTAAATTTTGTGTTTTAGGAGGGTTTTATAGGGGGTGACCCCACTGGAAATTTTTTTTTTGGTTCAAATGACCATGTAAATTTTGTGTTTTGGAGGGGTTTCATAGGGGGTGACCCCACTATAAGAAAACAATTGATTGTAATAAATTATCTCATTATTATTAAAATATTTCTTTTTTATTTTAAATATTTATTTATATTATTTATATATATAATTATATAAATATTAAAATATAATTCAAGTGACTCCACTGGACAAAATTTCTGCGTCCGTCTCTCGGTGAAATTGGGGATGGTGGAGGTCACAAATTAAGACAAATAGACACTTCTCCCGCCTTCTGATCAGCTGGGACGAAGGAGGCGACTGCTCTGCCGGAGGACAGGTGACGAATCTGCCGGAAGAATACTGGTGACAAAGACCCAGTACATCGGGATGGGGGAAAGCTTGGGGAAAATATTGCAGAGGTTTCAACTGCTAGCTAGCTAGTGATGTTATCCTTTCAAAGAGAAAACATCAAAGAAAACATGCTGTGTCATGTCTTCAAACAACATCAATTGCAAGGAAAATAAACGAAAGAAGGAATATTATCAATATGAGTTGCAAGACCTATCTTGTAATTAATAAAATTGATGTTGATGTTTGACAAGTAATTTTATTAATTGAATGACTGATAAAAAATCATTTTCTACATCTCTCTCTCTTTCAACTAATAGGGATAACTCTCAAGCAATTCACATCATGCAATTTAATTGCATTTTCAATATCAATATATGCATGCTGGCCAAACTATGAAAAAGCTTCCCGGTCAGACGTCAGGTTCATATATTGATCAAGAGAATTATAAGTTAATATAATTAAAACATTGTACTAGCCTAATCAATACCTAATGATAAATTCAATTAAAAAAATAGAAATCAGCAAAAGAGAAGACACTAGAAGTGCATCATACAAATTAAGTTGTGGATATGGTAAATTAAATTTTCCTGTTAGAATTTCTATAAAGTTGATAGATAAAAGATCCTTGTCTTTTAATAGTAATGTCGATTGGACTTGGGAGTACTCCTGAGTCCAAGAAAAAGTATTCAACTGTATGTATGAGATGGAAACTTCTTGCAATTAATAGTACTGATCCAGGAAGATCTTTACTAAGACCAAATCCATGCATGGATGTGTGGTGGTAAGGGGAAGACTAGTTATTCCCATCCATCCATTATTTATTTTATTTTATTTTATCTCTTGTCCTGATCAAGTTGATGTGATACCTCACCAACCTTGAATATTCGTTCTCTCTTGCAATCGTAATCACCATTTTCTTTTATTCTCCGTTGCAAACGTGATCCCTCGATTATGGATGTGAATAGTTCTAATAGGACGTCATCGAGCATGGGAACTTTACGGAATATTGCTGGAAAATAGTCTCTGATTAACCTGCCCTGTAATTAACATATACTCGTGATTATTCAAGTATGTAAGCAATTTTTTTCTCTCTTAATTAAGTTGCCTAAAATTATACTAATTGTGCACCCAATTGTATTAAGGCATGAGAATATATATACTCTCGTACGTATAATTAGTTTCCACCTGGTCTTAAAACCCTAAATGAGATATCCTTATTATATAAGAAAACCACATAATTATAATATTTATATTGTATCTTCAGTTTTATTCTCTCTTTTTGTGCATGCAACAAACATTAAAGTTAAAATACAGAAGCATCCACAAACTATGATAGTACACGTAATGAGAAAGGTGGGATGCATCATGCAGTAATATATATATATAGAGAGAGAGAGAGAGAGAGTGAGTGAGAGAGAGAGAGAGAGAGAGAGAGAGAGAGAGAGAGAGAGAGAGAGAGAGAGAGAGAGAGAGAAGATATTTCTAAGTGCAGGTTCGGAATTTTGCCCCATTAATTAACCTAACCATGGTTGGACTTCTTCAACGAAGGTTAACAGCGGAAACATATATAGGTGATGAAATACGATGGAATATAATATGTAATAATTAGTGATGAGGTCAAAAATTTAAGGGTCTTTAATAGCATTCAAAATATTTCAAGAATATACATAGCCTTCCCAAATGAATGTGATGAATAATTTAGGGGTAGATATAAATAACCTCATTGCTACACGATTCAAAAAGTTCCGTGACCAGGTTCTGAATGAACCTGTCCATTAATTGTGACGAAGTACATATATCAGAGTGTATTAACAATTGCATGTAATAATTTCGCATATGATTCGATCGATTAATGGCATCTAACGCGCGCTTGCAGTCGATGACTTTTCTAATAGTGATTGACGTATATCTTTCTTGGCTGTTGTATGACTTTTCCAACTTTTGGGTTGCTACACATTTTTGTCCCACAAATTTTTTATGCAAAAAAAAAAAAAAACAATCTAGAGCGATTTAATAATCATATAGGCACCTTGAGTAGGTATGTATTTTTCCCGCTTTGGCAACTTTGATAGAAATAACACCCCCATAAGTCCTCTATCCAAAGCAAAATCTTGATAGTCTATATATCCTAATATATCCATTAACTTATCCATCTTATGCCAGTTTTTATTTAGACTATCAAAAAAGTAAACGTAAAATATTTTGATTTCCTTTATCAGAAGCTATCTTAGACGATTAATAATCTATTATTTTCCTCAAGAAATTAAACGTTTCCAAAAGGACAGAACAAATAACAAAAAATGGTACGGTTCACATGCCGGGAAAAGTTCACTTCGTCAAATAAATCAATCAAGATGTGGAATTATATCCTTTACGTACGGGGTGATACGGTGACCAAATGAAGTGATTTATAAGCTTGTTCCAACCTCTGAGAACGTAATTAGCTAGACTGGTCATGCCATTCTTTATGTATGTGATGCTATTCTCACTCTCTCAACATGGCTATGGTTTACGATAGAGTGTTGCAAAATTAATCATAGTTAGAAAGGTCCATTCACGTAATTGACTATTAAGGACGTGCACTTATGAAAGAGTATAACTTGCATTATATATCTTCTCTTATTCATCGTTCGGCAGAAAGCATCCATGTAATGAAATTTTCCTGTCTAGTTTTATACAATTTAGTAAACAAGTTAACCCATATGATCGTACTTGTTCGTCCTATAATATATTTTTTTTAAGTGGGGTCACATGACCTCACTCAATAATATACTGAATCCATCCATGGATGGAGTGCTCCAAAATCATCATTAGAGAAGGTCCATTCATGTAATTAACTATTAAGGGCGCATTTCTATATATCCTTCTTTATTCATCGTTTCGGCATGCATGTACGTACTTAGCGAAATTTTCCTGTCTAGTTTTATACAATTAAGTAAACAACCATGGGCATGTCAAGATATCGTAAGTACTTGTTCGTCCTATATCTAGAAGTCTTTGAATTGTTCTACGGACGGTGACTTCAAATATGAAGCTTGCAGCACCATGCATGGCGAATCCTCCTCCTAATAATAGCAACATGTTAACATTTTAGAACCACTGAGAGAAAATAAACTATAGCGGAAAGAAAAGGTCAATACAATCGGTAGGGGCGTCACCGTCCAGGGGCCTGCAACTTCACACTCAGACTTGTATAAATAGCCATGTAAGCTCCCGTGATATGTATGAAGCACCTTCGCAGGAGATAGGAAGAAGAAAGCCTTCACTTGTTAGGAAGAGAAAGCCCATCACGATGGGCTCCAAGGCAGTGTTCCTTGCATGCCTGCTGGTCGCCCTGCTGCTCGCCGGCACCGTCATCGAGCAGGCCGCCGCCGACCGCGAGCTGCTCCACTACAAGAAAAAGCCCTACTACCCCATTCCCCACAAGCCCTACTACCCGAAGCCCCACTACCCCTACTACCCCAAGCCCACTACCCCTACTACCCCAAGCCCCACTACCCAAGCATCCCAAGTATCCTCCCAAGTATCCCAAGCACCCGCCCACACCCTAATTCACCCTCTCAGAAGCCAGTCACCACCCCGCAATAAAGCCTTTCCACTCCCGCGGTCTTCGTCCATCTATCATCGCGTAATCGTCATATATGTATGTATTTGGATAAATAACTAGCTGCGAGGACCGGCAGCTGTTTGCTTCCAGTGTTTGAAATATTGTATTGGGTTATCATACCCTATATTTGTTGTGCACTTGTGCGCAAGAGAAGCCAGCCCCTGCGTGTAAGAGATCACTGGATATTGTTTGAGTTTGCATGTGGGAGGTTTCGCATATGTCATATGTATCTGGCTTCCATATATGTTTTACTTCTCTATGAATGAATATATGTGGTGTTTGGTTTGATCATAAATGAGCGATTAAAACAGAAAACTTCATTCGTGTAAGGCGTAGGTGCACTCGTTATATCTTTATAGATCTTACAGTTTACTGTGTCTACATTGTTATTAACTTCAGAGAAATCGTTTGTACTCGATTGGGGTGTTCCGCAAGTTTGTATCTACGTACTGACACAAATGGATAAGGGGTTACACATCCTAGCAATACTCCCTTACCTCAATCTACACAGTTGAGATAATGACAGAGGCTACATATGAGAGAGAGAGAGAGAGAGAGAGAGCCTTATTTCAACTGGTATACATCTAGGTGAAGCATATGAATGTTGTGAGGATGGTTTATGATTAAGAAAAGAGATATGTTTATTGTAAGAAAATTCTCGCAATAAGATTAAGATTAACCTTATTGGCTGATAAGTATATATGGGATTTGTAGGTGCTCTCAACCAAAGTAAACACAATCTTATAATTCAACTCAATTTTGTCACAAAAGTCTTTACACAATAAGTATTTCTTTTTAAAAAATTACATGATGCTGACACCTGAAAGAACATTGCACCTACCGGTCCTCTCTATCAAATTCAGGTCCATGTGCAATGAACATCGCGTAGGGTGGGGTGTACTCAGGATTCGAATCTTAGATGTGTTTGGTTTTTACGTGCCTAGCGGTCAAGCTATCCAACTTTAAAAAAAAAAAAAGATAAATTAATTAAGAGTCCTTATCAAATTTTTGACTTATTTGTTAGTCTCTAACAGAGTTGTAATTTATTACAGTAAATATTATTACTTGTTACAATATAAGTTAAGTCTTATTACAGTAAGGACGTCTCTATTACAGTCAGAAATTTCTAATTAATTTACCAAAAAAAATGCTGAATAATATTATATATGCCCGTACCTCTTTAATAGGATTTGGGAAGTAGTAGGTCGCCAAACTTGATATAATCGGGTAAGTGGACCAGTAGTTAGTGTTTGATTTTTATGCTATTAGTGTTTTTATTTTATTGGGTTGTGTCAGATCATATATCATATAACAAGTAGCATATAATAAGCATGATATGGGATGCCCCGGCCCACTAGTTATCATTTCCACTGCCATCGATACTCGGATTTCATCAGTACCATAGTCTAATTGCTACCATTAATATTAGCTACTACCTACATGGTCTAACTATATTACCTGAGGCCGGCAGCAAATATTACCCATGCTCTAACATGACTTCTTCTCCCCAAATACAGTGTTTTTGTTACTAGATGTGACAAGAGATCAAAAAAAAAGTGACTCTCTTAACTATATTATATATAATATATATTATATTTTTTATAAAAAAATTACAAGTCTATCAACTTTGTTAAAATATTGTACAAAATGATAATACAATTAAATGTTACAAAATATCACTCCCGTCAACTTTTTGGGCTAAAAAAAGGTGAGCATTCCTTCCAAATCCTCTTATTCTCCTCAGTTAAATTTTTTTTTTCACGAAAGTATTTTTTACCATTATCATGTCGTAGCGCAAAAAATGATAATACAATAAGGGAGAATACGCCGCACTCAATATCAAGACTAGAATTGGAGACAATATATGTATATTAAAGGAAAATATCTCTCCTAACTTACAAAGTTCCACTTACAAAACTACTCTAATTTTACAATTGACAACTCTCTCAATCTAAGCTAATTAAATAACAATGGATCATTGTGACATCATGAAACACCCCAACACTCTGGTCCTTTCCCGCGCCTAGCCTTGAGATAACTTGAAAAACAATAGGAAAACTGGATGAGCAAAAGCTCAGTAGGATGTACATCTCTTGTCCAGACATATTTTAAATAATTAATATTTTAACAATTTAAATATTCTATAATATGACAATGATAAATCAAAAGTATACGAAAGTAGTAATCAAGAGACATGAGTACAGGATTAAGCAACAATTTAACAAGATAACAGAAGATATATGAGAGATCTCCAACATATGAATCAATAGATAGCTTTATAAGAAAACAATAACATGTAACAAGAATAATGGAGTAGAATTGGCCATATCATGATATAATATCCACAAAGATTACAAGTACAAGTCTAGCACTATACCCAGCATTCATTCATGAATTGATTGTCACAAATTAATCAAGCAAGCAAGTACTTCGGTGTAATGTCAACACCATGGTCATTCAACTCCCGCGAGCACATGCACTTTCAGATGCTGCTCCTAGGACTAGATTGGGCCCCATTAATGTCAAACATTGAGGTTGTGGATACAAGATCCCATGTAATATCTAGACTATCATTTAATAGCCAAGCTAGTTCCAAGTAATAAGCCATGTAATCAAGGTACATATATAGAAGATTACTAAGGATTCCAAAATAATAAATAAATTCTAACTATCCAGACATTGTTCACTTGGACATCACATGAAACAATATGTAAAACATACAAAAAGTAATGCTTGCACTGTCTACATATGTTATTGGCAGTACAAGGTTAAACATGGTTGTTACAGTCACTACAATAAGGACATGGTCAAGGTCTAAGGCGCGTTAAGAAATGAATATGCTCCAGGGGTGACAGGTGCATTATAAAGGAGGCATGAGGGTAAGGATTGTTCATACATAGTGAATAGAAATCACACCAAGGTCGGTTGAAACACGTCATAAGTTTCAGAAGAGATTTCTAGGTTTTTACAATGCAACTAGCTCAACGACCATGTGAGGATCTATGGTCAGTGGAGTCTTATAAAGGTCTCAATGAAGAAGTTTCAGTTTGACAAGAAGAATATCCGATAGAGGATTTTAGCTTCACCGAGAGTTGTTCGATAGAACAATATTGGTGGTAGAAGCGTGTCGAAATGAAGCGGCACAATTCAATCTGAAACATCAGTAGTGTCGATCAAAGTAAATAAATCAAGGCAAATCATGGAATAGGTTACACGAACATGAAAGGATAACAAAACAAATGAATAATATATGTGATAAGGAAATATGAGGTGATGAGAGTCTAAACATGAGAGCGATAATTAAGGTGGATATTATTGTATAGGGTATATGATTAAGAATAAGATCAAATACAAGAGTAACTAAGGAGGTTAAGTAATCATTTTTTGGATTAGTTAAGCTAGATTAAATCACAAGTTTAAATTACTATTTAACATGCATGTTTAGATGTTAAACCATACTATAATTTCTAAAATGAGTATTTTCAACAACAACAAAAAATCATAAGGCGAGGGGGTGGAAGTCACCCCAGGCATAAGGTGATATGGTCCCATGTCGTCTTCAGAAGGGGATATGTCGTGAAGTCACCTTCAATGAGGCGACATGTTAGAGTGTTCAGGCATACACAGAAAATATCAATTTCTCTGATGATTTTGGATTCAAACACAAAATATAATAAAGTTCTGTGACCAGTTTTGAATGAACCTGTCCATTAATCGTGACAAGTACATATACAGAGAGTATTTTAACAATCCAATCCTCGCACACCTTTTGGGTTCATTTCCCTCTATTCAGTCACTCTTATGCTTTGGTATATCTGGAAGGAAAGGTGCTTACGAAGGTTTGAGGGTACTCATAATAATATGGGGGTATTATCGGGAACATTAAGTATGCCATTGCTCATTCTTTATCTAGTATTCACTTCAAGGCTGACATTAGCCATCATGAGAGGCAAATTCTGCACAGCTTTGGTTTTGCTCCTTTGTGCTTTACAAAGCAGTTAAAGATTATCTGTTGGATACCTCATATTCATCACTTTAGCCTGAATGTAGATGGCGCATGCAAAGGGAACCCGGGCGACTGTGGAGGTGGTGGGTGTTTTCGAGATCTTTATGGGCATATACATATGGCATTCTCCCACTTCTATGGTGCTGGAACTAGTATGATTGCAGAAGTTCGTGCCCTTTGTGATGGCCTGAGAATTGCTGAATTCTTAGGTTATAGGCTTTCTGTCATATATTCTGATTCTCAAAGCTTAGTTCAGTCCATCCGGGAGGATAACATGATTTCTTGGCATGCGTACAAATGGTGGAGGGAAGCCCGATCGCTCCTAAGCAAAGACAGCTTGAAATTAATTCATGTGTATAGAAAAACCAATCAAGTTGCAGATGCCCTTGCAAATCTGACTGTTAAGTCTAAGTGTAATGATTTGTTCTACAGTGAGAACTGTTTACCTAAAACATGTAAAGGGCCGATGGTCATTGATAGATCAGGTCTTATGCATATCAGATTAGTTTAATGGGGTTTGCCCCATGCATTGATGTAATCATTTTTATATATAAGTTTGGCCCAGTTTGACCTCACTGATGGAGTGAGTACATTCTCCCCTTCTGGGGGAGGGTGCACTCTCCTAGTTTGAGGCACTGAGGACCTTTTGCCAAAAAAAATAATAATAATTGCATGTTATGATTTCTCATATGATTCGATCGAGATGACTTTTCTAATTATAGCGATTGGGGTAGACTTAGACCTTTCTCGATCGGCTGATGTATCACTCTTCCAACTTTTGTTAGAGACTTGCCACTACACATTTTTGTCTCACAAATTTTAGCAAACAAAAAAAAACAAGTAGCACATATATCTATGAATATTGATTATGTGAGGATAAATAATAATCTTGAAAAAAATAATGTGACATTGATTCCCCCCCCAACCATAAGTTCTTTAATATCCAAAACAAAGCCTTGATAGTTTTTTTTTATATAATGGCAGAAAATGGCCAATTATTTTATTAATAAAGCTGAAGGAAGGAGAAACATTGACTATAGCGCAAAATAGATTAACCCGAAAAAAATCTAAAACTCTATAGAGGTTCTATCTCAGGAATGAGTTCGCCGGAGAACACCCCGAGGACGTAATCCCGGACGACGTGAACAACGCTCAATTTGATCTTCATCTGAATCCATTTCGGATGCCTCAGAATGAAATGAAAACCCAGGCATGAAGATATTCTCTACTTTAGCAAGTTCAGCGACAGAAAGAGCCTTCTTCTGCATATCTGTAGATGGTATTAGCGGTATCATGTGAACAGTATCATTCTGCCGCACAGGACTAGGAGACCATTCTCTAGTAATCGGTAATGAGATTCTGACTCCCCCTTTACGAGAGGGGCGAGAAATATGACGACCTGAAGATGAACCGCTAGAATTGGTGTTGGGATTCCCTTCAAAAGTAGACTTCACCTGAGAGACTGGGGATTGGCGCATAACCTGAGCAAACGTCATGGGAGTAGTTTCAAGAGCTGCAAAACGGGAGTCTGCAGCTTCAACAACTAACCTCGAGGGAGCAACCGCAACATGCACCTCATGGTCACCATGCATCTCCTGTTGTTCATTAGCCGCATTAGGCACCCTTGTTAAGTGATCCAAGCGGTTAGATGTCCCTGTAGGAGTTTGGATCAGAAGATCTTGAGCCACATGGCCCGAGGAACCCACCGTGGCTGGGCCTAAAGATAGCCCAGAGTCATCAGCATCTCCTTTTCCCCCGTCAATCTTCCCGGAACAAAAGGGATCAACAGAACATGGCAACCGCGCCAGCTTGGCGGATGTGCCAGCGGAGCTCCCTGCGATTTCAGCAACCTTTTTACCATTGTCCATTTTCCCGGAACAAAAGGGGGCAGCTCGCGCCAAAGGGTTGGATCTGCCAGCGGAGGATATCCCACGTCCGCTGCGGAGATCCCGCGAGTGGGATCCGTTGCAGACAAAACGCCCATCTCCGAAGAAGGTGGCTCTGTGAAATCTTGGCGAACCAAATTTGCGCCGAAATTTTCGAGGCCATGCAAAGCAAGCGACAGAATCGTCTCCACCTCCGAGACCTCGCCGGCATCTGGAGCGGCACCGCCGGGGGAATTCTGGTGAACTTCTTGATGCTTGGCTTCCATGATTGCAACACCCAGCAGCACAGGAGGATGGCCGTCAACCACAGGATCATCAACATGAACCTGAGACCGGACATCATGCACACCAATCACCACATCATCTTTCTCACGGACAGATGCCCAAAGTCTGGGGGGTTAGATGAGATCTGTTTCGTCTGTTTCATCATTTGGCTTCCACCTCCCTTTGAATGACAGACATCTGTTGAGTGGCCAAGACGATGGCACGAAAAACAATAGGCAGGCAGATTAACATAGGTAATATCTTGCCAATAGCCACCTAAGGCACCCATCCAAATCCATAATCTATCAGGCCTAGGTTTAGCAAGATCAAGCTCAACACAAACCCGAGCCGCCTTCGTATCCAGAAGGAGTTCTGTTGTATGGGCGATTTGCAGAACCGGGCCAACATTGCATGCGATAGAAACCAGCAATTCTTGTGATAAAGATTAACCGGGAGCTCAGGAAACTCCACCCATACCGGGACGACAGTGGGATCCTCAGAAGGTTTGAACAATGGCGTCCACTTGAAGAATCGGAAGAGCCTACCTTGAACATATATAGACTCACGTAGGAGCACCCGCAGGTAATCATCTTGACATTTGAATCGCAATAGAAGATGCAAGTTATCCATAGCGTTGATAACAAAGGGTTCTTTAATGCCACACCTTGAAGCAAGATGCGAGCGGATCTCGGGGAACGCAGGCCTCCCAAACGCCGTCTTGGCAACCACCGAGAAGAGGAAAGGCTGGAGAGACGCTTCCATCTCAGCTTTGGAGAAGAAAACCGCCGGCTCACCTTGGTCTGTAAATGCTAGATGGTGAACGACAGTAGAGACCTCCGGGAATGCAAGGGAAGTTGCAACCACCTTGGCGAAGGAGAGTCCACTCGGAGAATCATGCCCACCCATCGGAGGAGACCCCCGGGGGCCGCCATGGCCGGCCAACCCCAAAAGGGGCGGCGGCAACAACCAGACAAAGGAGAAAAACACAGAGCTTCTCTCTCTAAAAAAATTTAGAGAGAGGCGCTCCTGAGCATAAGGTTACAGTGATTGCATTGTCTTGCTCCGTTCTACCTTGATAGTCTATATATCCTAATATATCCATTGATTTATCCATCTTACGCTACTTTTTATTGAGACTATATAAAAAATGTGAATGTGAAAATTTTAGATTATTTCTTTTATCAGAAGCTCTTATACGATTATTAATCTATTATTTTCCTTAAGAAGTTGGCGTGCCCCAAAGGATAGAACAAATAACAAAATGGTATGGTTCACATGCCGGCCGGAAAAATTTCATACATATCTTCTCAACATTTATTGAGGTATAACTAACTCATCCACTTCGTCAAATAATTAAATCAATCAAGATGTGGACTTATATCCTTTGCGTACGGGGTGATACGGTGACCAAATGAAGTGATTTAATATAAGCTTGTTCCAACCTCTGTGCACGTAATTAGCTAGACTGGTCAGTCATTCTTTATATATGTAGTGAGGCTATTCTCGTGACTCTCTAACATGCCTATGGTCTATGATGGAACGGATGTAGAAACTTTATTTTATTTAAATTATTTTTAATATTTATATAAATAATATATTATATAAAATATAAATAAATATAGGGAAAATTAATTGGGGGTCCTTGTCAGAGCCTGGTACTTATTTCCTCATCCCTGTCAGAATACCGGTTGATGTAAAGTCCCTGCTTTTCTCCAGGTTTAATTTCCAGTCCCTGCTTTTCAGATGTCACCATTTACGGCCCTCCACACACGATTTCCGTCTCCTTGGCCTCCGTCTCTTTTTCCCATTCCCGTCTTACCCTTCCCTCCTTTTTTCCATCGCCTGTTCCCCAAACGACGCTGACGCTTCGGTGGCCCGTGAACTCTGACCCATGCGAAGTTACTCTTACATACCCTGCCAAGAACTGATACAGCAACCATTGACAGCACTTACAAACCGCCTTTCGAAGGCCCGTGAACCGTTCTTCACACTATAAAAGGAACCCAGGGTCATTCCTATCCTTCATCACAAGCTTCTCGCTCTTCTTCTTCCTATCTTTCTTGCTCGTCTTCTTCATCTTTATTTGCAGATGTCTTCATCTAACCGTGCTCCCCGGAGGGATGGCAAGGCACCTGCCTCACCGGTGCCACCGTCGCCCCCGGCTCCCCCGGCTCTACCTTTCCCGGAGACGTACAGCCCCGACTACTGGAACGGATTTTACGTTGGGTGGACGATGGCTTTACAGAAAGCCTCTCGGCTGTACCACCACAAGGGCCTCACCAACATCCTCCCTGACATTGGCCCTAGGGTAGAACACATATCTTCCTCACCTTCCCCTCGTCCCTCCCCGGCCCGCTCCTATTCCTCCCCTCCCTCGTCCACCGAGTAATCGGGTTAGGGTGTTTAGAATGTCTCCCTCCCCGACCAGTTCCTCCCCTCCCCTCCCATCCCTTCCTACACCTCACCTCCCCTCCCCTCCCTCCCTTCTCTGCAATCCTTCTTATTCCTCCCCTCCCCTCCTATCTCTGCTGTCCTTATTTGTCCCCTCCCCTCCGTTTCATTCCAGTGTCCATGCTATTGGGTTACGGAGTTAAGATTGTAACAGTGCTTGTTTATGGAATATAAATATTTTCCTTATATGCAGTCTTCTGTGGGCTTGTATGTGCTATCTATGATGCGTGTACTGTAATACTAACAGGTTCCTCCGAAGCGGTCAAGCTGTACTGCTGGAACTGTAACCCCATAGCATGGACACTGTAATGAAAAAGGGCACATACTGTAACACGGGAAACAGGTAATGTAATAAATAGTTGTAGCTTTAGTTCTCGAACTGTAACCTCCTATCATGCAAACTATAAAACATAAAGGTTACGACTGTAACAGCATTCCAACTGTAACCTCATAGCATGCATACTATAATGACAATAGCTAAGTACTGTAAAAGATTTCAACTGATACTGTAATAATGTGTTCTGGAAATGTAACCTCCTATTATGTATACTATAAAAGAATAGGTAAAGACTGTAAGAGGATTCTACACACACTGTAATGAGGTAGGCGTAGCTGGGCGCTCAAGCTGTAAGACAGTACTTCTTCAACTGTAACGTAGTATCATTTATACTGTAACAGGAATAGGTAAAGACTGTAACAGGATTCTACACACACTGTAATGAGGTAGGCGTAGCTGGGCGCTCAAGCTGTAAGACAGTACTTCTTCAACTGTAACGTAGTATCATTTATACTGTAACAGGAATAGGTAAAGACTGTAACAGGATTCTACACACACTGTAATGAGGTAGGCGTAGCTGGGCGCTCAAGCTGTAAGACAGTACTTCTTCAACTGTAACGTAGTATCATTTATACTGTAACAGGAATAGGTAAAGACTGTAACAGGATTCTACACACACTGTAATGAGGTAGGCGTAGCTGGGCGCTCAAGCTGTAAGACAGTACTTCTTCAACTGTAACGTAGTATCATTTATACTGTAACAGGAATAGGTAAAGACTGTAACAGGATTCTACACACACTGTAATGAGGTAGGCGTAGCTGGGCGCTCAAGCTGTAAGACAGTACTTCTTCAACTGTAACGTAGTATCATTTATACTGTAACAGGAATAGGTAAAGACTGTAACAGGATTCTACACACACTGTAATGAGGTAGGCGTAGCTGGGCGCTCAAGCTGTAAGACAGTACTTCAACTGTAACGTAGTATCATTTATACTGTAACAGGAATAGGTAAAGACTGTAACAGGATTCTACACACACTGTAATGAGGTAGGCGTAGCTGGGCGCTCAAGCTGTAAGACAGTACTTCTTCAACTGTAACGTAGTATCATTTATACTGTAACAGGAATAGGTAAAGACTGTAACAGGATTCTACACACACTGTAATGAGGTAGGCGTAGCTGGGCGCTCAAGCTGTAAGACAGTACTTCTTCAACTGTAACGTAGTATCATTTATACTGTAACAGGAATAGGTAAAGACTGTAACAGGATTCTACACACACTGTAATGAGGTAGGCGTAGCTGGGCGCTCAAGCTGTAAGACAGTACTTCTTCAACTGTAACGTAGTATCATTTATACTGTAACAAGAATAGGTAAAGACCATACAACAAGTATCATTACAATGGTTAGGAGTTAGTACGTGCGGCAGTTCTCCTTCAGTTGTAGACGCTATGAACGCCCTTCTCCATTGAAGTACGCTTTGATGAAGTGGAGGGCGATTTTTGCTCGCACAATAGGCATGTCATTCTGACTGAAGGGCAAATCTTGAATGTCCGTACGTGCTAGACATTCCATGTATTTGCAAGTAAAAATTCCGCAGTCGTCTCCCGATCCTTGTTGTGGGCATGGGTCGGGGTAGCGTAGCGGCCATGTAGCTGCATCTATCTGCTTGCCCTTCAGGTATCTTATCAGTTCCTCCACCTGCATAAGAGAATGAACAAAAGAGTTCGAGCAACTTAACGTAGATTTCATGTTACTGTTACGTCTGTAACACAAGTGCTCGCGCTCTGTA
This sequence comes from Colocasia esculenta, assembly GCA_014218235.1. Classification (NCBI taxonomy): domain Eukaryota; kingdom Viridiplantae; phylum Streptophyta; class Magnoliopsida; order Alismatales; family Araceae; genus Colocasia; species Colocasia esculenta. Next base: position 129,274,464 of record CM024763.1, on the reverse strand, counting down.
ATGAATGTAAGCATCGTATGGAACACTGGTCACTTACATATTGTGGAATGTCAGCACGATGTTTGTTTCGTAATGAGTCGTACACGTGGAACTCTTTTTCCTTCATGCGGATGACCAGAAGAGCCCAATGGTTCGTTCCAACGTGCATGGGGGAGAAGATGACGTCGAATTCATTTGGGGCGCGGTCCAATCTCTTGAAAGCGTTTTCGAAATGTTCTTCCTTGCTCTTATCGTCTCTGCAAGATTGGACATAACCCTTTAAAGCGGCATGCAGATATCCAAAATTCCAAAAAATGTCCGGGTTCTCTTCACGGGGGCGAAACAAGTAAGCGTTGACGTAGCAGTCAATTACGACCGATTCGCTCTCCCTCGCGAACAATAGCTCCCGGATGTCATGAAACGAGAGGAAATTGTCGTATCCCTCCACAGGGCCGTTGAACATGAAATTTCTACAGGTAAGAATTAAGACTGTCATCAGTAATTGGCGAAACTGTAAACATGGTGGACATATAGTGTAAACATGGTAGACATATATTGTAAACATGGTAGACATATACTGTAAACATGGTAGATATATAATGTAAACATCTTTGGTCGAAACTGTAAACATGGTAGACATATAATGTAACACGTACTCATTAATGAAGCACTCATTGAAAAATCGTTCAATCAATGACTTTTCGGCCACTCCTAATGCGTCCCGGGCGACGTAATCACGTCTCTCCTCTTTCTTGCCCGTTGGAAGTGTGTCTGCACTCTCTTGAGACTGAACAAGGATCGGTTCGCAAGTGGACACATTCACTTTCGTGGCTTTGTGGTGCCGAAAATCGTCTGGCTGCGATAGAGTAAGTAAAAAAGGAATGTTCTGTAAAAATATTATAATGTAATTGTAACGGACTCGGAACAAACTGTTATGTCTCATGAAGGGTTCTGTAACCGAATGCTCAGCTTATGTAAATTCTGTAAGGGGAAACCATACCGTAAAGATATCTGGTTGTCGTCTTATCCTCGTCCCAGCTGTAACACGTCGGGACAATGATGATGGGGATATCTGACGCCGCTTCCTTTTATTTCCTTCTTCTTCCCCCTCCTTCTGCTTCCTGTCCGCCTCCTTCTTCGTCTGCTCCTCCTCCTCCCTCTTCCTCTCCGCCTCCTTCTTCCTCTGCTCCTCCTCCTCCCGCCTCCTCTCCGCCTCCTTCTTCCTCTGCTCCTCCTCCTCCCGCCTCCTCTCCGCCTCCTTCTTCCTCTGCTCCTCCTCCTCCCGCCTCCTCTCCGCCTCCTTCTTCCTCTGCTCCTCCTCCTCCCGCCTCCTCTCCGCCTCCTTCTTCCTCTGCTCCTCCTCCTCCCGCCTCCTCTCCGCCTCCTCCTCCTCCTCCCGCCTCCTCTCCGCCTCCTCCTCCTCCTCCTTCTTCCTGTCCGCCTCCTTCTTCCTCTGCTCCTCCTCCTCCCTCTTCCTCTCCGCCTCCTCCTCCTCCGCCTCCGCCTTCTCCTCCTTCTTCCTCTGCAACTCCTTAAATGACCGCCGCGACCTTGTTTGCACGGATCTCCTTCCTGTAACTGAGAACACGAAAGTCTGTTAATGTCTATGAAAGAGAGCTGTAAACATAGAGAACACTTCTGTAACTTCGTATATGAAAGACTGTAACAGACAAGGAATGAAACTGTAAAGGTAGAGTACAATCGTATTACTAAGTATTGGAATGACTGTAAGAGAGTAGGACTCTAACTGTAAATGAGGAAAGCATCTTCTGTAACTAAGCAAATGAAACAATGTAAGGACACAAAACGTTTACCTGGACGTTGGTAACTCTTCTTTGCCACGGCATGTGATCGTACTGAAGCTGTTGGGAGCTCCAATGGCGGTAGGGCTAAAATTGCACATTCTGTCTCTGGGGGGGGATGTTGCCACCGAGGCTGCCGCTGAAATTGTTCCTCCAGTCTATGTAGCCTTCCATCCATTGACTGGAGGATATTGTTCTGCCGGTGTAATTGGTCATTCTGCCGCTTTAACTGGTCATTCTGCCGAAGTAACTGGTCATTCTGCCGCTGTAACTGGCTAAGAATGCCATGCAGAGAGTTATCTGATGGAGGGGTTCGGGAAGTGGTTGACGTGGATGCCGTCAATCGTCGCGAAGCTCTAGGTGGCTCCTCATTTTCATTATACTCCAAATACACCTGAATTAACACAGGTACAGGTACAGGTATAAGTCATATACCAAGATAACACAGTTCCAGGGGTAAGTGACACTTACATCAGATCGTCGCAACCCCCGTAGTAGGGCGGATAACTCCGGTCCCTTATTCCGGCAATCCCAACGGAAAAATGGGGGATTCCTTTCCGGATGATCTGGTTTCCATTTGTATTGGTGCATCAAAAACCATGCCTACATCATTATGAAATAGATAATGCGTATGAGAAGTGTATCGTAAACGTATGTAACAGATACATATGTCTTCTGTAAATGTATGTAACAGATACTGTAATAGGTTCATATGTCATCTGTAATATAGACCGTCTTGAACTGTAACAGAGGACATATGAAAACGTATGTAACATATACATATGTCTTCTGTAAATGTACTCTATGAGTCTTCTGGAATAGACACATTCAGGAACTGTAACAGAGTGTACCGTAACAGTATACTCACACCGAGAGCGGGAACACAACCGGTTAGGAAGATGTTTTTGCAGGAACCAGCTGCTGTTTTGAATGCCATCACCCCCGACATCAGGTACTCGTGGATTGCGGCAGCCCAATTGGCGTTGTTCATGTCATGGAGGTCGTCCAGGTATGGCAGAATGGACAGCGACCCCGACATCCCACTTGTGGGGAAGAAGAAACAGGAACAAAGAAGCGCAACCCAAAGCTTCACGGAAATCTCAACAGCAAGCTGACCCTCCTGTGGAACGTACTCCTTAAGTTTCAAATGGACATTGTGCCTGTCCATCGTTCTTTTGGTTCCAAGGATCCGGCGCAAACTGGCTTTTGTCCCATCCGTGTTCAGGTCGATAGGGGAACCAACGTTTGGTATACCCATAACTTTGGCTATGTCTGAAGGGCGAAAAGTCATGCTGCATGAGCCAATCTTAAAACGCTCTCCATCGAAACGTGTCATAAGATCGACAATGAGTGAAATTGGGTAGGTCACCATTTCGCATTTGATATACGCGCGAAATGGTGAATTCCTCATCAACTTCAGATGCGCGCTCCTAAATTGCAAATCGGCCATAACGGAACGGTAGAACAGAAGCGAGCATCGCGTATTATATTCATTCTTTTCTGCAAAGAAAAGATCGCATCTTAAAAATGAAAACATTCATTCGACAAACATCCGTATTAGGGTAAGAAGAAACTACTTTTTCGTACGACTTGGAGTGTGGGTTCTTCCACGAACGCTTCTTGCACCGCATCCGCCGCAATGCTCTGAATGTCAGCGCTCGTAGGAGATCGACGGCTTGCCATCGTTAGAGGGGAGAGACGGATTGCTTCGTCTGGAGATGTAACTGAAGGATGGGAAACTGTAACAGAGAAGAGGTCTGGTGGAGGAATGGCGGTGTAGGAGAAGGGAAGGAGAAAAGTCATGATATATGAAGTCGGTGTACCCGACGGGTGGACACTGGACTCAACAAGATGGCGGTGCACTGCAATGATGACCATCGGGCGGCTGAAAATACTCGGTACGACAGACGACGGGACGTCAAGGAAATCACAGCCCTTCGTATAGAGCTTTCCCGCCATGTTAGGTAGCCACATACGCACTCCCGCCAATTTGACCCCCAGTCCAAGCCACTCATACACGAAACGTCTTCCACGAACCGTTCGTCTTCCTCTGCCACCCAATGGAGCAGCTCCCTGCAAGATGTTCATTTGGAGATCAAAGTTTCGTTCTTTTCATAGGGAGGGACACGGATTTGGCGTCCATTCATAGCAGGGTTTCCCAAAGGTTGGGTGTAGACATGCAGGAGAACATGCTGAAGTATCGTCTTCCCATGGATACCGACGTTGAACAGGTGTTGCTTGACGATGGGGATGTCCTAGCTATGTTTGATCTTCACAAGTGTCAGGGAAAATCATTGATAAATCTACAAATTCATCAGGTGGAAACTCGTTGCCTTAGTACGCATGCTAGTCGTCATTCAGATGGAACGCAACCACTTGACAGGTACGTGGTCCATGTATTCTTCACCACCCTTCATGTTATCCCATGCATTCTTAACAAGCCTTCGTCTTAAGAATGTATGTATGTACATTATTTGCAGAAGTACTTCAAACACGCATGGCGGTTCTTTGGTAACCCCAGAACCCCTCCAATTACCAGGAAGCAGTTTCGAGTTGTATGTGCGAGGAGAAGGAGCGGAAGGTGTAGTACCAGTGTTGACGCAATATTCCGTAGGTAGAATACACTCAGTAGGACAAGTCTTCATAAGCAAAGAGCTATTGCAGATGGAACTGACAAATTACGCGATCGCACGAGGATTTAATTGGAAATATTTGAAGAATGACTCTGTACGATTAACTGTACGTTGCAATGTCTCTGTTTGCCCATGGCGCCTGCATGCGTCTGTCGTTCGTGGAGGTCCACAATTTGCAATCAAAAGTCTCAACAACATACACACCTGTGGATGTGACATTATGAGCGACGGACATCCACGGACATCTAAGAAGTGGGTAGCAAATGCTGTGAAGGGGAAACTAGTTGATAAACCCACCTACAGAGCAAGTGAAATGATGAGTGACATCCGTCGGGAATACGGTATCTGCATCCCTTATCATCAGGTATGCCATGAATTGAATTGTAACACATCATGACGTCTACTGTAATCAATAGATCCATAACTGTAATTCTCTGACCCTAGCATTGTAACAATTGTCCTCATATACTGTAAGACTATCATTGTCATAACTATAATCATTTCGACGTATACTGTAACAATATCTGCATGCCACTGTAACAACTGTAATCATATACTGTAAGTCTCTGACCCTTGTATTGTAACAACTGTAATCATATACTGTAAGGGTTTGTATTGTAACAACTGTAATGATTTGAGCGTATACTGTAACAACTTAAGAAGGATACTGTAAGGTATGAGGACAAGAACTGTAACACTCTTACAGAACATGTATAATCATTTGAATAGGCATGGTGGGGCAAAGAGGTTGCTGTCGGTTCACTATACGGCGATTTCAGAACAAGCTATCATATGTTGAACTGGTACAGCGAACGTGCATTACAGTCAAACCCGGGATCGATCTTGTCTCTAGAAGTGGACCCGGAGACTCAACGTTTCAAACGGTTTTTCATATGCTTCGCGGCGTCTGCATATGGGTTCGAAGTTGGTTGTCGACCTATGCTCTTTTTGGACGGAACTCATATCAAACAGCATAGAGTGCAAGGGGTTATACTTGCTGCAAGTGCCTTAAACGGTAACAATGAGCTATTCAGTGTAGCCTACTCCATCGCAGATTCGGAAACATATGACAACTGGGTCTGGTTTCTACAAAATTTGAAAAAGGCATTGCTATCAGATAGAAGGATCGCGTTCCTATCAGACAGAGGGAGAGGTCTGAAGGAAGCGATCCCTGACGTATTTCCGAATGATCATCACGGCTACTGTTTCCAGCACATCATGCAGAACTTCAACGACCAATGTGCGGGGAAGTATGCCGCCCCTTTCAAAAAATTACTTAGAAAAATTCTCCAGCGCATTGCCTATGCTGTTACTGAACAAGAGTACCAAGACGCAATGACTGCAATGGAGCTTAATTCTACTGAGGCCAAAGAATGGGTGCTCCGAAATGATGTCGAACACTGGTCCCATGCTCTTTTCCAGGGACAAAGGTTCGGCTCTTTAAATACATAAGCGATATGTTCTATTACATTCTGCCATTTATGTGCTTACAGTTGTAGGGATAATCTATTACAGAACGTGTTAAATAAGGTTACAGTATGTAGTGGACACTTGTTACAGATATTTGATGTTATCCTAATTTCCTTCACATGGCCATACAGGTTTGGTGAATTATACTCTAATTTGGCAGAGTCATTCAACAATTGGATACATGACGCGCGAAGTCTACCAATACTACAGATGGTTGACAAAATTAGAGTGCAAATGATGGAAATGGCTGCAAAGAGGAAAATTGATGCTGCATTGTGGGATACACCATACTGTCCTAAAGTACAAAAAATCATCGAAAAAAACCTTCAAGAAAGGAGAAGCTTAGCAATCCGTCATTCAGATGGAATCAAATTTGAGGTTGTTGAAAGTATGAAGACGTACGCCGTAGACCTCCATCTACAAACATGCTCCTGTGGACACTGGCAACTTGTCAAGATTCCTTGCAAGCATGCATGCGCAGCAATTGGCAGTAACAAGGAGGCCGTTACTCAATATGTTTCGGCATTTTACAGCACAGAAGTGTATAGGGCTGCATATGAAAGAAACATTCAACCTATCCCAACATTTGACATGCCGGATCCGCCTCAACCATCAGAAGTTCTAATCAAGCCACCGACAACAAAAAGGTTGCCAGGAAGACCGAGAAAGAGGAGAATACATTCAAGAGGAGAAGTAGATCATGCATATATTTGTTCACGGTGCAAACAAACAGGTCACAACCGAAGAACTTGTAGCAACCCACCCCACAATCCTGACGGATTTTAAATGTTGTATATTAGTTACAACAGAACGTCGTCCTTATATTCCAATATTACAGTGTATGTAATACATTATTACAGTCTACGCACTACGATGTTACAACTCCACTACTACGCTATTACAGTTTCAGTAATACACTTGCACAGTTCGCGCACTTACAATTACGTTTTGTTGTACAGTGTACGTAACGAAGTGTTACAGTTTAACTCTAATACTCTTACAGTTTAACCTGTGTACCGTATGTTAGATGAAGACATCTCAGAATAAAGAGGAAGAAGACGAGCAAGAAAGATAGGAGGAAGAAGAGCACTGTCTCCTCACAATTTCTGTTACAGTATATGTAATAAGATGTTGCAGTTTAAGCACTAGACTCTTACATTTTCAGCAGTACACTCTTACAGTTCGCGCACTACACTCTTACAGTTCCAGCACTTACGATTTCTGTTATATTATACGTAATAAAATGTTACAGTTTAAGTACTAAGCTGTTACAGTTCGAGCACTACAGTGTTACACCTAAAGAACAGCCCTGTTACAGTTTGAGTACTACTCTCTTACAGTTCAAGCACTACAGTCTAACATACAGTTTTACATTATATGTTATAATCTCTTACAGTCGTTGGTCATGTTGATTATAGTATATATGAGGGGATGTTACAGTGTGTTATTGGTAACATGTTGAATTTGCATGATACAGAGCACATACATAAGCACAGAGAAGACTGCATCAAACGAAAATGCTTATCATAAAGAAGCCATGTTACAATAACTCTCTACCTCTACTCTACCGACCACTCGGTAGAGTACGGAGGGGAGGAGGCAGAACGGTCAGGGGAGGGATGGGAGGAAGGGGAGGTGCCGGAACGGTCAGGGGAGGAAGGGGAGGTGCCGGAACGGTCCGGGGAGGAAGGAGAGGAAGGGATGTGTTCTACCCTAGGGCCGATGTCTGGGAGGATGTTATTGAGGCCCCTGTCGCCGTAGTGCCGGGAGGCTTTCTGTAAAGCCATCTTCCAGCCCACGTAAAAACCATCCCAGTAGTCGGCGCTGAAGGTGGACTGTCGCAACGGGGGAGCCGGGGGTGACGGTGGCACCGGTGAGGCAGGTGCCTTGCCATCCCTCTGGGGAGCACGGTTAGATGAAGACATCTGCAAATAAAGATGAAGAAGACGAGCAAGAAAGATAGGAAGAAGAAGAGCGTTAGAAGCTTGTGATGAAGGATAAGTATGGGGCCCTGGGTTCCTTTTATAGTGTGAAGAACGGTTCACGGACCTTCGAAAGGCGGTTTGTAAGTGCTGTCAATGGTTGCTGTATAGTTCTTGGCAGGGTATGTAAGAGTAACTTCGCATGGGTCAGAGTTCACGGGCCACCGAAGCGTCAGCGTCGTTTGGGGAACAGGCGATGGAAAAAAGGAGGGAAGGGTAAGACGGGAATGGGAAAAAGAGACGGAGGCCAAGGAGACGGAAATCGTGTGTGGAGGGCCGTAAATGGTGACATCTGAAAAGCAGGGACTGGAAATTAAACCTGGAGAAAAGCAGGGACTTTACATCAACCGGTATTCTGACAGGGATGAGGAAATAAGTACCAGGCTCTGACAAGGACCCCCAATTAATTTTCCCATAAATATATTATATATATGGGGTGACCTCACTGAGACAATTCAGTGGGGTCATCCCTCATATATATAAAACTTCTTCAAATCTTCCATTTAAATAGTTATTTTATAATATATTTTTTTAAGTGGGGTCACATGACCTCACTCAATATATACTAAATCCATCCATGGATGGAGTGCTCCAAAATCATCATTAGAAAAGGTCCATTCATGTAATTAACTATTAAGGGTGCATTTCTTTATATCCTTCTTTATTCATCGTTTTGGCATGCATCATGCATGTACGTACTTAGTGAAATTTTCCTGTCTAGTTTTATACAATTAAGTAAACAACCATGGGCATGTCACGAAGGTATCGTACGTACTTGTTCGTCCTATATCTAGAAGCCTTTGAATTGTTCTACGGACGGCCGGTGACTTAAAATATGAAGCTTGCAGCACCATGCATGGCGAATCCTCCTCCTAATAATAGCAACACGTTAACAGTTTAGAGGTATTATTATAATACCCCATCCCGAAGCCCAAGTACCCCAAGTACCCGAAGCCCAAGTACCCCTACTACCCCAAGCCCCACTACCCCAAGTATCCCAAGTATCCCAAGCACCCGCCCACACCCTAATTCACCCTCTCAGAAGCTAGTCACCACCCCGCATTAATAAAGTCTTTCCACTCCCGCGGTCTTCGTCCATCTATCATCGCGTAATCGTCATATATATATGTTATGTGTTTGGATAAATAACTAGCTGCGAGAACCGGCAGCTGCTTGCTCCCTGTGTTTGAATACTTGTATATGTGTATTGGGCTATCATATATACCCTGCTTGTTGTGCACTTGTGCGCGAGAGAAGCCAGCCCCTGCGTGTAATTAAGAGATCACTAGATATTGTTTGAGTTTGCATGTGGGAGATTTCGCATGTCAGATGTATCAGCTGGTTTCCATATGTGTTTTACTTCTCTATGAATGAATATATGTGGTGTTTGGTTTGATCATAAGTGAACGATTAAGATAGAAAACTTCATGCGTCTAAGGCGTAGGTGCACTCGTTATATCTTTGTAGATACTACAGTTTCCTGTGTCTACGGTTTTATTAACTTTAGAGAAACCTTTGTACTCGACTGGGGTGTTCGCAAATTTGTATCTACTAACACAAGTGGGTGTGAGTCCAATGAAGGGTTACACATCCTACGCAATACTCCGTTACCTCAATCTACACAGTTTAGATATATTTTTTTGGTAACAGTGAGGAACCTAAATGGTTCCCAAACCCTGCATAAACAAACAAGTTCGTACTAGCCTAAATCCTATGCAGTTGGCCACTGGATAGACCCAGTGCCAACAAAAAAAGATCTGAACCAGGTTACAAATTAAAGAGTCAAGGGGGTTTCCTTTCACTGAAATTTCCTTCCTAATATCTTGCAAGCATATTTTCATGAGTTCCTCCCGTAAGGTAGTAGACCAGTGTGGAAATAGATTTTTTTAAAAGATTAAAATCTTTTTAAGTTCATTTTTATCATGTTGTCTCATGTTCTCATGGATGCATGCGTATTGCGAATCCAAGTCCCGTCGGATGCTACATGAGCAAGAGTGACGTGAGATGAATCCACAATTCGCACAGCGCGGGCGTGCCAGTCACCAGAGTGACAACCAAATGGTTTGCCTCCGAGAGTCGGAGGGCTTTAAGTTTATTGTGCGCACCGTTTGACTTCGTCAAACGAAAGTGAAGTGTCGGGTCCTGGACCAAAATCCCGCCGCTGCCTAAACGCAACGACGTTAATTACATCCCTCTGAGAGGGAAAACCCTTGATTAATCGTCAGAAATTAGAAAGCATTGTGGCCTTGATACGGAGACATCCGATGAAAAGTGCAACTCAAAACTAGGCCGGAGAGATAAACAAACACAATGCCTAATCGAGGTTGCCGGGTCTTTTAATTAGATGTGACTGAGTCTCTTTACCCATTTGCCCATTTATTCTTTTCATTAACATGAAAGCTCGGTCTTTTACTCTTTTGAAAACGTGAGATGATCTATTTACTTTCTTTTATTACAAAAAGAGTTTCATTTTTGGTCTTTTGAAAACATAAGGTGGCCCATTTGCTCTTTTGTGTCAAAAAGTAGTTTTCATTTATCCTTTTATTTCATTTGAGACATATAAAAAGAGGGTTGGCCTATTTGCTTATTTTTACTTTTATCATGAAGAGATCTATTTGGTTTAAGCTCTTGTTCTTTTAAAACATGTGCAACGTAAAGCTCCTTTGATTTGCCCATTTGTTGCCCTCATGATGAAGCATCCTTTTAATCGGCTCTCTTATCTTTTAAAGGGTGTGCAACGTGGTTCTATTCGTGATTCGGCGCCACTCCATTAGACTTTGGGGGTTTCTTTTAAGGGAGGAGGAGGACCCTTGCCGATTCGACCTTCATGGCAAAAATTCGGCAGCATCTCCCCTTACCTCGGTTGGTAGGGGGAGAGCACGGTACACACCCACCAAAATGGAGGTAGTACCAAAAGAGAGGGCGTATGTCGAATAAAGACATAAGCCTAGTGGCACATGGAACCAACCCCCAAGGCAAGTCTTCGGTGGGGGTGGGTATCACCATGACCACACAAATACTGATCGGTAGATGAAGCATGTGCGGGCCCATATGCCCGGGCATAGACATCACGTTGTCCAACCCGGGTTTAAATGGGCTTCTCATTGGTCCATTGTCCATTTCTTTGGCCCGAACCATGTGAAGCATGGTTTAACTTCCATGGCCCAGCCAAGGGTGAGGGCTGACTGCCGATTCGGCAGGCCTGTTCAAGGCTGCCGAATCAGAAGGCCACCCACAGGGCTGATCAGCTGAAACCCTTCTTTTGTGGGCAAAGAGCCAACACCTTTGAAGTTGGTCTCACCCATGTGAGGGGCGGTCTTGGGCCCAAAGGCAGGCTTATTGGGTTGTCCATTATAGGTGCTAAGTATGGGGGCATGAGCATTGGGTGCTCAACCCTTGGCTTGCAAATGGACATCCCCTTAAGCATAAGATCCCTTAATGGGCCATCTAGAGCCATGGAAACCTGAAACTTAGATAGGCCAAAACATGGGTTTAAAGGGTCTTTTACAAGGAGGTGCTAAACAAGAGGCATGAGTATTGAGTACTCGACCCCCCCTTGGCTAGCAAATTGAAGACATTTCCAAGGCAAAATGCACATTTGGGGGCGGTTCCAACAGTGCAAACCTGAACCATTAAGGGGCCAAAACAGAGGGTTTAATGGGCTCAATTTCATGCAATGCCAAGCTTTAAGCATGGGCATTAATTGCCCAACTCATTTGCTAGCAAAGGGGCATGCCCCCAAGGTGAAATGCACCTAAATGGACCATTCTAACAGTGAAAATCTGCGGTTTTAGAGGGTCAAAACAGAGGGTTTAAAAGGCTCTTTTGCAAAGAGGTGCTAAACAAGAAGGCATGAGCATTAATTGCTCAACCTCTTGGCTAGCCAATGGGGTATGTTCTAAGGGTGGAAAAGCACACAAATGGGTCTTTTAAGCATCAAAACTGAACCCTTAAGGGGGAAAAACAGTGAGGAAAACCTCACAATCCCTTAGGGAAAAACATGGGAAACTTGCTCTTTAGGAGGCCCAAACAAGGCCCACTAAACCCCATCCTCCCAAGACCTCATTTATTGAGGCATGGAGGGGTATGGGGGTCTCATGTATTCTCTTTGGGATGAGAGGAAGTCCACCATGTAAAAGATGGCTCCTCAACATCCCGTAGCTCTTGGTAGCACCAAAAACAAAAGAAGGGATTTAAAACCCATGCACACACAAGAGGGGGAGAAGAGGGCAATAAATGTATGGAAATGACATTTGCATCTAAAGGAATAAAAGGACACAAGGTGCTCTTTTCTATTGTTAAGAAGAAGAGAGGGAGTACAAAAGATGAAAGAATAAAGGAAAGGGGGGAAGGGGATCCCACGCCACCCCACTTATCTCTTCACTCTTTCTCCCCTCACATGATGGGACTACACATCAAGATGGCACTCTCTCTCTTTCTCTTTCTCTTCCTCTCTTCCTTTCTATTCACCTTTTCTTCTTCTCTCTTGCAAAGGGTCTTCACGGGTTGGCACTTGGAGGGAAAGAAGTTGCAGCAGCAGCCGATGGAGGAGGAAGAAAACCAGCTCTTCTTTTTTTCTCTTCTGCCCCGAAACCCCTCAGCCAGGCCTCTCCCTTCTCCCTTCCGCCAGAAACCTTTTCAGCCCTCTTCTGCTTCTTAGAAAACTCTAGAAAATCACCTAAAAGGGCCCCAGCCAGCCCCCTGCCCCACTACCTGCGCAGGCCACCTTTATACCATTTTTGGCAAGGTGTTGCCATGGCTTAAGCTCACCCCCAACTTTTGCATGGGGTGAGATATGCCTTGTAAGTGGGCCTCATATGGCCTTGCGGGTGTGGGCTAAGTGGGATGAGACATTTCTCATGTTCTTTTGCATGTGGCGGAATTGGGCCGGCCTGATGGGCCCAATAGCAGATTTAGGTGTCCACAAATGCCCCCCCCCCCCCGTGGGTGGTGCGAGAGGACACGCGAAGCGACATCCGCGGGTGCACTGTAGCTCGTTTAACTATTTACACTGATACAAGCAGGTCTTTGGACTTGTTGCTGCATCAGTGGTCTGATAGTCTATTCGGGATCTTTTGCTTCTGTTTGATGATGTCGTCTGCGGATGACGGACGCATGTTCCTCTTGTTGGGCTGCTGAGGGCTCTATTCCTTTGAAATTTCCTTTTTTGTGCGGGGCCAAAGCGATTTGGCGAAATCCGGGCGATTCGGCAGGGTGCTTTGGCTGGCCAGGGGGGTGTCGATTCGGAGACCCCCCTGCTCGATTCGGCGGGCTCGCGGCTTGGGCTAGCCCAGGGGCGGTTAAGGCGCTGGACCGGCGCAGTTCGGGGTTCACGGACCGGTTCGGCTCGTGCGAACCGGGGCGCGCGGTTCGCGCTTCTTCCCCCCCTTTTCCCTCAAAAGGCGCGCCGCGCCTCCTTCATCTTCCTCGCTTCTTCTCTCTTCTCTCTTCTCGTCTCTTTCTCCTCTCCTTCCCCTGTCGCAGAGGGGAGCACATACAGGCGGTGGCGCGGTGGTGTGCAGCAGGCGTCGGCGGCGCGGCGAAGCAGCAGCGGCGGAAGGGCTGTGGAAGACGCGGCGACGACGAGCAGCCTTCGGCGGTGCCGGGCGAGCTCCATCGGCGAGGAGGAGAGCGGTGAGGTTTCTTGGCGGTTCGGGGGCCGCGGCGAAGGCGGCGGCCGATCTCGCTCCTGCTTCGAGCAGGTGTCGTGCTCACGGCGGCGAGCGGGCATGGTCGGCGACGAGGGGCGCGGCGGCTAGCGGGGCACTCGGCGGTTCCGGCGGGGCTGGTGTACCGGGCCTTCAAAGGCGACGAACGGTGGTGACTCCGGGGTAGGACGCCGGTGAGGGAACCGATCCATTTACAGGGGGTACGACGCCTTAGAGTAGCTTCAGTGGGGCCCGGAGCCTCTTGTAGGGCCGTGAGAGAGCTTTTCTAGACCGGGATATCTTTTACTGACGGGGGCCCATTTAGAGTTGGCGGGGCGCCCCTCTTGTGCCTTTTCGTTCACATATCGCCACCTCGAATGGTGGGGCCTCAGGAGGGTAGCGATGACTTAGCACCGCTTTAGCGAGGCCCAGGTCTCCACGGGGTCGGAGAGGACGTTTTAGGTCCGCGATTCTATTGGTTTTTTTTCTTGGTGGAGGCCCGACTCGAATCGGCGGGGCTCCCATCGGTACGGTTCCCTTTCTCCGCGCTCAGATTCTGAATGGAGGGTCCCTCGACTGCGGCCAGGCACTGGGCCACTCCTCCCTACAGGCTAGTCCTTCGGGATGGCTGTGGCTCCCGGAGAGCCATTTGACATGCTTGCATGTCTTTGTTTGGGGCCATCTCGCCTTAGTGCGTGGATGAGTACCCATTGAACCCCCCCTTTGCACGCTTGACAAGGGGAGGTGATGCCGAAATTTTCTCTGATTTGTGTGCTTGTTTGCTCTATTGACATGGTCTCTTTTCCTATTGTAGGAACCATGGCTGCTCAACCCTCTACTGCCAATGCAGACCATTTGGAGGACATCCCGCTATTATCGTGGGAGGACTTCCCAAGGCTGGACCCAGGCCACGACCGGATAGCTATGATGGCCGACTCTTCTGATGATGAAGCTAGCACAATGGATGAGTCGATGTTGCATGTCAATCCGACGTCCATTTCATTTGTTCGCCGTGAGGGTTACAAAGCTGATTACCCAAAGGACAAACATATGTTGCTGTTTCTGGATTCTTATGCTCCCGGTGGCAGAAAGGATAGTCTCGTGACCCGAGACGTGGAAGCAGGCATTTTGGAAGAGAGAGACAGTTTAGCCAACTGTGTTCCCCGTTCCGAGCCTAGCTATCTACCGGATCGGTGAATCTCAGCGGCGAGCCGCTGTTCTGAAGTTAGGGGATTTGAATCCGGCAGACAATCGGCTCACCCGAGCCCCCACTTTTACCCCGGCCAGGTGGGATAACTCAGCGGGTCGTGTGAATAAGGAGAAGTCATCCTTTGGGCTATTTTTGTGTCCGCTGAAGTGGGGCTACAGAGATGAGCCCTTTCTCTTAGATTGTCTGGCTATTCGGTTTAAGCACCAGCTAGCCGCCGGTTGGTTCGGAGATTTGAGAGTGGCCGACGCTCATCACTTCCGTTCTTTTGTAGTGGAAGCTGTTGAATTCGTGCTCCACCACTATGCACCGATACTGACGACCGCGGGGGTATATCTGTCACGTCCCGTCATTTAATATATCTACAAATGCTGGAACGTAAGCTAACGAGAAATCAAGAGTAAAACTGAACTAATTGAACATTAAATTTGCTCAGAGGCTTCACTAAATAAAAATTATTATTCACCATTCAATAGGTGTTACATGGTTCTTGATTTACATTGTAAAAAAATAAAATGCCACCATGGTTGGTCTCTCCACACACATATCCCGATGTCCTGCCTTTTAGAACTGCAGATACCTGAAAAAGTAGGATTTGGTGAGCTAACTAGCCCAGTAGGATTCAAATTCTCAAATCAAAGGATTAAATTGTATGATGATCAAGGAAAAGACTTGACTGATATCAAAGATGAACAAACAAGTATCTTAACATGATAGTGAAATTGGAACAGTAGTACTGAAATACAAAATGTGCTCAGGAATTCACAGTGAATCTCATAGTCTGGTTCATATATAAATTCTCACAGGATAGGTAACATGATGACCATAATCAAACAGGTATTGATGCAATGCCAAACATCCCGACAATCCTTTATCATTCTGCGCGGCCCGTAAATGAATTTGGGTGCTCCTCCCAGGACTGGACCAACCCTATTTGCACAGGCATAATAATCATGTGGGGTCCAAGGACCCAATAAATGCCATCATCATCAATTAATCATATCTCACAAGGTGTTCAAGCATTTGAACTCTCAAGATATCAAGTAATATGAACTTAGTTACCGAATACAGGAGAATGGACTCAACGGAGTACCATTCGTAGTTGACAACTTCAAGGATAATTTAAGGGTGAGTAAGGTACATTAAGAGGGTAATATTTATAGTGGAATGACAGTAGATACCAAGGAAATTAAGGGGGTAACTTGGTAGGTTAATAGAGTGAAGTTTAAGCAAGGATTCGCACATGAAAAAGTGCTGAAATCCAAGGCAGGGCAATAGCTGTCGACAGCCAGGAAGGGGCTGTCGACAGATGGCTACAGATAGAGCTCAGGTTTGCTGGCTCTGTGTGTATCTGTCGATAGCAACAATGGATCTGTCGACAGATCCACACAGTCCAGAAACCTGGAGTTCTGGAAGGCATGCGCCTGTCGACAGCTTTGGGCTGGCTGTCGACAGGTAGCTGCAGAACTTCTAGAAATGATGTTTAAATCCGATCTAAACATCCTAATTATAGAACCTATAAACCAAGACATGTTTTATATCAAATGGAAGAGTCTAATTGGTGTTCTCATAGTGGTTTATAAGATAAACAATCGAGATGGAACAAGAGATTTACGATTCAAGCTTGTCTAGCTAGAAGTTAACATGACGTAGCACTGGAAGAATGGCCCTTATAACAAGGGTTAGATGGAAAAATTCCCACAAGATAAACACTAAAACTCAAGGTATTTAAGGGTCTAAATCAAGGTTTGAGGTACAAACCTCCAAATGGAAAGTAATCACCCTATTCTGAAAATATGGTGACTTCTAGCAAGACTCTATAACATGTACAAAGACCAAGGGTGGAAGAAGAAGATAGAAATCAGTTTTTAGAGTAGAACAATATTTTTCTTCTCCCAACAAGAATGTAGTTACCATAACTGGAAGAAAAATAGAAAAACTTTAGGTATAGTATCTTGTCTACTTATCAATAAACTCCTTGTCATGTGTGTAGGACAGAACTGAATTAGAGGGAGATGTATCCTACACTTATACATGGACTTCTTAACATGAAGGAAGTATAAGAACAAGAAGAAAGAGGATCATTAAGAAGGAGTCCTATAATGCATAAGAACTCAATGGTAACAAGGTAATCAAGCAAGCTTACTGAATTCCATGCCTTATGGGATCAAGACCGATGCTTTAACTCCAAGGCTTAGAAAAGAAGGAGATTTACAAGTTGATGGTCACAAGAATGAATTCTACTAATACCTACTTAAGTTCAACAAAAGGAATTTCCTCAATTCACAGAACAAGACATGTTCGGAAGAGATGAACTCATATCTCTTAAAATGGTTTCCAAGGTTGGAAAACAAGTATATATATGTGGACATGAACTTTTAACAAAGGCAAGATACAAGGATTGAGAAGAGAATAGAGAATAGAATCCTACCAATACATAAGATTATAATTAAAAATATGAGTGTTGATTAGCAACCATATGAACTCAACAGTACAGAAGTAATCAAACAAGCTGACTAACTCCCATGTTCTCATGAGGTCAAGATGGCTATTGAATTCCAAGACTCAGTAAGGAAGGGGAAATAGAAGATAGTGATCAAAGATTGAATCCTACCTTACTGAAGGGTAAAGTTGCAGGTATTCCTGACGAAGATCCTACACCCAACAAGAGAAGTGTTTTCCCTCTTCAGCGTGGATGATGTGTCAGCTTGTTCATCTTAAGCGTAGCAGTTACAGTAGCAATATGAACAGAAAGGGAAGTAATTGCAGGTGCAACGGCAACAGCTCTCAACAGCAACTCAAGTAGCTCCTCCAACAGCACCTCCAGCAGCAAGGAGCAAGAAAGACAAGAACAGGGCAAGAACAAGGGGTGTGGAAAGATACATAGGAGGGGAGAGGAGTGGCTCTTATAGCCCAACCAAACTCCCATGCGTGAGGACACCTACCCCCGACAGGTGTAACAGTAAAACCTCGTTGGTTTTTACTGTTAACACATGGATCAGGCACTCAACCACACACCCACACGTCGGCCATCAACGTGTAAGGCGTTTAGCTACTGATGACATGGGCTTGCGTAGCCCAAAGTACGCCATTAGATAAATCCCAGAAATTGTTTACGTAAATGAGCTAAAATTCAGCTGGTCCATTATATTTGATGTAAACATATCCAAACGAAGTCCATTTGTATTGAAATTTCAACCATAAGCTAATGTTATGATTTTACAAATTATGGTGATTTTTACTTAATTTTTAGATTTTATTTTACACTAGGTGAAAAATCACCCGAAAAATAGTCACGTCGACTTATTCTCAACGTCCGTACGCCAAAAAATTTGGATATTTATATTTCCAAGATCCCCTCATTTTTCTGGAAATTATGATGTTCTCGGATTTTTATTTCGTTATCGTTTTCCGGTGTCGCCCTGTGGGAGCGTGCACGTCCGAGTACGACACTAGGGAAACGTTCATTAATGCTAAACACTCCTAAATATCAATTAATTCAATTTAAGAATAATGGTTAAGTCTAATAACCTTATTTTTCAAGTTTTTCAGCTAAAATAAAAAAGTTCGGGGTGTTACAACTCTCCCACACTAAAAAGAGTTTGGTCCTCCAAACTTCTTGACTAGTTTGGATGGATCACAAAGATGTAAGTTTTCAGTCTTTGAAATTTTATCTAATCTAGATTAGTTTCACCAATCCCATCATGATTATTATGCCATACGATGTTTACACTCTCTATATAATCATATCATCGTTAGTTGATGGGGATCGAAATATTAGCATCTTTAGATATTAAAGAGCCATGTTGTGATTATGGGTTCAATTAGATACAAACTACACTATGTTTTTTATCACTGGCAGTAGCATATCATACTTAAAGTCTCCCCCACTAAGGAATAACCTTACTCCTTAGAGAGTTATGTAAATACATATTTCCTTGGGGAGGGTAATAAAGTATGACAAGAATGATGAGTGTGAAGAATATAGAGATAGACAACAATGATTTTATTTCTCACATAAGGTTTCTATTATAGAACTCCATAATCAGCCTTTCAAAATTACATTGATTGACAAAACTTACCAAGTTTTGTCATGCTATAGCAACTAAATTCAAGCACTTCTCGCTATACTCCAGTCCTATTGACTTTTACATAAAGATTACTTCTAATAACTTCAGTCCATTCCCCTTATGGCTTAAGGTCTTCCCGGACTCTTGTCTTTGTCCTAGGGTGATTTGGACAATTGGAGATTCGATGCTGTAAACTGCCACACCTCAAACATGCTCCTATTCTCCACCAGCAGTTCTCTTTGACATGGCCTGGCATGTGACAACACGTACAAACTTCCTTAGGTTGTGCCTTAAGGTTCGCTGGCTTGTTGGCCTTCTTGGTCTTTTTGTTCTTTTTGCTTCGCTTCATCTTCTGTTTGCCAGCTATTTCTCTATTATTGGGGAGAATTGTCTTCTTCTGTACAGACACTGTAATATTCACTGTTTCTTGAGAGTTTGAATTACTAATGCTCTTATACAGTTTCATTTTTCCTTGGTCATCAACGGGAACTACCTGCTCTAAGGACTGAGCAAGGTTGTCCATTGCTTGTTGAATCTCTTTCCATTGTGTTTCTTCTCCCATTACGCTGGCTGAGCAAACAAATTTAAGTTTAGTTAGTCAATCATGTGATTTAAAACTCAACTTTTCTAATTCATACTATTAATACAATTGTTACAGTATGTATCTAATTATTTGATACATTAATCTCTATGATGATGTCTTTCCTTGTAGGATTTTGAGATATAACAAATGGTTTATGTTGTGTTCTTGGTTTTGATATAAGCAAAATATAATAAATATTTAAACAAGTCTTTTATACTATAAGAAAGTTCATAAGGTCAAAAAGGCCTATTAAGTGTGTTGACCCAGGTTACTTCTTAGGTTGACACTTCATGGAGATTAGATTAACACTATAGTTAAGTTTCTAATTAATACTTAGAAAAAGATACGGCTTGAGGTTAAGTCCAAATGGAGATTAGATTGACTCTACTCATATGTGAGGTTGACATTAAGATACTCCAAGACCAATTCTACATGATGGATAGTTAATCAAAACTGTACTCACCTGATTTAGGTCAATTCTAGAAAACATGGAGTTGATTTTTCTAAAACTTTCCTATTGGCCCAAGTCAAATTGTTTGGACAAGTTGACATACCATGTTACAGATTAGTTGAAGCAAAACTTTGGGATTTAACTTAACGTTAAGATAATTGATTCTTCTGTTATAGTCGGAAAAAGAATTTCATGAGTTCAAGTCTATAGAGGATGTAATTGGAAGTTCAAGGAGTCATCTCACTAAGTCCAATTTCTAGTGCAAAATATTTGCATATCCCTGCATTTCTTCAAAAATTTCCCTTAGTTGGATTTTTCTTACTTTTCTTCTTCACTAATTTGTTTGGTAGTCTACTCCAATAGAAGTAAACAAATTCAATCTTACACTGTGTATATAAGGTTTGTGAGATTTAAAACAATCTTAAAATTTGGAGTCATCAATTGTGTGAGTGTTCCACACATTTGAGTTATTAAAGAATCTTACTTGGTTTAGTGTAAATGATGATTTAATGATTCATCTCAGTGGTATAATAATTTAGAATCTAAGAAAATTGGAAAGTCAACGGAAGAATATATCACGGGAATAATCATGAAATTTATATGATCTATTGAACCATTCATTTTCTAATTCTTATTTAGAGTTGGATATAATAACATATCAATGCAAATGTCATTTTGACGTAAATTAAGGGATGAACAGGTTTGACTTTTCCTTCAGTAGAAGAGATCTCCCTTGGAGAAGTCATATGTGTGTTTATCATTTTTCACCGGACCTTGAATTTTTATCATTCTACTAGGTTTACTTGAATTATGAAATTTTTAGGTACGCCAAATTGTGAGAAATTAGATAGACGCTATTTTGATGGAATCGTAAAAATTGTGTTTTTCTTCTTCGGTGGGAGAGTTGACTTTTTATTGGTAAGAGTTATGATTTTTCTGATATTTTTATTGGATTCAAATGGGGGGTACTTCCTTATTTACATGTAATATCTTAAGTAAATGTATAACATTTACTTAAATGATATGGAATGGAATGTAATGATATGGAATGGAATGTAAATAAGGTATGAGTTCCAGTTCTACAGAGTGCCTGCTGACTCTTCTAACTGACTGAAGAAGGACCAGTTCATCACAGACTGATGTCTGTCGACAGCTAGAAAGTGGCTGTCGACAGATAGCAACAGACAGAGCAAGATTTTTCTGGTTCTGAGGGTATCTGTCGACAGCTAGGGAGTGGCTGTCGACAGTTACTGTCAGTTCTGCATTTCTGGTTTCTGGAAGCATGTTACCTGTCGACAGGTAAATGCTGGCTGTCGACAGGTGTCATCTAAACTTCCAGGAATCTTGAAAAACTACCATAGAAAATTCTACCAAGTGTTCCTATGAATCTTTACATGATTGACAACATCAAAAGAGTTTTGTTTCTAGTTCTAAACACCACTTTCCATGAGGGAAACAAGTAGAATAATAGGGATATATTATGGCATGAAAATCTAAGAAAAGATGACAGCTAGGAGTGCAACACTTCCTGACAACATTTTCTTGCTTCTAATAGGATGAGTTTCATA
Organism: Colocasia esculenta; assembly: GCA_014218235.1. Lineage (NCBI taxonomy): Eukaryota > Viridiplantae > Streptophyta > Magnoliopsida > Alismatales > Araceae > Colocasia > Colocasia esculenta. The sequence goes on along the minus strand of CM024763.1, from coordinate 129,253,071 downwards.
GTATGCTTGAGTCATAACATAAACTTTAGCTAAAACATGGTTACAAGAAATAGAACAACACATCTATGGTTGTTTCAAGTGTGTATACATGGTAAACACTTTAATTATGAAGTTCTTGTGTAGGAATAAGAAGCAAGAATAAAAGAAAGAAGGAATCCTCTAAATTTTCATTTCATACTCAATACAATCTATATCCAACTATACTTATCTAGCTTAACCTCAGGCTTTCTACCCATCCTCACAGGTTATCCCTAGGTTTATCGAACTAATGCTCTGATACCATTCTGTCACGTCCCGTCATTTAATATATCTACAAATGCCGGAACGTGAGCTAACGAGAAATCAAGAGAAAAACTGAACTAATTGAACATTAAATTTGCTCAGAGGCTTCACTAAATAAAAATTATTATTCACCATTCAATAGGTGTTACATGGTTCTTGATTTACATTGTAAAAAAATAAAATGCCACCATGGTTGGTCTCTCCACACACATATCCGGATGTCCTGCCTTTTAGAACTGCAAATACCTGAAAAAGTATGATTTGGTGAGCTAACTAGCCCAGTAGGATTCAAATTCTCAAATCAAAGGATTAAATTGTATGATGATCAAGGAAAAGACTTGACTGATATCAAAGATGAACAAACAAGTATCTTAACATGATAGTGAAATTGGAATAGTAGTACTGAAATACAAAATGTGCTCAGGAATTCACAGTGAATCTCATAGTCTGGTTCATATATAAATTCTCACAGGATAGGTAACATGATGACCATAATCAAACAGGTATTGATGCAATGCCAAACATCCCGACAATCCTTTATCATTCTGCGCGGCCCGTAAATGAATTTGGGTGCTCCTTCCAGGACTGGACCAACCCTATTTGCACAGGCATAATAATCATGTGGGGTCCAAGGACCCAATAAATGTCATCATCATCAATTAATCATATCTCACAAGGTGTTCAAGCATTTGAACTCTCAAGATATCAAGTAATATGAACTTAGTTACCGAATACAGGAGAATGGACTCAACGGAGTACCATTCGTAGTTGACAACTTCAAGGATAATTTAAGGGTGAGTAAGGTACATTAAGAGGGTAATATTTATAGTGGAATGACAGTAGATACCAAGGAAATTAAGGGGGTAACTTGGTAGGTTAATAGAGTGAAGTTTAAGCAAGGATTCGCACATGAAAAAGTGCTGAAATCCAAGGCAGGGCAATAGCTGTCGACAGCCAGGAAGGGGCTGTCGACAGATGGCTACAGATAGAGCTCAGGTTTGCTGGCTCTGTGTGTATCTGTCGACAGCAACAATGGATCTGTCGACAGATCCACACAGTCCAGAAACCTGGAGTTCTGGAAGGCATGCGCCTGTCGACAGCTTTGGGCTGGCTGTCGACAGGTAGCTGCAGAACTTCTAGAAATGATGTTTAAATCCGATCTAAACATCCTAATTATAGAACCTATAAACCAAGACATGTTTTATATCAAATGGAAGAGTCTAATTGGTGTTCTCATAGTGGTTTATAAGATAAACAATCGAGATGGAACAAGAGATTTACGATTCAAGCTTGTCTAGCTAGAAGTTAACATGACGTAGCACTGGAAGAATGGCCCTTATAACAAGGGTTAGATGGAAAAATTCCCACAAGATAAACACTAAAACTCAAGGTATTTAAGTCTCTAAATCAAGGTTTGAGGTACAAACCTCCAAATGGAAAGTAATCACCCTATTCTGAAAATATGGTGACTTCTAGCAAGACTCTATAACATGTACAAAGACCAAGGGTGGAAGAAGAAGATAGAAATCAGTTTTTAGAGTAGAACAATATTTTTCTTCTCCCAACAAGAATGTAGTTACCATAACTGGAAGAAAAATAGAAAAACTTTAGGTATAGTATATTGTCTACTTATCAACAAACTCCTTGTCATGTGTGTAGGACAGAACTGAATTAGAGGGAGATGTATCCTACACTTATACATGGACTTCTTAACATGAAGGAAGTATAAGAACAAGAAGAAAGAGGATCATTAAGAAGGAGTCCTATCAATGCATAAGAACTCAATGGTAACAAGGTAATCAAGCAAGCTTACTGAATTCCATGCCTTATGGGATCAAGACCGATGCTTTAACTCCAAGGCTTAGAAAAGAAGGAGATTTACAAGTTGATGGTCACAAGAATGAATTCTACTAATACCTACTTAAGTTCAACAAAAGGAATTTCCTCAATTCACAGAACAAGACATGTTCGGAAGAGATGAACTCATATCTCTTAAAATGGTTTCCAAGGTTGGAAAACAAGTATATATATGTGGACATGAACTTTTAACAAAGGCAAGATACAAGGATTGAGAAGAGAATAGAGAATAGAATCCTACCAATACATAAGATTATAATTAAAAATATGAGTGTTGATTAGCAACCATATGAACTCAACAGTACAGAAGTAATCAAACAAGCTGACTAAATCCCATGTTCTCATAAGTTCAAGATGGCTATTGAATTCCAAGACTCAGTAAGGAAGGGGAAATAGAAGATAGTGATCAAAGATTGAATCCTACACCTTACTGAAGGCTAAAGTTGCAGGTATTCCTGACGAAGATCCTACACCTAGCAAGAGAAGTGTTTTCCCTCTTCAGCGTGGATGATGTGTCAGCTTGTTCATCTTAAGCGTAGCAGTTACAGTAGCAATATGAACAGAAAGGGAAGTAATTGTAGGTGCAACGGCAACATCTCTCAACAGCAACTCAAGTAGCTCCTCCAACAGCACCTCCAGCAGCAAGGAGCAAGAAAGACAAGAACAGGGCAAGAACAAGGGGTGTGGAAAGATACATAGGAGGGGAGAGGAGTGGCTCTTATAACCCAACCAAACTCCCATGCGTGAGGACACCTACCCCCTGCAGGTGTAACAGTAAAACCTCGTTGGTTTTTACTGTTAACACATGGATCATGCACTCAACCACACACCCACACGTCGGCCATCAACGTGTAAGGCGTTTAGCTACTGGTGACATGGGCTTGCGTAGCCCAAAGTACGCCATTAGATAAATCCCAGAAATTGTTTACGTAAATGAGCTAAAATTCAGCTGGTCCATTATATTTGATGTAAACATATCCAAACGAAGTCCATTTGTATTGAAATTTCAACCATAAGCTAATGTTATGATTTTACAAATTATGGTGATTTTTACTTAATTTTTAGATTTTATTTTACACTAGGTGAAAAATCACCCGAAAAATAGTCACGTCGACTTATCCTCAACGTCCGTACGCCAAAAATTTGGATATTTATATTTCCAAGATCCCCTCATTTTTCTGGAAATTATGATGTTCTCGGATTTTTATTTCGTTATCGTTTTCCGGTGTCGCCCTGTGGGAGCGCGCACGTCCGAGTACGACACTAGGGAAACGTTCATTAATGTTAAACACTCCTAAATATCAATTAATTCAATTTAAGAATAATGGTTAAGTCTAATAACCTTATTTTTCAAGTTTTTCAGCTAAAATAAAAATGTTCGGGGTGTTACAATATCACAACATATTTGAGTCCCGCTATCGGTACCCCTTGTCTAAGGGTCTTTGCTGTGGGCTGGCAGAGGTCTTCATCCCGGAATTCAACACTTTTTATACGGCTGAAGGGGATACCTCTTTAGACATGTGGAGTCTGCACCAGCTGACCGGACTGCCTATTGACGAAGAGCCTTACGAGGAGATTTGTCTCTCCGATCTGCTGAAAGATAGGACTGATGGCGAAGGCCAGTATTCTATGGGGTTCTCATACAGATTTCTGATGAAGGCATACCATCACCTCAGCCTCACCTGTCGTGCTGGGCGAGCCCAAAAGAAGGGAGAATGGAAGAAGATCAGCCTCCATGTGTGGTTGACTTATTTCTTTTCGACCCAGCAGTGCTACGAAGACTTTGCTTGTGCAGGTGTGGCTGTTGCCAGGAGGAACTCGGGTCGGCAGAAGGTGACCCTTCCAGAGTCAATTCTCAAAGGCCGGCTTTCAGGACCAAACCCGACCAATGCTGATCCGCACACCCACTGTGCGGCCTATTTAGCATACTGGCTCTGCTCTTTCGCTTTGCCAGTGGGTGACGAGACCATTCTCTGCCCGGAAGTTATATACCCCGCTTGCCATATGGCTTGGGGGACAAAGCTGTCTCTGTGCCCGGCCGCCCTCTGTCTGGTGTATCGGGCCCTTGGTGAGCTGCACCATCATTCTATTCCTCGGCAGCACCGAGTGATTGGTCCCTGGCACTTTATCAGTGCGTGGGCATGCAGCCTATTCCCGGAGTTTGCTCCAAGGTCCCTTCAGTCTCCTCGATTGTTTCCGAGGATGTTAGAGTTTGCCAGTGCAGAGCCCCATTCTACCACTGACCAGCTTTTTGAGATCCGGGGGAAGCTCACCAACATTCCAACTGATTCCCCCGGGACTATTCATTTCTGGCACCTGGCCAGCCACACCAGCCCGCTGACTAACCGCTATCGAGAATGCACAGACAGTGTGGTGGAAGGGTATATACATCTGTTCAGTGGCCAGAGGCTGATGAGTTCACTATTGGAGCCCGAGCTTAGAGACTGGGCCTTGTCTATTCGGCTGAGCGTGCTGACATTTCGTCGGGGAAGCATTTTCTACTTGGAGCCTTACTATCCGTTTCGGTTCAGCCGAAATTTCGGATATGATCAGCATATTCCCCTTTCAGCAAAGTTCGATGTGTCTGCTCGGGCCGTGGCGGGAGCTCCAATTGTAATGCAGGCCCGTAAATGGTGGGACTTTTTCCATCGGTTCGACCCGTCCACCTTTCGGGTACCCATGCCTGGCCGCACCCCTCGCGTCACAGCTGAATATGTTAAATGGTGGAATGCCCGCACTGGTTTTTATCGGGCTTGTAAAGCTGAGTGTTGGGATGTAGCAGAGCGCCAGATCCTAAGACTACAAGCTCAGCCGGCTATTGACATTGACAAGGACCACCTGATGCGGTTAAAATCCAACGATAAGAGGGCTGTTGATCGCTATATGGCGGCGAGGGCGGCCGCCAAACAAAAGGGCTCTTCTCCTTCGCTGACCCTTCCCAAGGTCGCAGAGGACAAATTTTCGGCGATCCTTCGGCGCCTTTGCGGTGTCAATTCAGAACGGCTGGCCGTAGCGCAGCCGTGGCCGCTTGAGGAGGCTCGTCCGGCCGTGGTATCTCAAAGTGGGGAGGTTGACACTACCTTCCCTTACAGAACATTTCAGACACGGCCTGATCTTGACCATTCTCGATATGAGCACACCTCGTGGCTGTTCGTACTGCTCCATTCGCATAACTTGACTGTTGAAGCAGATTATGAAGTGATTCTGGAGCAAGAACTCCATGCAGCTTTTCATTATGCAGACGGCTGGGGGATGGACGCCCTTAGCCTTTACTATTTTCTGTCTTCAATTGGCCGAGGCGACTTGGCCATTTTCACTGAGGACTGTTGCAAAATCAACGATGTATCCTGGTTGATTCGCGAGGCAGCTACCTGGGCCCGACAGAGCGTGCACACCTATTGGCCCTTAAGTCACTTTTATACCGGCACAGCAGGTATATGTTCCCTTCTTTAGAGTCCATTGCCTCTTGTTCTTTTGCCACGCTTTTAACCTCTTATCTCTTTGCTCAGATCTCTCGGCCAGAGACCGGCGACGGAGATACCATGAGCTCATAATGAAGGTGAAGAAGCCAGTATATTTTGCTAACGAGAAGATTCTTTTCCGTCCCGTTGTAGAGAAACCACCAAAGCGGAAATCTAGCATGGCAGCCAGTATTGCTAAGGCTAAACGAGCCTCGAAGAAGAAGAGGGAGGAAGTTCCTCCAGAACCAAGCTCCACTGAGGGTCCTCCAATACCCTCATTTGAGGAATTCTCCCAGCAACAAGAGCACACCGCTTCCTCAGGTAGTGGTTGACTCATGCTACTTCTATTTCGCTATTGTCTTTTCACTTTGCCTTTTCATTGACTATAGACGACATCACTCCGGTGACCAAAGATTTTGTTGCGGAGGAGAACTCCCCAGTGCCATCTACTGCGCCCTCCAGTGCACCTTCCCCTCCAATGGCAGGTTAGGGTTATGGCAGGATCACAATTTTGAGTTACTTGTAGGGCCATCTCTTGTCCTTTTGTTTCTTAAAGTGTGCTAATTTTTGCCATTGTTATCAGCTGCAGCTGCCGTCTCTTCTCAGGCCAAGGCTGCGGGCAAACGTCCGGCCAAGAAGAGCGTAGCTCGGAGGGTTAAGAAGCCATCTGGTCCTTCCCGCACAAGCAGTCGTGCTGCCGGGAGACTGGCCCTTCTGAAAATTCGTCAAGGCAGTCGTGCTACTTTACCAGAGGAGTCGCAGAGCCCGGTCACTATTTCCTCTGACAGTTCCTCGAAAGAGGACGATGCTCGCACTCCATCTTCCTCAAGCACGAGTCTCTCCCTTGAGCGAAGCCCATTGAAAGGGTTGAAGAGGGAAAGAATTTTTGGGCTGGACGACATAGGGGAGGATTCCGATAGCAGCGTGGGGCAATCCCCTGTTGCCGGCACAGGCTCAGACATTGCTGCTTCCCCTGAGCTCACCTTTGTAAGCACTAGTCTCTTGCTTTTGCGGGGTAGGCCTTTCTGTACACAATCAGCTTACAAAGCCCCTTCTGATCCTATGCAGGACTTTGAATATGATCAAGACGTCCCCACATCCGAGTTTTCGCCGACAGCTGGCGTTGATCTCATAGACATTGAGAGAACCGAACCCGACCTTTCATTAGCTCCTGACGTGCCTCATGTGGCTGAAGAGACCACGCTCGATGGAGGAGAGAACTTCTCTCAAGCTTCTTTTGGTGATCTGTCTGGGTCTTCTTTTCAAGCGCCAACCAGTTTACTTGCCTCCACCTCTCCTGATGAAGGGATGATCATCTCTGGGGCAATCACTATTCCAGCCATGGTAAACGATGCACGCGGCCTCTCTTTAACCAGTGTCGGTGTCTCTTCGGCTGAGCTGCCCTCTTGCTCGAGAGAGGTGGACGCGGGTTTGTGGGCAGATATAGATGCCCAAGTGGACTTTCAAGTGCCAGACGTCACCACCTCCGGGGACATTTTACAGTCTGACGCCATGGTCCAGCAGCAATTATCTGGGCTACGTTTGATGGTACAGCAAAACCCAAACGTGCGCTATGAGATGGTAAAGTCTGTTACAGACCAAATGACTGGAGTGCTCGTCACCATGGGGTGTCCTTTGACCGACTGGGCGCGCCGGGTCACTTTACTGCTGAAATTTATGAAGTGTCGCGCTTACCTCCAGCATGAACTACCCAATCAGATGACTGCTTTAGCAGTGCAACAATCCGACTGTGAGGCGGTGTTGCAACCCTTGCATAATGATCAAGAGCATCGTCGGTCTCTTATTGGGGAATATGAAGAGGGGTTAGCTACTCTGAACTCCAGGATAGCTGACTTGGAGGCTGAGCTGGTCGCCGCGCGAGCCCAACGGAGCACTTTGATCAATTCCCGAGCTGAGCAAGAGGAAGCTATCTGCCTTGATGTCAGTCGGGCTAGTCTGGCGGAGAAGACATTGTCGGAGGTCCAGACCCAGAAGACAATTTTGCAGGAGAGACTCTCCTCTCCCTATGTGGGCATTTTATCCCTGGAGGAGCTATTCCGGGACCTGCCCTGAGGGGCCTTGAATTTCCTCTGTTTTTGTCGTTTCTTTTTGTTACTTTCGGGGTGTTACCCCGATGATTGTGTAACTCCACTTTGCTATTAATGACAAAAACTTCATTTGGACAGAAATGCCTCTGTTGAGCACTTTATTGTTGTGTATATATCTTCATTCGCCATTGCCTTTTTTTGTTTTTCTCTATTTTATTATTATTATTATATATATATATATATTTTTGTTCACATTATCGAATTGAGCGCCCTTTCGGGTTTTCGCCCAACCCGACCCCCTCTTGCTTTTGTCTACACGCCCTTTCGGATTTTCGTGTAGCGGGGTACCCGATTTTGCCCGTGGCGCCCTTTGCGGGATTTCACCATGGCCGGGTTTTAGTCCTTTTTACCCTCACCCGGTGGGGTAGCCCAAGTGAGTCCAACAAGGCATCTCTATTTTTAGCCTCCTTTTTTTTAAGATATCTTGTACTGTCTGCCGACCGTACGAATAACAGAGCTTCTTTTGAGATGACGGGATCCTTTACCGCCGAGTAACCGTTGGTGTGACAGGGACTTTTGCTGTCAAACTAACGACATTCTTTTTCACCGTCCGGGTGACGGCCTTCTATTTGACTATTCACCGTCCGGGCGACGGCCTTCTATTTGCTTTTCACCGTTGGTATGACAGGAACCTTTGCTGTCAAACTAACGACTTCTATTTTACCGTCCAGGTGACGGCCTTCTATTTGACTATTCACCGTTCGGGTGACGGCCTTCTATTTGCTTTTCACCGTTGGTATGACAGGAACCTTTGCTGTCAAACTAACGACCTTCTATTTTACCGTCCGGGTGATGGCCTTCTATTTGACTATTCATCGTCCGAGCGACGGTCTTCTATTTGCTTTTCACCGTTGGTATGACAGGAACCTTTGTTGTCACACTAACGGCCTTCTATTTTACCGTCCAGGTGACGGCCTTCTATTTGACTATTCACCGTCCGGGTGACAGCCTTCTATTTGACTATTCACCGTCCGGGCGATGGCCTTCTATTTGCTTTTCACCGTTGGTATGACAGGAACCTTTGCTGTCAAACTAATGACATTCTATTTTACCGTCCAGGTGACGGCCTTCTATTTGACTGTTCACCGTCTAGGTAACGGCCTTCTATTTGACTATTTACCGTCTGGGCGACGGCCTTCTATTTGCTTTTCACCGTTGGTATGAAAGGAACCTTTGCTGTCACACTAACGGCCTTCTATTTTACCGTCCAGGTGACGGCCTTCTATTTGACTATTTACCGTCCGGGTGACGGCCTTCTATTTGCTAACTTTCGTGTCTATTGGAGTTCGACACTTGTCTTCATTCATTTCTTGCTTTGCTTCTGAAGGGTTGCGGAATTCCCAATATGGTAATCTAGAAGGGGGGTTGAATAGATTACTGCCTCTTAAAAACTATTATCACGTTCTTTTTTCTTAAAGCACAGATTATCAAGACAGTATCAAGATCTAAACTATGTGTAGATGATGTAGAAACCTGTCTAGTGTGTGAATATGCAACGTGTCTATCAAACATCTATCGTAGAAATGATCAAACCACGAGACACGCAGATTTACGTGGTTCGGAGTACACAACAGTGTATCCTACGTCCACGGCACACACACACACACAGAGTAAACTGCTTATGAGCGAGTTCAGTGACTACAACACACACACACACGTGTTTTCTGATGTGCACCCACGATCAGAACAACACACACACGTGATCTCAAGCACAAGAGACGCTTGAATCACACAAACACACAAACACACAAACAGTTGATGAGAATTATGAAACAGGAAGAGTTCAGAGCGTAGGAGTAAATCCAAATATGGAACTCTTCTGAGAACGCCTGGATGGAGTTCAAACTTCGACTTGAGTGCTCTGGACTGATGGAGAAGGTTGAATCCACGACGATCTATCTTCAGTACTGCAGGATCAACTGATCTTTCGGTCTCTGCACTGCAGACTTGAAGCAGAGCAGCAGCAACTTCTTTTCTCTTGGACTTGGCTTTAGGGTTTTTGGTTGTGGCTGCTTCTCTCTTAGATTCTCTTCAAAAGGATGCTTATATAGTTGTGTTTTCATGTGGAGAGTCGTGGGACTTGAAAACACAATCTTGGATATGAAGGAAGGTTTCCGTATTTGAAGATCCTCTGCATCTGTCGACAGGTTCTGAGTATCTGTCGACAGATTGCAACAGATTTGCAACAGACAGACTTCAGGTTGCTCTGGTCTGTGGCATCTGTCGACAGGCGATATCCATCTGTCGACAGGCAGAGACAGTTTTGCCAAAACACAGAACTCTGGTATTTCTGTCTGCGACATCTGTCGACAGGTCTCTGAGAATCTGTCGACAGGTGCTCTCAGTATTCTTCAGTCTGATCACAACTGCGGCATCTGTCGACATATGCCTTTGGGTCTGTCGACAGGTACATGTATACTCTGTGATTGTGATCATTTTCTCATGATTTGAGAAGGCTTGGTTATATGCATTTGTACCTGCATGATAAAACATGTATAGTTAGGTATAATGTAGACATAGATAACCAAATATTGTATCATCTTAATTGACATGTATGAAACCTCAATTCAACTCATTCATCATTAAAAACATTGTTTGACTTTCATTTATCACTTAGAGTGTGAATTCACTTAGTTTCCAGAATTTGAACCCAACAGCTTCTTGGATTTCTCATTATCGGATTGGGCGCCCTTTCGGGTTTTCACCCAATTCGACCCCCTCTTGCTTTTGCCTACATGCCCTTTCGGGTTTTCACGTAGCGGGGTGCCCGATTTTGCCCATGGCGCCCTTTGCGGGTTTTCACCATAGCCGGGTTTTGGTCCTTTTTACCCTTGTCTAGTGGACAAGTCCGACGAGGCATCTCTATTTTTAGCCTCCTTTTCTTTTTTTTCTTTTTTTTGAAAGGGGTGTGAGGATATTGGCGTAATTTACCAACGTCTCGACCAACGTCGGCTGCTTGAGCTTGTTGACGCTTTTTTTCATTTCGTAACCCATTGCCGATGCGGCTTCGTGTTGGATTGGCGCGACGCCGGTGGGACTTCATTGTTTTAAATGACGTCGATCTCTTAAACTTGTCGCTGTCATCGGCTTTAGAGGTCCCTGCCCATAAAAGATGATACAAGTCAGGTTAATTAAATGACGATTATTCGTGCATGCTAAAGTATATAATTCTCATTTAAGTCTTTTTATTTCTTTGTTTATGTGTGTTTAAGAAACACGAATTTTTTGTCTCTATTTTTCTTAAGAGATCTTTTTTATGTGAGGGGAGATACAGAAAACCCGAACATCCTTCGCACGGCTCATGGAGGGGTGATATGCTAACTGAGACGGAGGACTCTTTTCATTGCCCTCCCCTCGGAAATCAGCGGAAATCATAGAGGTCTCATAAATTTTGTTGGGACATTCGTCGCCTCAGAGCCATAGTCCGGCTAGCGGTATGGCTGCCTCTTTTCTATTTTTGCCATGCATTGCATGCCATCCTTTTTTTTGCATTTTTTTTGGCTCTTCGTCGTTGGTGACTAGTGTCCCGGGGGTTTAAGAGCTTAGTATTTTAATTTTTTTGTTGTTTTGTTTTTTTTTGTTTGTGTTTTTTTATATATATGGGAGAATCGAGGGTAGAAACTCCCTGCTGTTGCAAATGCAACAGTTCTTTTGCAGCCAAACTCTTCATTCATCGAACAAGTTGATTAGGTCTATTTCTTGCTCGGCCTCTTGCTGCCCATGATGCTGGTCACCGAAGTCCGGACGACAGGCGTGGTACGGCTTCAGATGTCTTCCATTGAGGGGTGGAAATTGTATGTCACCCCGATGGTTGACCAGGACGTAGGCACCGCCTTCATAGACTTTTTGCACCACATATGGCCCAGTCCAATTCACATTCAGCTTTCCTCTTGGATTGCCGGCCATGACTTCTCTTTTCTTAACCATTACCAAGTCTCCCTTTTTGAATTCACGATCTCTGACGAGCTTGTCAAAGGCACGTGCTATGCGGGCCTGGTACACTTGGATGTTCTGTTGAGCTAGAAGCCTTTTCCCTTCCAAATCAGGTAGTTCTTCGAGCCTCCTTTCAATGTTGGTTTGATCCTCGGGGGCTAGCCCATGCTGGATGGCCACCCTTAGAGATGGTACCTCTAATTCCACCGGGACCACGGCCTCCGAACCGTACACCAGGGAGAAAGGTGAGCAGCCTGTTGGTGTCTTATAGATGGTCCGGTAGGCCCATAAGGCTTCGTACATCCGGTCCTCCCAGTCTCTCTTGTTGGCACTGACTGTTTTGGCTAGCAGGGTGCACAACATCTTATTGAAAGCTTCCTCCAGACCATTGGCTTGCGGATTGTACGGAGTGGAAGTCCTCCAGTCTATTCTGTATTTGGCGGCCATTTTAGACACCTTCTGATTCTTGAAGTGTGTTCCATTGTCTGATATGATTCGGTCCGGAGTTCCGAATCTGAAGATGATGTTGCGCTGAACAAAGCGTACCACCAGCTCCCCTGTTACTTCTCTTAGTGCCACAGCCTCGGCCCATCTTGAAAAATAGTCCGTGATTGCCAAGATATATTGACGAGGAAGGTGGCAGGGGGCCTACTACATCCGTGCCCCATTGTGCAAACAGCCAACTCGGGAGGGTCGGATGCAGGTGTATAGGAGGCCTCCTTGGGATGACCGCATGCTCTTGACATTTTTGACATGACTTGGCAAAATTGCCATAGTCTTCAAACATGGTTGGCCAATAGTAGCCGAGCTTTTTTATTTCTATCTTCATTTTCGGCCCAGCCTGGTGGGCGCCAGCAGCTCCGGCATGCACCTCTCTCATGACCTTTCCGGACTCTTCGGGCGATAGGCACCTTAGCAAGATCTTCCTTTTGGAATCTGCCATGACTCTAAATAGAGCGCCTCCTCGTAACTCATACGAGTCTTTTGTTCTAATCACTTGATCCTTTCTTCTCTTTGCTTTGGCAGTTGCTGGTGCTCGAACCACTGTAGTAAGGGTTCTCTCCAGTCTTTTTGTCTGATCTCTTTAGCCACGGTCACTTCTTCTTGGTCATTCTCTTCATTTTCAGATTCCTCTTCTATTGCACTGGGAACTTGTCGTCGATTCATGACAACGATTTCCAGCTTCTCATTTGGCGGCACTGCTAAAGAGCTGGCCAATTTTGCAAGAGCATCTGCTTGTGCATTTCTGCTCCTGCTAATATGCTCTATTCCTATTTGATAGAACTTTGACATCAATCTCTTGGCTTTTCGATAATAGGGCAGCAACTCTGGCTTTTTAACGTCAAACTCTTCTTGTACTTGTTTGACGATTAGCATCGAGTCGCCAAAGACTTGAAGCACCTTTATGTTCATGAAGAGGGCCACTTGCAAGCCGATAATCAAGGCCTCATATTCGGCCTCATTGTTTGTGCATGGCTTGCTAATTGAGCAGGAGGTGTGCGTGACTTCTCCCTCGGGCGACCTCAGGACGATGCCCGCCCCTGCTCGAACTCTTGCACTGCCGTAAGCAGTTTGTTCCATTCGGGACGCCCCGTCAAAATATAATTGCCAGGTCGCCGTTTGCAATTGATTCACTTCAAGGGTCTCATCTTCTGGCAGCTCTGTGATGAGCGGAGAATTTTCTGGCACGGGATGAGCTGCAAAGAAGTCGGCTACCGCCTGTCCTTTGATTGCCTTTTAGGGGATGTATTTGATGTCAAATTCCATCAAGATGACAGCCCATTTGCCTATTCTCTCCTTCAACGCTGGTTGGGAGAGTATGTATTTGACGGGGTCGGCTCTGGAGATCAGCCTAACCTCGTGTGACAGCATATAATGTCTCATCTTCTTGGCTGCAAACACCAAGGCTAGGCATACTCTCTCAATCGGAGAATACCTCTCTTCTGCCCCCACCAGCCTTCGGCTGAGGTAGTAGAGGGCTTGCTCTTTTCCCTCATCATTCTCTTGCGCCAACATGGCTCCCAAAGAGTGTTCTGTAGTTGCTATATACAGGATGAGAGGACGGCCTTTTATTGGAGCACCCAACACTGGCGGAGTATTCAGGTACATTTTCAGTTGATCCAGGGCGTGCTGACACTCCTGGTTCCATTGGAAAGGGACACATTTTCCCATCATTTGTGAAAGGGGTGACATCGCCCAGACAAATTTGAGACGAACCTACGAATGTAGGCCAGCCGTCCTTGTAATGACCTGAGCTAGGTCAGATTCTTCGGTGGCGGCAGCTCTTGGATTCCTTGATCTTGACAGGGTCTATTTCTATTCCCCTATATCGGACAATGAAGCCCAAAAACTTGCCGTTGGATACCCCGAAGGCACACTTCATCGGGTTCATTTTCAGCTCATATCGCCTCAGCCTTTCAAAGACGACTCTGAGATCGGCCAAATGGTCCTTTCTTTTTCTGGTTTTGACCACTAGGTCGTCAATGTAGCACTCCACCTTTTTATAGAGCAACTCATCAAAGATTTTTGTCATTGCTCTTTGGTAGGTTGCCCCGGCGTTTCTGAGACCAAAGGGCATTCTCTTGTAGTGAAAGATCCCTTTGGGTGACCTAAAAGCAGTGTGCACCCGGTCTTGTTCGGCTATCCAAATTTGGTTGTAGCCGGATGATCCGTTCATGAATGACAAAGCTTCATGTCCGGTGGTGGCGTCTATCATCACTTCCGTGATTGGCACCGGAAAATCATCTTTTGGGCAGGCCTTGTTCAGGTCCCGGAAGTCTACACAGATTTGGATCTGACCACTTTTCTTTTTAACAGGGACGATGTTTGCTAACCAGGTAGTATACTGGTTCTCTTCAACAAAGTCAACATCTATTAATTTGTCCACTTCTGTGCATACCTTGTTGATCAATTCTGGTCTCATTCTCCTGGGAGCTTGCTTGACTGGTTCTATTTTCGGGTCAATTGCCAGGATATGCTGTGCCACATCGGGGCTGAGTCCCGGCATCTCTTTGTAAGTCCAGGCAAAGCAATCCCGGAACTCTTTTAACAGCAGGATATATTGCTGATTCTCTTCTTCTGGGATGAGGGCACTTAGGAAGGTTGGCCTGTAATCGTCTTCTGTGCCGAGATTCACCTCTACTAGCTCATCCACTGTGGCTTGGCTGCCATCTTCAAGCTCTTCTGGTGCTGGCTGGAGGTCTACAAAGCCCTCTTCATCAGCTTCTGCCTCTAGCACCTCCACATATTCTCTTTGCAGGTCTTCAGTCGGCATACTCACTTCGATCTCTTCTATTTCTTTTGCTCGCCGGCCCCTTTGACTGGAATCCCGTGCAATGTCTGTTGTTGCTCCTTGTTCTTTCGCCTATCCTGCGCTTGCAGAGGTTGGCAAGGCCATTTCCACATATCTATTTTCCCCAACCGCTGGGAGCACTTGAGGGGCAGAGAACTCCACAGGGGTGCAGGTGGGGAACACTACTGCCCCCTGGGGAGGTTTGTCATTTGCATTTGTATCCATTTCCACCATGCTTCTTTCTTCAGGGTAGTCATCATAAACCACCCCTGAAGGGCTTTCTTCTGTTTGGTTGGCTATGCCGATCATGCCAACGGTATAGCTTTCTCCCAGTGACCAGCCGAGTCCTGGGTGCTGGGTGATTTTTAACAGGTCCCTGTCCATGTTCGGCGGGTACCATAGCTTTCTGAACATCTCCCTCTGACTAAGCTGTTGTCGAAGAGGGATTTGTTGACTTTTGGCCAGTCTGGCGACTGTATCAGACATGTCTTGGAATCCTATGATTGGAACCAAGGGATCTCCAGTCTCTTCAGGGATTTTGCAATCGTCATCCCTTCTCATTGGTTGCTCTTCAGCCGCGTAGAAGACTGTGAAGTGTCCATCTGGGTGAGATATCACCAAGGTCTTCAAAGCTCTCACAATCTGGCAGTCTATTCCAACGGCCGGCTTTGTGAGGCCGTTTGGGACTAGAATAAGTTCTGTTTCCCCATTTCCCATTTGTGGAGCTGGGTCATGCTCGTAGCCTGAGGTGTCACATGATTGAACCTCCAGTGTTTCTGTTGACGCAGGCTTTTCGATGTCAACCCCTGGCGGTGGAGGCGGAAACCACTCGTCAGCAATGACAATCTCTTTCTCTTTGCCCTTTTGAAGAATTTGGCCTTTTGAGTGCTCTATATATAGACTGGCGTCAAGGAGATGACACTCGTGTACTTCGAAGGGGTGCGCATCGGCGAAGACCCTTTTCTCTTCCCCTTCGCTTACATATTTGATGCATTGGTGCAATGTTGAGGGGATCACCCCATTTTGATGGAGCCAGGGCCGACCCAGCAAAGCCTTGTATGATGTACTCGCATTGATCACATGTTGCGAAGTCCCCCAGGATCAAGTCGAGTTCTACGACTCCTAGAGGTACCTCGAACTTTTGATTGAACCCGGCTATTCTCACATCGTGCACTGAGGTTAGATGCACATCAAAGTGATATTTCTGGTAGATTTTGTACGGTAGGATGTTGACCGCTGCTCCAGGATCTACCAGGATTCTATTTAGGGGTTGTTCATTCAACTGCCCCCTCATGTACAGGGGTCTGTTGTGAGTGGCCATAGGGAGGAGAATGTCCTCTGGGGTGAATGTGATTGACTCCGCATTGATGACGGCAGCCTCCACCTGCACTTCAGCCAGACAAGTCTCATATTGCGCTGGAGCCTTCAAGGCTACGATCAACGCTCTTCTAGTCTCCTCACTTAATGACAGGATTTCCCAAACACTGAATCGTGTAGGGATCCTCTTCAGTAGCCTGATGATTTTGTCTTTTGCTCCGATGCCATCTATCTTTGACTTCCCTTTGTCACTTTCACCATTATCGGCATGAGGTTTGGTGACCGGACTGTTTTCCTCATCATCGGCCTTCTTTTGTAATGTTGGGGGCTTGGGGAGTGCCCTGGTCTTTTCTTCCGCCGCCAGAAACTCAGCAAGGGATGGGACCGTGCCCCCAGTCTGTTCATTGGGATAGAACCCCGAAGGAGGTGGAATTTCTGCCCTTCGGACTTCGGGCTCCGGGATCTTATAAGAGGGTTCTCCTCGGAAGATGATGTTTTGATTGGCCGGAGGAGCCTGTCCCCATTTCTTTCTGGACCTCGTAACAAACTCTTGACCCGAAGCCCCAACTTGATTGACATCACTTGGGGAAGGGTAGAACTCCTCTTCTTCATAATGCTCCCCCAAGCCTAGCAGGGAGGAGATAGTGTTGCATGAGAGGGTTGTCACCACCTTCTTTTTCTTGGACCTCCTCTTCTTCTTTTTCTTTGTTGGCTCTTGCCCCCAGAATAGGTCCTCTCGAGGTTGAGGTGTCTCTTGTTCGGCAGGTGCCTCCAGGGTCAGCTTCTCTAGCTCCTCCCATAGGACATACTCTTGCAATTGAACAGGGTATCTGTTCGGCTGCTCATATTCATCTAATTCATCAATTAGCGCCTGCAGACGCTCGAGTGAAGGGCTGCCTCCCCCGTACAGAGGGAGAGGTGTTCGACGCCTTCTATTTCCAGGGTTCCTCTGAATGACTACCCTAGGCTCTATTGGGTGCCAAACTGGGGTGACCGCTGGTGCCGGTGGCTGAGGTGTCACACCCCGAATGTGCACTTTCGGAGCTGGCTTCTTTTCGGGCTTCTTCTTTGCCTTAGTGGGCACCTCTTGCCACTCCTCCTGCTCCCTGCTTGGGATGAGGATAAGACTCTTATAGGTGTTCTCCGTGCTGGCCTCGGAGATCTCTTCTGGTAGCTGTTGATATATAGAGATCATGTTAGCTCCAGCTTGCCGGGCAGGCAACTCATGTGGCTGTGGCGGATCAACCCTGTAATCCCCCATCTGCAGCTCTCCTTTCTTGATCAGAGACTCTACGATGTCTTTGAATACATAGTAGTCCTCTAGAGGGTGCCCCAGGATCTGGTGGTAAAGACAGTACCGAGGATCATCTTTCTTGGCAGCTTGATCTGGTCTCTTCGGTGTTGGAAGGGTGATCTTGTTGTATCTGATTCCCCAATCAAACAACGTTTTGGTCTTTTCCTTAGGGAAGGAGTAAGGCTTCCTCATTTTGTCTTGGAAAGGGATGACCTTTCTCTTTGGCTCGGTTTTGTTGCTGGAGGTTCCAGCTGCCGCCTCTCCTTCATCTCTTTGCTTTTCAAACGTTTTGAGGTCCACTGTATGGACCTCCTTCCCCGCAGGCTTCTTATCGGCCAGCTTGGTCTTTTGACTGGCGAATGAGTTGGTGGGGTACTTGACCAAGAAGGCCTCTATTTCCGCCACCACGTTGTTCAGCCTGTCAAATGACCGGATTTCTACTCCGATCATTCTTTCAAGCAGCTCTCTTTTCATATTTTGCTTGCAAATTTGAACTGCATCCTCTTGATGAGGAGGGCATTTGCACCTTATGCTGAGGTTCCTCCACCTTTGGATGTAGTCCAGTGCGGACTCATCATTCTTTTGTCTGGTTGCGTAGAGCTCGGCAACTGTTACCTCCCTCTCCGCAATATAGAACCTCTCTCTAAATTTCTTTTGCATGTCGGTCCAGTCAGATATGGACCCTGCTGGCAGACTGGAATACCATTCAAATGCCAGGCTTGTCAAAGAGGAGCCGAAGAACTTCAACAAGTAAGATTCGTCGGCCTCTAAATCTCCCATCACATTGATGTAATAAGCAATGTGTTCTTTTGGAGATCCCCGCCCGTTGAACTTGTCGAACTTCGGGGGCTTGGTGACACCTGGAGGCAATCTCTTCACAGCGTGGTATGCAGGGTAAGGTACCCTATATGCATCAAAAGCCATTTGCTCCCCGTCTCCCCGTTCAGCGAGCTTCGTGTCAATTAGCTGTTCCACCATGAACTTGTTGATAGTGGCTGGGTCCACTTGCTGAGGATAGAAGTGGGCCGGCTGATTGCTCGGAGTATTGATAATGGCTGCCGATGGCACCGGGGGCGGCTCTTGATTGTCTAATTGCTGCTCAGGATCGTGAGCAGGCAATGACTGCTGTTGCACGGGATAAGCTTGCTGCGACTGGTATGGTTGTTGTTGCTGCTGGAAGAACTGCGGCTGCAACAGTTGGTATTGAGCCTGTGAGCGTGGCTGTTGAGCCGTAGCCACAGGGGATTGTTGTGGTTGTTCATTTGCTGTCCATACGACAGCACGCTGGGCCGAAGCTTCAACTGACCCTACGGTCCCTTGGGGGGTCTCTCCTGAGCCCTCCACTGCTCGGGACACATGTCCCTCGGTCTCTTTGCCTTTGATCTGGCGCTTGAGGTCCGCGATCTCGACTTGATACTGCTGCAACAATTCCATGATGGCTGGATCTATGGGTGCAGCTAGAGGGATCTGTTGCAAGGTGCCCCCAGACGTCGCACCTGGCGGTGGTGGCGGTGGAGGAATATCATCATTGCCCCCACTACCCTGGGCGGTGACCACGTTGGCACTGACCGCCGTCATTTGTGTTGTTGGCACATCTTCATGCCCATATGCGGCCGCCAAGGCTGCTGTCGCTGCTCTTCTCCTGGTGATAGCACCAGGCCTCTCCGCCAATTCTGCTAGCTCTTCATCATTGGCTGGCAATGCCCCATATCGGCCCCATATGCCAGCCATGTGGCATGCAAATATCTTGATGTTTCCACTCTGGTCCCTTTCAGCCCTCCGAGAAGTGCAGGAAGGGAAAGATAGCCTTTCGAAAACCGATACCCGGGGTTTAGCTCTCCCGGCACGCTCATGCCGATGTCCGCATGGAACATGATTCTCATCAGTGAAGCTCCTGACTGGCGTCTGAGGAGCTCTTGGATCTTTTTGCCTCCTTTCACGCCGTAGAGGGGCGTTTCTGAGGTGAGGGGTATGGCCAGATGTGACCCTTGTTGCCCCCTGACGCTCACAGGTGGTCGAGATCATCGACTCAGGGGAGTCTTCTCTTATCGGCGGTAGGTAAGCGCACCTCCGCAGTTTTGCTCTTTTGTCATGGAAGCGGGCATAAGTGTACGCCCCCCCCCCCCCCCCCCCCCCCCCCCCGACGAATCCCAGCCCTAAAGCCTCTATGTGGGCGACGGTAGTCGGGGATCCTTTTCTCAGCTACATCTGTTGGAGGGTTCCCTCTTGGTGCAGGCTCTTCTGGCCTAAGCTTTTGTACTCTCTTAGGTCGCCAGACCTGTTTGAACTTGGTAGGCCTTGGGGGCAACTTGACCTTGAAGGTATTGTGCATCTCTTCTCTATTCGCCAAAGCTTGGAAGGAGTTCTCCATGGGTACTGCTGGCACGACCCGTTTTGCTATAGCTTCAGTTTTCTTCTCTTGCAGATGGATCCTCAAGTCTCCAATCCGCACAGTCTTCCCTGACACAGACACTCGTGCACGACGGGTGACGATATTTTTTGCCTCTGTGATCTGTTGGTTGGCCTCTTTTCCCTTGGGTTTGTTGTTGTTGCCGCGCTCCACGTGGTGCACGTGGCAGCTTAGCTCTTGAGCGGTTCCTTTGACTTCAGCTTCACGAACGACTTCAGCTCCATCTTCTTTTTTTGGCCTCCGGGTGGAGGATGCTGACGAAGGCGACCCCCAAGAAGTTGGGGAACTCGACGACAGGAGGGAAGCTCCCGAAACGGGTTGGTACGGCGAGGTAGCCGTGCCGCGCGTGATCTTGGACTACGAGGGGTCCAAAACGTACTCCCGCCATCAGTCAATTAGTACCTGTTAGTCAATTCAAAATGATAATCAATATCAATCATATAAGGCCACATGGCTTTCTATTCTGGCGAAGAGATGAAGGGAAGCTTGGTCCCACCGGGCGTGCCACGCTGTGGAAATGGATTTTTTTAAAAGATTAAAATCTTTTTAAGTTCTTTTTTATCATGTTGTCTCATGTTCTCATAGATGCATGTGTATTGCGAATCCAAGTCCCGTCGGATGCTACATGAGCAAGAATGACGAGAGATGAATCCACAATTCGCACAGCGCAGGCGTGCCAATCACCGAAGTGACAACCAAATGGTTTGCCTCCGAGAGTCGGAGGGCTTTAAGTCTATTGTGCGCGCCGTTTGACTTCGTCAAACGAAAGTGAAGTGTCGGGTCCTGGACCAAAATCCCGCCGCTGCCTAAACGCAACGACGTTAATTACATCTCTCTGAGAGGGAAAACCCTTGATTAATCGCCAGAAATTAGAAAGCCTTGTGGCCTTGATACGGAGACATCTGATGAAAAGTGCAACTCAAAACTAGGCCGGAGAGATAAATAAACACGATGCCTAATCGAGGTTGCCGGGTCTTTTAATTAGATGTGACTGAGTCTCTTTACCCATTTGCCAATTTATTCTTTTCATTAACATGAAAGCTCGGTCTTTTACTCTTTTGAAAACGTGAGATGATCTATTTACTTTCTTTTATTACAAAAAGAGTTTCATTTTTGGTCTTTTGAAAACATAAGGTGGCCCATTTGCTCTTTTGTGTCAAAAAGTAGTTTTCATTTATCCTTTTATTTCATTTGAGACATGTAAAAAGAGGGTTGGCCTATTTACTTATTTTTTACTTTTATCATGAAGAGATCTCTTTGGTTTAAGCTCTTGTTCTTTTAAAACATGTGCAACGTAAAGGTCCTTTGATTTGCCCATTTGTTGCCCTCATGATGAAGCATCCTTTTAATCGGCTCTCTTATTCTTTTAAAGGGTGTGCAACGTGGTTCTATTCGCGATTCGGCGCCACTCCATTAGACTTTGGGGGTTTCTTTTAAGGGAGGAGGAGGACCCTTGCCGATTCGACCTTCATGGCAAAAATTCGGCAGCATCTCCCCTTACCTCGGTTGGTAGGGGGAGAGCACGGTACATACCCACCAAAATGGAGGTAGTACCAAAAGAGAGGGCGCATGTCGAATAAAGACATAACCCTAGTGGCACATGACACCAACCCCCAAGGCAAGTCTTCGGTGGGGGTGGGTATCACCATGACCACACAAGTACCGATCGGTAGATGAAGCATGTGCGGGCCCATATGCCCGAGCATAGACATCACGTTGTCCAACCTGGGTTTAAATGGGCTTCTCATCGGTCCATTGTCCATTTCTTTGGCCCGAACCACGTGAAGCATGGTTTAACTTCCATGGCCCGGCCAAGGGTGGGGGCTGACTGCCGATTCGGCAGGCCTGTTCAAGGCTGTCGAATCAGAAGGCCACCCACAGGGCTGATCAGCTGAAACCCTTCTTTTGTGGGCAAAGAGCCAACACCTTTGAAGTTGGTCTCACCCATGTGAGGGGCGGTCTTGGGCCCAAAGGCAGGCTTATTGGGCTGTCCATTATAGGTGCTAATATGGGGGCATGAGCATTGGGTGCTCAACCCTTGGCTTGCAAATGGACATCCCCTTAAGCATGAGATCCCTTAATGGGCCATCTAGAGCCATGGAAACCTGAAACCAAAACATGGGTTTAAAGGGTCTTTTACAAGGAGGTGCTAAACAAGAGGCATGAGTATTGAGTACTCGACCCCCCCTTGGCTAGCAAATTGAAGACATTTCCAAGGCAAAATGCACATTTGGGGGCGGTTCCAACAGTGCAAACCTGAACCATTAAGGGGCCAAAACAGAGAGTTTAATGGGCTCAATTTCATGCAATGCCAAGCTTTAAGCATGGGCATTAATTGCCCAACTCATTTGCTAGCAAAGGGGCATGCCCCCAAGGTGAAATGCACCTAAATGGACCATTCTAACAGTGAAAATCTGCGGTTTTAGAGGGTCAAAACAGAGGGTTTAAAAGGCTCTTTTGCAAAGAGGTGCTAAACAAGAAGGCATGAGCATTAATTGCTCAACCTCTTGGCTAGCCAATGGGGTATGTTCTAAGGGTGGAAAGCACACAAATGGGTCTTTTAAGCATCAAAACTGAACCCTTAAGGGGGAAAAACAGTGAGGAAAACCTCACAATCCCTTAGGGAAAAACATGGGAAACTTGCTCTTTAGGAGGCCCAAACAAGGCCCACTAAACCCCATCCTCCCAAGACCTCATTTATTGAGGCATGGAGGGGTATGGGGGTCTCATGTATTCTCTTTGGGATGAGAGGAAGTCCACCATGTAAAAGATGGCTCCTCAACATCCCGTAGCTCTTGGTAGCACCAAAAACAAAAGAAGGGATTTAAAACCCATGCACACACAAGAGGGGGAGAAGAGGGCAATAAATGTATGGAAATGACATTTGCATCTAAAGGAATAAAAGGACACAAGGTGCTCTTTTCTATTGTTAAGAAGAAGAGAGGGAGTACAAAAGATGAAAGAATAAAGAAAAGGGGGGAAGGGGATCCCACGCCACCCCACTTATCTCTTCACTCTTTCTCCCCTCACATGATGGGACTACACATCAAGATGGCACTCTCTCTCTTTCTCTTTCTCTTCCTCTCTTCCTTTCTATTCACCTTTTCTTCTTCTCTCTTGCAAAGGGTCTTCACGGGTTGGCACTTGGAGGGAAAGAAGTTGCAGCAGCAGCCGATGGAGGAGGAAGAAAACCAGCTCTTCTTTTTTTCTCTTCTGCCCCGAAACCCCTCAGCCAGGCCTCTCCCTTCTCCCTTCCGCCAGAAACCTTTTCAGCCCTCTTCTGCTTCTTAGAAAACTCTAGAAAATCACCTAAAAGGGCCCCAGCCAGCCCCCGCCCCACTACCTGCGCAGGCCACCTTTTTACCATTTTTGGCAAGGTGTTGCCATGGCTTAAGCTCACCCCCAACTTTTGCATGGGGTGAGATATGCCTTGTAAGTGGGCCTCATATGGCCTTGCGGGTGTGGGCTAAGTGGGATGAGCCATTTCTCATGTTCTTTTGCATGTGGCGGAATTGGGCCGGCCTGATGGGCCCAATAGCAGATTTAGGTGTCCACAACCAGTTATTGTTAAACTTTGATATCCTCACCTGCTTTGCTAGCCAGGCAGCAGCTCCATTAAATATTCTTGGAATGATTTGCACATAGTGATACTTCCACTTGTTCAGTATATTTCTGGTCTACACAGTTGAGATAATGACAGAGGCTACATATGAGAGAGAGAGAGAATACCCTATTTCAACTGGTATACATCTAGGTGAAGCATATGAATGTTGTGAGGATGGTTTATGATTTAGAAAAGAGAGAAATATTTATTGTAAGAAAATTATTTCAATAAGATTAAGATTACAAGATCACAACCTTATTGGCTGCTCTCATCCAAAGTAAATACAATCTTATAATCCAACCCAATTTTATCACAAAAGTCTTTACACAATAAATATTTCTCTTCAAAAAATTACATGATGCTGACACCTGAAAGAACATTGCACCTATCGGTCATCTCTATCAAATTTATAAATTGGTCCATGTGCAATGAACATCGCGTAGGATGGGGCGTACTCAGGATTCAAATCTTAGACGTGTTGGGTTTTTACTGCCTAGCAGTCAAGCTATCCAACTTAAAAAAATGATGAATAGTATTATATATGCCCGTACCTCTTTAATAGTATTTGGGAAGTAGTCGGTCACCAAAGTTGATCTAATCGGGTAAGTGGACCGGTAGTTAGTGTTTGATATTTATGCTATTAGTGTTTTTATTTTATTGGGTTGTGTCAGATCATATATCATATAACAAGTAGCATGTAAGCATGATATGGGATGCCCCGGCCCACTAGTACTTATCATTTCCACTGCCATCGATAGTCAGATTTCATCATCATAGTCTTGCTAGCTACCACCTACAAGGTCTAACTATTACCTGAGGTGACCTAATAAAATGAGATTAGCCGGCAGCAAATGTCACCCATGCTCTAACATGCATGACTTCTTCTCCCCAAACACAGTGTTTTTGTTACTAGATGTGACAAGAGACAAAAAAAAGTGACTTTCTTAACTATATTATATATAATATATATATTTTTTATAAAAATATTACAAGTCTATCAACTTTGTTAAAATATTGTTAAAAATATCGGTGTTAAATTTTAAATGTTACAAAAATATCACTCCCGTCAACTTTTTCGGGCTAAAAAAGGTGAGCATTCCTTCCAAATCCTATTATTCTCCTCAGTTAAATAATTTTTTTCACGAAAATATTTTTTACCATTATCATGTCGTAGCGCAAAAAAATGAGAATACAATAAGGGAGAATACGCCGCACTCAATATCAAGACTAGAATTGAAGACAATATATGGATATTAAAGGAAAATATCTCTCGTAACTTACAAAGTTCCACTTACAAAACTACTCTAATTTTACAATTGACAACTCTCTCAATCTAAGCTATTTAAAGGGAAAATTAATTGGGGGTCCTTGTCAGAGCCTGTACTTATTTCCTCGTCCCTGTCAGAATACCGGTTGATGTAAAGTCCCTGCTTTTCTCCAGGTTTAATTTCCAGTCCCTGCTTTTCAGATGTCACCATTTACGGCCCTCCACACACGATTTCCGTCTCCTTGGCCTCCGTCTCTTTTTCCCATTCCCGTCTTACCCTTCCCTCCTTTTTTCCATCGCCTGTTCCCCAAACGACGCTGACGCTTCGGTGGCCCGTGAACTCTGACCCATGCGAAGTTACTCTTACATACCCTGCCAAGAACTGATACAGCAACCATTGACAGCACTTACAAACCGCCTTTCGAAGGCCCGTGAACCGTTCTTCACACTATAAAAGGAACCCTGGGTCATTCCTATCCTTCATCACAAGCTTCCCTCGCTCTTCTTCTTCCTATCTTTCTTGCTCGTCTTCTTCATCTTTATTTGCAGATGTCTTCATCTAACCGTGCTCCCCGGAGGGATGGCAAGGCACCTGCCTCACCGGTGCCACCGTCGCCCCCGGCTCCCCCGGCTCTACCTTTCCCGGAGACGTACAGCCCCGACTACTGGAACGGATTTTACGTTGGGTGGACGATGGCTTTACAGAAAGCCTCTCGGCTGTACCACCACAAGGGCCTCACCAACATCCTCCCTGACATTGGCCCTAGGGTAGAACACATATCTTCCTCACCTTCCCCTCGTCCCTCCCCGGCCCGCTCCTATTCCTCCCCTCCCTCGTCCACCGAGTAATCGGGTTAGGGTGTTTAGAATGTCTCCCTCCCCGACCAGTTCCTCCCCTCCCCTCCCATCCCTTCCTACACCTCACCTCCCCTCCCCTCCCTCCCTTCTCTGCAATCCTTCTTATTCCTCCCCTCCCCTCCTATCTCTGCTGTCCTTATTTGTCCCCTCCCCTCCGTTTCATTCCAGTGTCCATGCTATTGGGTTACGGAGTTAAGATTGTAACAGTGCTTGTTTATGGAATATAAATATTTTCCTTATATGCAGTCTTCTGTGGGCTTGTATGTGCTATCTATGATGCGTGTACTGTAATACTAACAGGTTCCTCCGAAGCGGTCAAGCTGTACTGCTGGAACTGTAACCCCATAGCATGGACACTGTAATGAAAAAGGGCACATACTGTAACACGGGAAACAGGTAATGTAATAAATAGTTGTAGCTTTAGTTCTCGAACTGTAACCTCCTATCATGCAAACTATAAAACATAAAGGTTACGACTGTAACAGCATTCCAACTGTAACCTCATAGCATGCATACTATAATGACAATAGCTAAGTACTGTAAAAGATTTCAACTGATACTGTAATAATGTGTTCTGGAAATGTAACCTCCTATTATGTATACTATAAAAGAATAGGTAAAGACTGTAAGAGGATTCTACACACATTGTAATGAGGTAGGCGTAGCTGGGCGCTCAAGCTGTAAGACAGTACTTCAACTGTAACCTAGTATCATTTATACAGTAACAGGAATAGGTAAAGACTGTAACAGGATTCTACACACACTGTAATGAGGTAGGCGTAGCTGGGCGCTCAAGCTGTAAGACAGTACTTCTTCAACTGTAACGTAGTATCATTTATACTGTAACAGGAATAGGTAAAGACTGTAACAGGATTCTACACACACTGTAATGAGGTAGGCGTAGCTGGGCGCTCAAGCTGTAAGACAGTACTTCTTCAACTGTAACGTAGTATCATTTATACTGTAACAGGAATAGGTAAAGACTGTAACAGGATTCTACACACACTGTAATGAGGTAGGCGTAGCTGGGCGCTCAAGCTGTAAGACAGTACTTCTTCAACTGTAACGTAGTATCATTTATACTGTAACAGGAATAGGTAAAGACTGTAACAGGATTCTACACACACTGTAATGAGGTAGGCGTAGCTGGGCGCTCAAGCTGTAAGACAGTACTTCTTCAACTGTAACGTAGTATCATTTATACTGTAACAGGAATAGGTAAAGACTGTAACAGGATTCTACACACACTGTAATGAGGTAGGCGTAGCTGGGCGCTCAAGCTGTAAGACAGTACTTCTTCAACTGTAACGTAGTATCATTTATACTGTAACAGGAATAGGTAAAGACTGTAACAGGATTCTACACACACTGTAATGAGGTAGGCGTAGCTGGGCGCTCAAGCTGTAAGACAGTACTTCTTCAACTGTAACGTAGTATCATTTATACTGTAACAGGAATAGGTAAAGACTGTAACAGGATTCTACACACACTGTAATGAGGTAGGCGTAGCTGGGCGCTCAAGCTGTAAGACAGTACTTCTTCAACTGTAACGTAGTATCATTTATACTGTAACAGGAATAGGTAAAGACTGTAACAGGATTCTACACACACTGTAATGAGGTAGGCGTAGCTGGGCGCTCAAGCTGTAAGACAGTACTTCTTCAACTGTAACGTAGTATCATTTATACTGTAACAGGAATAGGTAAAGACTGTAACAGGATTCTACACACACTGTAATGAGGTAGGCGTAGCTGGGCGCTCAAGCTGTAAGACAGTACTTCTTCAACTGTAACGTAGTATCATTTATACTGTAACAGGAATAGGTAAAGACTGTAACAGGATTCTACACACACTGTAATGAGGTAGGCGTAGCTGGGCGCTCAAGCTGTAAGACAGTACTTCTTCAACTGTAACGTAGTATCATTTATACTGTAACAGGAATAGGTAAAGACTGTAACAGGATTCTACACACACTGTAATGAGGTAGGCGTAGCTGGGCGCTCAAGCTGTAAGACAGTACTTCTTCAACTGTAACGTAGTATCATTTATACTGTAACAGGAATAGGTAAAGACTGTAACAGGATTCTACACACACTGTAATGAGGTAGGCGTAGCTGGGCGCTCAAGCTGTAAGACAGTACTTCTTCAACTGTAACGTAGTATCATTTATACTGTAACAGGAATAGGTAAAGACTGTAACAGGATTCTACACACACTGTAATGAGGTAGGCGTAGCTGGGCGCTCAAGCTGTAAGACAGTACTTCTTCAACTGTAACGTAGTATCATTTATACTGTAACAGGAATAGGTAAAGACTGTAACAGGATTCTACACACACTGTAATGAGGTAGGCGTAGCTGGGCGCTCAAGCTGTAAGACAGTACTTCTTCAACTGTAACGTAGTATCATTTATACTGTAACAAGAATAGGTAAAGACCATACAACAAGTATCATTACAATGGTTAGGAGTTAGTACGTGCGGCAGTTCTCCTTCAGTTGTAGACGCTATGAACGCCCTTCTCCATTGAAGTACGCTTTGATGAAGTGGAGGGCGATTTTTGCTCGCACAATAGGCATGTCATTCTGACTGAAGGGCAAATCTTGAATGTCCGTACGTGCTAGACATTCCATGTATTTGCAAGTAAAAATTCCGCAGTCGTCTCCCGATCCTTGTTGTGGGCATGGGTCGGGGTAGCGTAGCGGCCATGTAGCTGCATCTATCTGCTTGCCCTTCAGGTATCTTATCAGTTCCTCCACCTGCATAAGAGAATGAACAAAAGAGTTCGAGCAACTTAACGTAGATTTCATGTTACTGTTACGTCTGTAACACAAGTGCTCGCGCTCTGTAATGAATGTAAGCATCGTATGGAACACTGGTCACTTACATATTGTGGAATGTCAGCACGATGTTTGTTTCGTAATGAGTCGTACACGTGGAACTCTTTTTCCTTCATGCGGATGACCAGAAGAGCCCAATGGTTCGTTCCAACGTGCATGGGGGAGAAGATGACGTCGAATTCATTTGGGGCGCGGTCCAATCTCTTGAAAGCGTTTTCGAAATGTTCTTCCTTGCTCTTATCGTCTCTGCAAGATTGGACATAACCCTTTAAAGCGGCATGCAGATATCCAAAATTCCAAAAAATGTCCGGGTTCTCTTCACGGGGGCGAAACAAGTAAGCGTTGACGTAGCAGTCAATTACGACCGATTCGCTCTCCCTCGCGAACAATAGCTCCCGGATGTCATGAAACGAGAGGAAATTGTCGTATCCCTCCACAGGGCCGTTGAACATGAAATTTCTACAGGTAAGAATTAAGACTGTCATCAGTAATTGGCGAAACTGTAAACATGGTGGACATATAGTGTAAACATGGTAGACATATATTGTAAACATGGTAGACATATACTGTAAACATGGTAGATATATAATGTAAACATCTTTGGTCGAAACTGTAAACATGGTAGACATATAATGTAACACGTACTCATTAATGAAGCACTCATTGAAAAATCGTTCAATCAATGACTTTTCGGCCACTCCTAATGCGTCCCGGGCGACGTAATCACGTCTCTCCTCTTTCTTGCCCGTTGGAAGTGTGTCTGCACTCTCTTGAGACTGAACAAGGATCGGTTCGCAAGTGGACACATTCACTTTCGTGGCTTTGTGGTGCCGAAAATCGTCTGGCTGCGATAGAGTAAGTAAAAAAGGAATGTTCTGTAAAAATATTATAATGTAATTGTAACGGACTCGGAACAAACTGTTATGTCTCATGAAGGGTTCTGTAACCGAATGCTCAGCTTATGTAAATTCTGTAAGGGGAAACCATACCGTAAAGATATCTGGTTGTCGTCTTATCCTCGTCCCAGCTGTAACACGTCGGGACAATGATGATGGGGATATCTGACGCCGCTTCCTTTTATTTCCTTCTTCTTCCCCCTCCTTCTGCTTCCTGTCCGCCTCCTTCTTCGTCTGCTCCTCCTCCTCCCTCTTCCTCTCCGCCTCCTTCTTCCTCTGCTCCTCCTCCTCCCGCCTCCTCTCCGCCTCCTTCTTCCTCTGCTCCTCCTCCTCCCGCCTCCTCTCCGCCTCCTTCTTCCTCTGCTCCTCCTCCTTCTGCTTCCTCTCCGCCTCCTTCTTCCTCTGCTCCTCCTCCTGCCTCTTCCTCTCCGCCTCCTTCTTCCTCTGCTCCTCCTCCTCCCGCCTCCTCTCCGCCTCCTTCTTCCTCTGCTCCTCCTCCTCCCGCCTCCTCTCCGCCTCCTCCTCCTCCTCCCGCCTCCTCTCCGCCTCCTCCTCCTCCTCCTTCTTCCTGTCCGCCTCCTTCTTCCTCTGCTCCTCCTCCTCCCTCTTCCTCTCCGCCTCCTCCTCCTCCGCCTCCGCCTTCTCCTCCTTCTTCCTCTTCCTCTGGTCCTCCTCCTCCTCCTTTCGCCCCCTCTTTTTCCCCTCCTTCAACTCGGGAATGTGCAACTCCTTAAATGACCGCCGCGACCTTGTTTGCACGGATCTCCTTCCTGTAACTGAGAACACGAAAGTCTGTTAATGTCTATGAAAGAGAGCTGTAAACATAGAGAACACTTCTGTAACTTCGTATATGAAAGACTGTAACAGACAAGGAATGAAACTGTAAAGGTAGAGTACAATCGTATTACTAAGTATTGGAATGACTGTAAGAGAGTAGGACTCTAACTGTAAATGAGGAAAGCATCTTCTGTAACTAAGCAAATGAAACAATGTAAGGACACAAAACGTTTACCTGGACGTTGGTAACTCTTCTTTGCCACGGCATGTGATCGTACTGAAGCTGTTGGGAGCTCCAATGGCGGTAGGGCTAAAATTGCACATTCTGTCTCTGGGGGGGGATGTTGCCACCGAGGCTGCCGCTGAAATTGTTCCTCCAGTCTATGTAGCCTTCCATCCATTGACTGGAGGATATTGTTCTGCCGGTGTAATTGGTCATTCTGCCGCTTTAACTGGTCATTCTGCCGAAGTAACTGGTCATTCTGCCGCTGTAACTGGCTAAGAATGCCATGCAGAGAGTTATCTGATGGAGGGGTTCGGGAAGTGGTTGACGTGGATGCCGTCAATCGTCGCGAAGCTCTAGGTGGCTCCTCATTTTCATTATACTCCAAATACACCTGAATTAACACAGGTACAGGTACAGGTATAAGTCATATACCAAGATAACACAGTTCCAGGGGTAAGTGACACTTACATCAGATCGTCGCAACCCCCGTAGTAGGGCGGATAACTCCGGTCCCTTATTCCGGCAATCCCAACGGAAAAATGGGGGATTCCTTTCCGGATGATCTGGTTTCCATTTGTATTGGTGCATCAAAAACCATGCCTACATCATTATGAAATAGATAATGCGTATGAGAAGTGTATCGTAAACGTATGTAACAGATACATATGTCTTCTGTAAATGTATGTAACAGATACTGTAATAGGTTCATATGTCATCTGTAATATAGACCGTCTTGAACTGTAACAGAGGACATATGAAAACGTATGTAACATATACATATGTCTTCTGTAAATGTACTCTATGAGTCTTCTGGAATAGACACATTCAGGAACTGTAACAGAGTGTACCGTAACAGTATACTCACACCGAGAGCGGGAACACAACCGGTTAGGAAGATGTTTTTGCAGGAACCAGCTGCTGTTTTGAATGCCATCACCCCCGACATCAGGTACTCGTGGATTGCGGCAGCCCAATTGGCGTTGTTCATGTCATGGAGGTCGTCCAGGTATGGCAGAATGGACAGCGACCCCGACATCCCACTTGTGGGGAAGAAGAAACAGGAACAAAGAAGCGCAACCCAAAGCTTCACGGAAATCTCAACAGCAAGCTGACCCTCCTGTGGAACGTACTCCTTAAGTTTCAAATGGACATTGTGCCTGTCCATCGTTCTTTTGGTTCCAAGGATCCGGCGCAAACTGGCTTTTGTCCCATCCGTGTTCAGGTCGATAGGGGAACCAACGTTTGGTATACCCATAACTTTGGCTATGTCTGAAGGGCGAAAAGTCATGCTGCATGAGCCAATCTTAAAACGCTCTCCATCGAAACGTGTCATAAGATCGACAATGAGTGAAATTGGGTAGGTCACCATTTCGCATTTGATATACGCGCGAAATGGTGAATTCCTCATCAACTTCAGATGCGCGCTCCTAAATTGCAAATCGGCCATAACGGAACGGTAGAACAGAAGCGAGCATCGCGTATTATATTCATTCTTTTCTGCAAAGAAAAGATCGCATCTTAAAAATGAAAACATTCATTCGACAAACATCCGTATTAGGGTAAGAAGAAACTACTTTTTCGTACGACTTGGAGTGTGGGTTCTTCCACGAACGCTTCTTGCACCGCATCCGCCGCAATGCTCTGAATGTCAGCGCTCGTAGGAGATCGACGGCTTGCCATCGTTAGAGGGGAGAGACGGATTGCTTCGTCTGGAGATGTAACTGAAGGATGGGAAACTGTAACAGAGAAGAGGTCTGGTGGAGGAATGGCGGTGTAGGAGAAGGGAAGGAGAAAAGTCATGATATATGAAGTCGGTGTACCCGACGGGTGGACACTGGACTCAACAAGATGGCGGTGCACTGCAATGATGACCATCGGGCGGCTGAAAATACTCGGTACGACAGACGAGGGACGTCAAGGAAATCACAGCCCTTCGTATAGAGCTTTCCCGCCATGTTAGGTAGCCATATACGCACTCCCGCCAATTTGACCCCCAGTCCAAGCCACTCATACACGAAACGTCTTCCACGAACCGTTCGTCTTCCTCTGCCACCCAATGGAGCAGCTCCCTGCAAGATGTTCATTTGGAGATCAAAGTTTCGTTCTTTTCATAGGGAGGGACACGGATTTGGCGTCCATTCATAGCAGGGTTTCCCAAAGGTTGGGTGTAGACATGCAGGAGAACATGCTGAAGTATCGTCTTCCCATGGATACCGACGTTGAACAGGTGTTGCTTGACGATGGGGATGTCCTAGCTATGTTTGATCTTCACAAGTGTCAGGGAAAATCATTGATAAATCTACAAATTCATCAGGTGGAAACTCGTTGCCTTAGTACGCATGCTAGTCGTCATTCAGATGGAACGCAACCACTTGACAGGTACGTGGTCCATGTATTCTTCACCACCCTTCATGTTATCCCATGCATTCTTAACAAGCCTTCGTCTTAAGAATGTATGTATGTACATTATTTGCAGAAGTACTTCAAACACGCATGGCGGTTCTTTGGTAACCCCAGAACCCCTCCAATTACCAGGAAGCAGTTTCGAGTTGTATGTGCGAGGAGAAGGAGCGGAAGGTGTAGTACCAGTGTTGACGCAATATTCCGTAGGTAGAATACACTCAGTAGGACAAGTCTTCATAAGCAAAGAGCTATTGCAGATGGAACTGACAAATTACGCGATCGCACGAGGATTTAATTGGAAATATTTGAAGAATGACTCTGTACGATTAACTGTACGTTGCAATGTCTCTGTTTGCCCATGGCGCCTGCATGCGTCTGTCGTTCGTGGAGGTCCACAATTTGCAATCAAAAGTCTCAACAACATACACACCTGTGGATGTGACATTATGAGCGACGGACATCCACGGACATCTAAGAAGTGGGTAGCAAATGCTGTGAAGGGGAAACTAGTTGATAAACCCACCTACAGAGCAAGTGAAATGATGAGTGACATCCGTCGGGAATACGGTATCTGCATCCCTTATCATCAGGTATGCCATGAATTGAATTGTAACACATCATGACGTCTACTGTAATCAATAGATCCTTAACTGTAATTCTCTGACCCTAGCATTGTAACAATTGTCCTCATATACTGTAAGACTATCATTGTCATAACTATAATCATTTCGACGTATACTGTAACAATATCTGCATGCCACTGTAACAACTGTAATCATATACTGTAAGTCTCTGACCCTTGTATTGTAACAACTGTAATCATATACTGTAAGGGTTTGTATTGTAACAACTGTAATGATTTGAGCGTATACTGTAACAACTTAAGAAGGATACTGTAAGGTATGAGGACAAGAACTGTAACACTCTTACAGAACATGTATAATCATTTGAATAGGCATGGTGGGGCAAAGAGGTTGCTGTCGGTTCACTATACGGCGATTTCAGAACAAGCTATCATATGTTGAACTGGTACAGCGAACGTGCATTACAGTCAAACCCGGGATCGATCTTGTCTCTAGAAGTGGACCCGGAGACTCAACGTTTCAAACGGTTTTTCATATGCTTCGAGGCGTCTGCATATGGGTTCGAAGTTGGTTGTCGACCTATGCTCTTTTTGGACGGAACTCATATCAAACAGCATAGAGTGCAAGGGGTTATACTTGCTGCAAGTGCCTTAAACGGTAACAATGAGCTATTCAGTGTAGCCTACTCCATCGCAGATTCGGAAACATATGACAACTGGGTCTGGTTTCTACAAAATTTGAAAAAGGCATTGCTATCAGATAGAAGGATCGCGTTCCTATCAGACAGAGGGAGAGGTCTGAAGGAAGCGATCCCTGACGTATTTCCGAATGATCATCACGGCTACTGTTTCCAGCACATCATGCAGAACTTCAACGACCAATGTGCGGGGAAGTATGCCGCCCCTTTCAAAAAATTACTTAGAAAAATTCTCCAGCGCATTGCCTATGCTGTTACTGAACAAGAGTACCAAGACGCAATGACTGCAATGGAGCTTAATTCTACTGAGGCCAAAGAATGGGTGCTCCGAAATGATGTCGAACACTGGTCC
Organism: Colocasia esculenta; assembly: GCA_014218235.1. Taxonomy (NCBI): domain Eukaryota; kingdom Viridiplantae; phylum Streptophyta; class Magnoliopsida; order Alismatales; family Araceae; genus Colocasia; species Colocasia esculenta. The sequence goes on along the minus strand of CM024763.1, from coordinate 129,218,616 downwards.
CATGCTCTTTTCCAGGGACAAAGGTTCGGCTCTTTAAATACATAAGCGATATGTTCTATTACATTCTGCCATTTATGTGCTTACAGTTGTAGGGATAATCTATTACAGAACGTGTTAAATAAGGTTACAGTATGTAGTGGACACTTGTTACAGATATTTGATGTTATCCTAATTTCCTTCACATGGCCATACAGGTTTGGTGAATTATACTCTAATTTGGCAGAGTCATTCAACAATTGGATACATGACGCGCGAAGTCTACCAATACTACAGATGGTTGACAAAATTAGAGTGCAAATGATGGAAATGGCTGCAAAGAGGAAAATTGATGCTGCATTGTGGGATACACCATACTGTCCTAAAGTACAAAAAATCATCGAAAAAAACCTTCAAGAAAGGAGAAGCTTAGCAATCCGTCATTCAGATGGAATCAAATTTGAGGTTGTTGAAAGTATGAAGACGTACGCCGTAGACCTCCATCTACAAACATGCTCCTGTGGACACTGGCAACTTGTCAAGATTCCTTGCAAGCATGCATGCGCAGCAATTGGCAGTAACAAGGAGGCCGTTACTCAATATGTTTCGGCATTTTACAGCACAGAAGTGTATAGGGCTGCATATGAAAGAAACATTCAACCTATCCCAACATTTGACATGCCGGATCCGCCTCAACCATCAGAAGTTCTAATCAAGCCACCGACAACAAAAAGGTTGCCAGGAAGACCGAGAAAGAGGAGAATACATTCAAGAGGAGAAGTAGATCATGCATATATTTGTTCACGGTGCAAACAAACAGGTCACAACCGAAGAACTTGTAGCAACCCACCCCACAATCCTGACGGATTTTAAATGTTGTATATTAGTTACAACAGAACGTCGTCCTTATATTCCAATATTACAGTGTATGTAATACATTATTACAGTCTACGCACTACGATGTTACAACTCCACTACTACGCTATTACAGTTTCAGTAATACACTTGCACAGTTCGCGCACTTACAATTACGTTTTGTTGTACAGTGTACGTAACGAAGTGTTACAGTTTAACTCTAATACTCTTACAGTTTAACCTGTGTACCGTATGTTAGATGAAGACATCTCAGAATAAAGAGGAAGAAGACGAGCAAGAAAGATAAGAGGAAGAAGAGCACTGTCTCCTCACAATTTCTGTTACAGTATATGTAATAAGATGTTGCAGTTTAAGCACTAGACTCTTACATTTTCAGCAGTACACTCTTACAGTTCGCGCACTACACTCTTACAGTTCCAGCACTTACGATTTCTGTTATATTATACGTAATAAAATGTTACAGTTTAAGTACTAAGCTGTTACAGTTCGAGCACTACAGTGTTACACCTAAAGAACAGCCCTGTTACAGTTTGAGTACTACTCTCTTACAGTTCAAGCACTACATTCTAACATACAGTTTTACATTATATGTTATAATCTCTTACAGTCGTTGGTCATGTTGATTATAGTATATATGAGGGGATGTTACAGTGTGTTATTGGTAACATGTTGAATTTGCATGATACAGAGCACATACATAAGCACAGAGAAGACTGCATCAAACGAAAATGCTTATCATAAAGAAGCCATGTTACAATAACTCTCTACCTCTACTCTACCGACCACTCGGTAGAGTACGGAGGGGAGGAGGCAGAACGGTCAGGGGAGGAAGGGGAGGTGCCGGAACGGTCAGGGGAGGAAGGGGAGGTGCCGGAACGGTCCGGGGAGGAAGGAGAGGAAGGGATGTGTTCTACCCTAGGGCCGATGTCTGGGAGGATGTTATTGAGGCCCCTGTCGCCGTACTGCCGGGAGGCTTTCTGTAAAGCCATCTTCCAGCCCACGTAAAAACCATCCCAGTAGTCGGCGCTGAAGGTGGACTGTCGCAACGGGGGAGCCGGGGGTGACGGTGGCACCGGTGAGGCAGGTGCCTTGCCATCCCTCTGGGGAGCACGGTTAGATGAAGACATCTGCAAATAAAGATGAAGAAGACGAGCAAGAAAGATAGGAAGAAGAGCGTTAGAAGCTTGTGATGAAGGATAAGTATGGGGCCCTGGGTTCCTTTTATAGTGTGAAGAACGGTTCACGGACCTTCGAAAGGCGGTTTGTAAGTGCTGTCAATGGTTGCTGTATAAGTTCTTGGCAGGGTATGTAAGAGTCAGCGTCGTTTGGGGAACAGGCGATGGAAAAAAGGAGGGAAGGGTAAGACGGGAATGGGAAAAAGAGACGGAGGCCAAGGAGACGGAAATCGTGTGTGGAGGGCCGTAAATGGTGACATCTGAAAAGCAGGGACTGGAAATTAAACCTGGAGAAAAGCAGGGACTTTACATCAACCGGTATTCTGACAGGGACGAGGAAATAAGTACCAGGCTCTGACAAGGACCCCCAATTAATTTTCCCCTATTTAAATAACAATGGATCACTGTGACATCATGAAACACCCCAACACTCTGGCCCTTTCCTGCGCCTAACCTTGAGATAACTTGAAAAACGTCAGGAAAACTGGATGAGTGAAAGCTCAGTAGGATGTACATCTCTTCTCCAGACATATTTTACGTAATTAATATTTTAACAAGTTGAATATTCTATTATATGACAATGATAAATCAAGAGACATGAGTACAGGATTAAGCAACAAATTAGCAAGATAACAAGAGATATATGGGAGATCTCCAACATATGAATCAATAGATAGCTTTATAATAAAACAATAACATGTAACAAGAGTAATGGAGTAGAATTGGCCATATCATGATATAATATCCACAAAGACTACAAGTACAAATCTAGCACTGTACCAAGCATTCATTCATGAATCGATTGTCATAAATTAATCAAGCAAGCAAGTACTTCAATGTAATGTCAACATCATGGTCATTCAACTCCGGCGAGCACATGCACTTTCAGATGCTCCTCCTAGGACTAGATTGGGCCCCATTGAGGTTGTGGATACAAGATCCCATGTAATATCTAGACTATCATTTAATAGACAAGCTAGTTCCAAGTAATAAGCTATGTAATCAAGGTACATATGTACAAGATTACTAAGGATTCCAAAATAATGAATAAATTCTGACTATCCAGACATTGTTCACTTGGACATCACATGAAACAATATGTAAAACATACAAAAAGTAATGCTTGCACTGTCTACATATGTTATTGGCAGTACAGGGTTAAACATGGTTGGTACAGTCGATGCAATAAGGACATGGTCAGGGTCTAAGGCGCGTTAAGAAATGAATATCGCCAGGGGTGACAGGTGCATTATAAAGGAGGCATGAGGGTAAGGATCGTTCATACATAGTGAATAGAAATCACACCAAGGTCGGTTGAAATGCATCATAAGTTTCAAAAGAGGTTTCTAGACTTTTACAATGCAACTAGCTCAACGACCATGTGAGGATCCATGGTCAGTGGAGTCTTATAGAGGTCTTAATGAAGAAGTTTCAGTCTGACAAGAGGAATATCCGATAGAGGGTTTTAGCTTCACCGAGAGCTGTTCGATAGAACAATATTGGCGGTAGAAGCATGTTGAAATGAAGCGGCATAATTCAATCAGAAACATCAGTAGTGCCGATCAAAGTAAATAAATCAAGGCAAATGATGGAATAGGTTACACGAACATGAGAGGATAACAAAACAAATGAATAATATATGTGATAATGAAATATGAGGTGATGAGAGCCTAAACATGAGAGCGATAATTAAGGTGGATAATATCGGATAGGGTATATGATTAAGAATAAGATTAAATACAAGAGTAACTAAGGAGGTAAAGTAATCATTTTTTAGGTTAGTTAAGCTATTCGGATTTGCTTGCCTTGGTGAACTCTCTCAATTCTGGTAGGTGCCCGGCTTGGCATGCTCTCAGGTGGTGGCGGGAAGCTAATGTTAGACTAAAAGAAAGAACTGTGGTTGTGAGGCATTGCTATCGGGAAACTAATAAAGTGGCTGCCAGTTTGGCAAATTTTGCTTGCTGGTCTATGGAAAATTTTGTTTTTTGGGGGCCTACTGATTTACCTCATATTTGTAAAGGCCCTATTGTACTGGATAAAACCAGTCTCTACAATGTTAGATTATTCTAACTGGGCAAATCTATTGTACTATTTCCCTCCATATATATATATTTTCGGCCCAAATTGGGATCTGGTGGAGTGAGAACATTCTTCCTCTCTGAGGAAGGGCTCGCTCTCCTAGACTCCAACTTGAGGACCTGTTTATCCACAAAAAAAAAAGTTAAGCTAGAATAAATCACAAGTTTAAATTACTATTTAACATGCATGTTTAGGAGTTAAACCATACTATAATTTCAAAAATGAGCACTTTCAAAAAAAATTTCATAAGGCGAGGGGGTGGAAGTCACCCCATGCATAAGGTGACATGCTCCCATGTCGCCTTCAGAAGGTGATATGCCGTGAAGTCACCTTCAATGAGGCGACATGTTAGAGTATTGCATTATCAGGCATACACAGAAAATATCAATTTCTCTGATGATTTTGGATTCAAACACAAAATATAATAAAGTTCCGTGACCAGTTCTGAATGAACCTGTCCATTAATCGTGACAAGTACATATAAAGAGAGTATTTTAACAATTGCATGTTATGATTTCTCATATGATTCGATCGAGATGACTTTTCTAATTATAGTGATTGGGGTAGACTTAGACCTTTCTGGCTGATGTATCACTCTTCCAACTTTTCTTAGAGACATGCCACTACACATTTTTGTCTCACAAATTTTATCAAACAAAAAAAACAAGTAGCACATATATCTATGAATAATGATTATGTGAGGATAAATAATAATCTTGAAAAAAATAATGCGACATTGATTGGTCCCCCCCCCCAATGACCCTAAGTTCTTTAATATCCAAAACAAAGCCTTGATAGTCTATATATCCTAATATATCCATTGATTTATCCATCTTACGCTACTTTTTATTGAGACTATAAAAATTGTGAATGTGAAAATTTTAGATTATTTCTTTCATCAGAAGCTCTTATTATACGTTTATTAATCTATTATTTTCCTTAAGAAGTTAGCGTTTCGCAAAGGATAGAACAAATAACAAAATGGTATGGTTCACATGCCGGTCGGGAAAAGTTCAAACATATCTTCTCAACAATTATTAATTGGGGTATTGCTAACTCATCCACTTCGTCAAATAATTATATCAATCAAGATGTGGACATATATCCTTTGCGTACGGGGTGATACGGTGACCAAATGAAGTGATTTATAAGCTTGTTCCAACCTCTGAGCACGTAATTAGCTAGACTGGTCAGTCATTCTTTATATATGTGAGGCTAACATGGCCCTATATATGGTCTATGATGGAACGAATGGAGTGCTCCAAAATCATCATTAGAAAAGGTCCATTCACGTAATTAACTGTTAAGGGTGCATTTCTATATGTCGTTCTTTATTCATCGTTTCGGCATGCATGTACGTACTTTGTGAAATTTTGCCGTCTAGTTTTATACAATTAAGTAAATAACCATGGGCATGTCAAGATATCGTACGTACTTGTTCGTCGTATATCTAGAAGACTTTGAATTGTTCTACGGACGGTGACTTAAAATATGAAGCTTGCAGCACCATGCATGGCGAATCCTCCTCCTAATAATAGCAACACGTTAACAGTTTAGAACGACTGAGAGAACATAAACTATAGCGGAAAGAAAAGGTCAATACAATCGGTAAGGCGTCACCGTCCAGGGGCCTGCAACTTCACACTCAGACTTGTATAAATAGCCATGTAAGCCCCCGTGATATGTATGAAGCACCTTCGCAGGAGATAGGAAGAAGAAAGCCTTCACTTGTTAGGAAGAGAAAGGCCATCACGATGGGCTCCAAGGCAGTGTTCCTTGCATGCCTGCTGGTCGCCCTGCTGCTCGCCGGCACCGTCATCGAGCAGGCCGCCGCCGACCGCGAGCTGCTCTACTACAAGAAAAAGCCCTACTACCCCAAACCCCACAAGCCCTACTACCCCAAGCCCCACTACCCCTACTACCCCAAGCCCCACTACCCCAAGCATCCCAAGTATCCTCCCAAGTATCCCAAGCACCCGCCCACACCCTAATTCACCCTCTCAGAAGCCAGTCACCACCCCGCAATAAAGCCTTTCTACTCCCGCGGTCTTCGTCCATCTATCATCGCGTAATCGTCATATATGTATGTGTTTGGATAAATAACTAGCTGCGAGGACCGGCAGTGTTTGCTTCCTGTGTTTGAATACTTATATTGTATTGGGCTATCATAGGTTGGCCTGTTTGTTGTGCACTTGTGCGCGAGAGAAGCCTGCAGCCCCTGCGTTTTAGAGATCACTGGATATTGTTTGAGTTTGTGTGTGGGAGCGAGGTTCCGCATGTCATATGTATCTGGCTTCCATATATGTTTTACTTCTCTATGAATGAATATATGTGGGTGTTTGGTTTGTTCATAAATGAACGATTAAAACAGAAACTTCATGCGTCTAAGGCGTAGGTGCACTCGTTTTAAATCTTTATAGATCCTACAGTTTCCTGTGTCTACATTGTTATTAACTTTAGAGAAATCGCGTTTGTACTAGATTGGGGTGTTCGCAAGTTTGTATCTACTCACACTCTTAATAAGGGGTTACACATCCTACGCAATACTCCCTTACCTAAATCTACACAGTTCAGATAATGACACAGGCTACATATGAGAGAGAGAGAGTGCCATATTTCAACTGGTATACATCTAGGTGAAGCATATGAATGTTGTGAGGATGGTTTATGATTTAGAAAAGAGAAATATTTATTGTAAGAAAATTCTTTCAATAGGATTAAGATTACAAGATCGCAATCTTATTGGCTGACAAGTATATATATGGGATTTGTAGGTGCTCTCAACCAAAGAAAATATAATCTTATAATACAACCAAATTTTATCACAAAGTCTTTACACAATAATAGGGTGTTTAGTTGTAGTTTTTTATCTCTTTTTTCTCTAAAATTTAAAAAAGAGAGAGGATAAATATAAAGATACGTTTGGCAAGTAACTTTTTTTAGGGAAGAATTTTTACCTTATGTAAATCTCTCCAAAAAAAAATAAGTACCAAATTATTTCTATTTTAAAAACACAAGGCTCTCTCTCAGAACCCCCCCCCCCTCCCCAGCCCCACTCGCCACCGCCCCTGCCCCGACTGCACCCCCCCCCACTGCGCTGACGGCTCCCCCTTCTCACCCGCCCTCCCCCCCGGCCGGCCCCACCCTGTGCCCTCCTCCTCCCCCTCCCCCCCCCCACCCGCCCAACCCACCCGGCCCCCATGTGCACCCTCCATTTTACATAATTTTTAAGTTTGATACTTCCTTCCAAACAACTATGTGCTGTTTTTTTTTATTTTAAAATTAAAATTAAAATCGATCACATCATTATTTTTTAGATAGAAATAGTTTTTTTTAAGTTGCTCTCAAACACCCTATAAAGAGCTTTAAGTAGGCTTTAGTGCATGTAACTCAGTTAAGAAAACACACTCTTATTTCAACTGGTGCAGATCTTGGTGAGTATATGGGTGTTGTGAAGAGGGCTTGAGAAAAACACTCTTGATGATTAAGTTAGTAAGGCCTTAATAGAGTGTTAAAATATTCATCTTTTGATAAAATGTGGCACTCCTCTCTTTTTTGATAGACACTGTCTGGCTGTACGGATAGTTTCTATTTAAACAGATATAAGATATGTGCGTGGGGTTTGCTCTGGTAGTGCTGGCCCCAAAGCTCTTGTGTCTACCTCACAGATAAAAGAAAGTATCCGTGCAGCACAGGTAGTAAGCATTTCCCTGTTGTTTTTTCACCATGCTGTGATGGTGAGGAGTGTGAATTTGTCGTCCTTCGTGGGCCTGTTTGCGGTGGCGCCCCATATGTGCCTCATTTGGTGGGCCGGCCGCGACACTCACATTTGTGGAAGTTACCTCCAGTGGGCTGGTCAAACTAATAAGAAATGGTGCGGCCGAGCCCATTTCCTGTAATGGGCCGAAGAAAACTGGAGGGGTTTGGGCTCAGAATTGTGTGAGCTTCGAGTCAGCCCACTTACGAACCTTGGCGATTCAGCCGGATCCACGCCAAGTTCTAAACAATATGGTTGGCAGATCACAACAGCACAGTCATATCGTGTCAGGAGCTTAATGAATCCTTCGCACGGTATGATGAACATTACTATTTTTAATTATTTTTATCTTTTAATTTATAGTTATATATTTTTACTATTTCTTATCACCTCAATTAAATGGTATGGTGTTTATATGGTTAGTTAATGTGAATGGGATATTTATACAACCTCAAATCATGTATTTATTTATATTTTTTATCATCTCAATAACTCAATGTGTTGTTTATTTGTTTATTACAGCGGTCAAATATTATTAAACATCAAATTTGAATTAAAATTACTTATAAAACTAGATTACACATAAAAAAAGTTCGTATTGTACCACTGCACCTGTGAAGTACGGTACATACCGTGATCTTGGTTCTAACTTTTTTTTTTGTTTCTATCAAAGTGTGTGAGATTCCAAGCAATTTCGGCTCTTTCGAGTTTTTTTTCTTAATTAGTAGAATTCTGGAGTTGATTGGGAGGTCGGGGCGGCACAATGACGAGCTATTACCCAGTCGATTAGGCCGTATCGAGATCAAGTTATTAACTTTAAAAAAAAAAAAAAAACTTCTTTCAAGGTATATGCAATTTCCGAGTAATCTCTGCTCTTTTGCATATTTTTTTGAATTAGGACAATCTATTTGACGTAATCCTTGGGAAAAAAAAGCCTATATACGTGATTCATTTAGAAGAAAATAAGGGCATAATGTGATATATGGCCCTACAATCATAAGTGTTCTACTCTATAGTTTTATGTTTTTATATTTTGTAGATATTCGTATGCTAAAAAAATTTACTCAAGCCATACCCAACAAGAATCAACACCGGAACAGTTAACAAAATATTCTATCTGAGAAAGTAAAATATAAGACTTGAACAGTGGGATGGGTACTAAAGATTATAAAAGTACATATCTTATTATTCTTATCATATGAGAAGACTAAGCAAGGGTAAGTTAGTTTCTTTTTCAGCCTTTTTAAAATTAAACTAATCAAATGGTGATAACAATAGTTGTTTATTTAGATAATTGGATTCATATGAGAAAAAAAAATAACAAATATGGGGATATAAAATAGAAGGGAAATACCTCCCTCCGGTCCCCTTTCGGGATAGGTTGCACCCATCCCGAGGGGGCCTGTGAAGGCCGCCCTAATCTGGGGCGATGAAACCAGATGGGTGACTAGCATAGCCCGAAATAGAATACTTATAATTCATGAGATCCAAAATTCTTGATTCCTATTCGATAGTAGTTGGAAGGAAGGAGTGGAGCAAGGGTAGCCAAGCATATATGACTAGCACGGCCATCTCTAGGCCGACGCCCTCTCTCGTCACAATAGTGCCCCTCATCACTCTCCTGAAGACCACCCCATCCCTCTCAAATCCCCTTCGACCATCCATCACAACAGTCACTACAAGTCGCAAAATTGGCACAATTGAAACATCTTCCTTCAATACTTGCTCAACCACAACCCCCTCTGACGTCTCCAAGTGCAACGACCTCCATGTGCTCAATTTCCTTTGGTACCTAGACTATTTCAACAAGACCAAGGTTCTCACTGCCGATTTCCCCTTCTTCGAAGCCTCCTACACTTGTCCCCTCAAGCAAGCTTGGGGCACCCTCAATTCCCTCATCTGTCGCCATCAAGCATCCTAGAAGGAGAATGGGGTCCGACTTTCAAAGCCTACGATGTTTGCATCTACCTTTGTGAGGTCCCGTGAGGGCTAGGCCAAGACCATGGGGATCCCCTACAAGAAGAAGTGACAGTGATGGATGCACTCATAGCCCCCCATCTTTGGCATTGCCTTGTCCTCCTCTACTACACCAGCTAGTCCTGTTAGCATTGCTCGCGGTGTTGCTGAGTTCATTGGATTAGAAATTGTAGAAGAAACGTGAAGAAGACATTCAAAGAAGAAAGAGAGAGAGAGAGAGAGAGAGAGAGAGAGAGAGAGAGAGAGAGAGAGAGAGAGAGAGAGAGAGAGAGAGAGAGAGAGAGAGAGAGAGAGAGCTATGAAAAATTTGTAGATGGAACTAGACCTTGTTTGGGTTAGATCACTCAAACTGATGTGGTGTACGGTCTATATTGTGCCATAAGATTTCAATCTACTCCAGTTCGATGTCTTTGGTGAGAACTATGAAAAATTTGTAGATGAAGAACTACCTTGTTTGGGTTGGATCACCCAAACTGATGTGGTACTGTACGATCTATACTATGTCACAAGATTTCAATCTACTCTAGTTTGATGGCCCAGCCAATCCCTAGTATAGTTTATATGATATAGTGCATTTGAAATTATGCCATTCTATTCGATTTTTTACACATACACTCTTATTAAAAAATAATTGTATAAAAATTATATAATATATCTCTCTTATAAATACAAAATATCTTTGGAGACCTTGAAGTACCACCCGTAGTGAAAGTCAATAATATATTTGAAATATTCTTTCACTGTCATTTTTAACAGTTGTATATACAAAAGCAAAAAAAATATTTCAAATATATTCTTGAGTTTTGTTATACCAGATTATGACTTGACTTCTAAAGGTAATTTCTATCCATAAAAGAGTTATTTTATAAAAATATAAATATAGAAAATATCTTTACATTATTATTATTTTAGAAAAATGTACTTTTCTATGAATCCCTTTATCTTCGGAGTTCGGAGTCTTCGGACAGAGCAGGCACCCCGACTACCCGAGGTGAAATTTGGAGCTAAAAATCTCCCTTCCACAACTTGCTCCAGCGCCTGCCTGAATGGAGGGGAAGCACGAAGTGTTTTGTGGCTAAGCATGGCCGCTACTTGTTATCTTTCTTATAGTGAAATTAAGGGAGCTGGCCGCTTTGTGTTTTGCATACGTTGGAAGCATTAAGGCAGAGGGTTTTTTAATTTTTTTTTAAAACAATAAAACGGGTCCTTCTATTAACCAACCAACAACCATTACATGACACACAGAATAGGACATGGAAATTAAAGAAAAGCATTACAATAATACATAACACTGTGGCAGATCTAAGGCTAGAGCGAACAAGCCAAAGCGGGGATCTAACATGGTCACGGAGCCAATAATAGATCATATATAACCACCAACAGGAAGATACCGAGCAGGTAGAGACATAAAACTGCAAGGCCCCACAACCTGCTTTAGAGAGGAAAGGCTAGCTACTCAAACCATCATGTAGCAAACAAGGACGGGCTCGAAGCTATCGGATGTCAACACACGCTGTGATATTAATGTACAGAAATATCCTTGGACACGATCTCAACCATGCATCTGCGCTAAAACACCAATAAGAGGCGATCCATAATTTAGCAGAACCAAGAACACCTTGCCAAAGATGAAGGCTCTCATGGACGGCAATGACGCGACAACCTGAACCAAGACAAAACGAAGGCAACAACATACACAATATTAATAACGAGTCAAGGGCGAGGCCGGCTATACACCGATTATGGAAGGGCTCCGGGTCAGAACAAATCCAAAAGATGCGAGATGGATGAGGTAGTCGACTGGCAACTGAGGTCGGCGGAGGGCAGCTGAGGTGGTGGTGGTAGTGGTGGTGGTGGGTGGAGATGGCGGCTGAGGGCATCGGAGATGTGGAAGGAGGGGGCTGGGAGGCCATTGTGGAGGGGAAGGCGGCTACTAGCTAGTTGTAGAACAAAAAGGAAGGGGGAAAACTAGGGCAGCTGGGAACGGTGAAACTGGGGATGGTGGACGTCACAAATTAAGACAATTAGGCACTTCTCCCGCCTTCTGATCAGCTGGGAAGGAGGCGACTGCTCTGCCGGAGGACAGGCGACGAATCTGCCGGAAGACTGGTGACAAAGACCCAGTGAGAACATCGGGATGGGGGGAAGCTTGCGGACAAGACAGAGGTTTCAACTACTAGCTAGCTAGTGATGTTATCCTTTCAAAGAGAATCAAAGAAAACATGCATGTAGTATTATGTCTTCAAACAACTCATTGTAAAGAAACTAAACGAAATTATAAGGAATATTATCTATACATGTTGCCAGACCTATCTTGTAATAAAATTGATGTGTAGTGTCTGAAAAAATATTTTTATTAATTAAATGTCTGATAAGACTATTTCTATCTCTCTCTTTTTCAACTAATAAAAGTATTTTTTAAGTAATTCACATCAATTTTATTGCAATAAATATTTCAATATATATCAACATATATATGCGTATGCTAAACTCTGAAGAAAACTTCTCGGTCAGACATCAGGTTCCATAAATTGATCAAGAGAATTATAAGTTAATATAATTAAACATTGTACTAATCAATACTTGAGGATAAATTCAATTAGAAAAACAGAAATCAGCAAAAGAGAAGGCACTAGAAGTACATCATACAAATTAAGTTGTGGATATATATGGTAAATTTAAATTTTCCTACTCCGTGAAGGTTAGAATTTCTGCAAAGTTGATAGATAAAGATCCTTGTCTTTTAATAGTAATCTTGGACTTGGGAGTCTTGAGTCCAAGAAAAAGTATTCAACTCTATGCGTATGAGATGGAAATTAATTCTTGCAATAGTACTGATCCAGGATGGTCTTTAGTAAGGCCCCTTCCCATAATGCATGGATTTGGTCCATGCATAGATGTGTGATGGTAATTAGGGGAAGGCTAGTTATTCCCATCCATCCATTATTTAATTTATTTTGTTTTATCTCTTACCTATTTTTATAATACTTCTTCGTCCTATAGAAGACTAATTTGAATTGTTCTATACGGACGGCGACCTAAAATATGGTGCCAGAATCATGCATGGAATCCTCCTCCTAATAGCAACACGTCAACATTAGAACGACTGAGAGAACATATAAACTATAACGGAAAGAAAAGATCAACACAAAGGTAGGGGCCTCACCGTGCAGGCCTGCAATCGCACTCAAACTTGTATAAATACCCATGTAAGCCCTCGTGATATGTATGAAGTACCACCCTCGCAAAAGAAAGGAAGAAGAAAGCCTTCACTTGTGAGGAAGAAAGAGAGAGGGCGCCCATCATGATGGGCTCCAAGGCAGTGTTCTTTGCATGCCTGCTGGTCGCCCTGCTGCTCGCCGGCACCGTCATCGAGCAGACCGCCGCTGCTCGAGAGCTGCTCGACTACAAGAAAAATCCATACTACCCCAAGCCCTACTACCCCAAGTACCCGAAGCCCTACTATCCCCCCACGTACCCGAAGCCCTACTACCCCCCCAAGTATCCGAAGCCCTACCCGAAGCCCTACTACCCCCCCAAGTATCCGAAGCCCTACTACCCCCCCAAGTACCCGAAGCCCCCCCCGAAGTCCAACTATCCCTAAACACTCTCTCAGAAGCCAGTCACCACCCCGCAATAAAGCCTTTCCACTCCCATGGCCTTCGTCCATCTATCATCGCGTAATCGTCATATGTATGTGTTCGGATAAATAACTAGCTGCGAGAACTGGCAGCTGCTTGCTCCCTGTGTTTGTAATAGTACTTATACCCTGTTTGTTGTGCACTTTGTGCGTGAGAGAAGCCAGCCTGCGTGTGAGAGATCACTCGATATTGTTTGAGTTTGCATGTGGGAGCTGGTTTCGCATGTCATATGTATCTGGCTTCCATTTATGTTTTACTTCTCTATGAATGAATATATTGTGGTGTTTGCTTTGATCATAAATGAGCGATTAAATAGAAAGCTTCATGCGTCTACGGCGTCGGTGCACTCGTTATATCTTTATACATACTACACTTTCCTGTGTCTACGTACGTTGCAATTAAGTTCAGAGAAACCCTTTATATTTGACTGGGGTGCTCATACGTTCGTACCTACTGACGTATGGGTGTGACAATTTTTGCCATGAATTCAGATCCTCTAAATATAAAAGAAGATGGGACTCCAATAGTCACCAATGATTCAAATTGTGGGTGCGTTGGATTTCTTCATGTTATCTAGTGCTATCTGACCACTAGACTATCTAATAAAAAAATGATGAATAGTATTATGCCCGTACTCTTTAATAGGATTTGGGAAGTAGCTAGTAGGTCAGCAAAGTTGATCTAATCGATCGGGTAAGTAGACCAGTATATATAGTTAGCGTTTGATTTTTATGCTATTAGTGTTTTTATTTTATTGGGCTATGTCATGTAGCATGTGAGCAGGATATGGGATGTCCCATGATATGGGATGTCCCGGCCCACTAGTTAGCAGTTCCACTCCCATCGATAGTCGGATTTCATCACTTTCGTCTTGCTGCCACTATTATGAATTATCTGCCACCTACAAGGTCTAACTATTACGTGAGGTGACCTAATAAAATGAGAGTTGCCAGCATGATATCATCCATGCTCTGACATACTTGTCAAAAAAAAAAAAAAAAACATGCTCTGACATGACTTCTTCTCCCCAAACATAATGTTTTTGTTACTAGATGTGACAAGGGATAAAAAAAGTTGACTCTCTAAATTATATTACATATAATATATATTATAGTTATTTATAAAAAAAATATTACAAGTCTATCAACTTTGTTAAAATATTGTTAGAAATTAAGATCAATGTTAAATTTTAAATGTTACAAAAATATCACTCCCGTCAACTTCGGGCTAAAAAAGGTGAGTATTCCTTCCAAATCCTATTATTCTCCTCAGTTAAATATTTTTATAACAAAAATATTTTTTTTTACCACTGTCACGTCGTAGCTCAAAAAATTAGAATACACTGGGGGAGAACACACCACACTCAATCAAGACTAGAATCTAAGACAATATATGGATATTAAAGGAAAATACCTATCCTAACTTACAATGTTTTGCTTACAAAACTCCTCTAATTTTACGATTGACAACTTTCTCAATCTAAGCTAAATAACAATATTGGATCACTATAATATTATGAAACAATCCAACACTCTGCCCATTCCAGCTAGCCTTGAGATAACTTGAAAAATATTAGGAAATTGGATGAGTGAAAGCTCAGTAGGATGTACTTGTCCAGATATATTTTAAGTGATTAACATTTTAACAAGGTGAATATTCTATAATATGACAATGATAAATCAAAAGTATATGAAAGTAATCAAGAGACATGAGTATAGGATTAAGTAACAAATTAACAAGATAACAAGAGATATATGGGAGATCTCCAATACATGAATCAAGGGATAGTTTTATAAGAAAACAATAACATGTAACAGAAGTAATAGAGTAGAATTGGATATATCATGATATAATATCCACAAAGACTGCAAGTACAAGTCTAGCACCATATATACCAAGCATTCATTCACGAAATGATTGTCGTAAATTAATCAAGTAAGCAAGTTTCGATATAATGTCAACATTGTGGTAACTCTCGCAAGCACATACACTTTCAGGTACTCCTCCTAAGACTAGATCGGGACCCATTAACGTCAGACATTGAGGTTGTAGATACAAGATCCCATGTAATATCTAGACTATCATTTAATGGCCATACTAGTTCTAGTAATAAGCTCTGTAATCAAGGGACAAATGTACAAGATTATTATCAAGGATTCCAAGATATTGAACAAGTTCTAACTATCCAGACATACTACAGTTGGACATCACATGAAACAATATGTAAAACATACGAAAAGCAATGCTTGCACTATCTGCATATGCTACTGCTAGTACAAGGTTAAACATGCATGGTTGGTACGGTCGCTATGATAAGGATATTGTAGCAACTCATATTATTAAAAAATAATTAAATATATATATAAATATATAAATTAAACTTCCAAAAAATAAATTAATTAAAATAAAACCCAGTAAGGAAAAGAAGTTAATGGGCTTAAATAATGATCCATAGTAAAATTATTGGGTCAAATTAAATTAAGTAAAGAATAATATAATAATAAGATATTAATATTTAATTCGTAAAACACATTATCTCTTTAGATAAGTTGGGCTAAATTAGGTTAAATACATTAGATAATGATGAAAATTGGTACTTAGGAAAGAAAGTCACCAACCCTAATAGGAGCTAAGAACGCTTAACAGATAGAGATATTAGAGAAGACACTAGAAGTACATCATTCAAATTAAGTTGTGGATATGGTAAAATTAAATTTTCTTACATCGTGAAGGTTGGAATTTCTGTAAAGTTGATAGATAAAGATCCTTGCCTTTTGATAGTAATCTCGGACTTGGGAGTCTTGAGTTTAAGAACAAGTATTCAACGCTATGTATGAAATGAAAACTTCTTGCAATTAATAGTACTAATCCAAGATGATCTTTAGTCAGACCCCTTCCCATGCATGGATTTGGTCCATGCATAGTGTGGTGGTAAGGGTAGGGCTGTAAACGAACTAATACACTCAACAAGTAATTGTAATTCGGTTCGGATGTTACTCGAATTTAGCTCGTTTATAAGGTAACGAGTCAAGATCAAACAAAAATTTAAACTTGTTTCATAAAT